>OU896717.1:833478-1088447 GCA_918026855.4 Phaedon cochleariae | reverse complement strand
TCTTTCAAGTTAATCCGGTATACCGTAATTTAATGTAGATATTGTGCCTAATTTCCGAAAATGGAGGTTTATCGTACCTGTCCACAGGTAACTAATCCTTCAGGTTGGGAAAGTAAGATAATATATAAAAGTTAAGCAAGCCAACGTTAGTTTAGTTCATTGTACCAGTATATCACCTGACGAAGCTATACTGTGTTAGCGAAACATGTCGTGTGTTAAAAAAATGTGGAAATCTCATCATTTGTGAAGTTTTTACATTTATCATGGATTTCCATCAAGTTAAGGCGAGTCAATTCAAAAAATGAAATTAAGCCGTTTTTCATATCTTAAAAACGTCTTTAATACAAAAAAAAAACATTCCACAAACATATAAAATTATTATAATGGATATTTATAAAGTCACTGCCCAAGAAACATTCATCCGCGGTAAAAGGCCCAATACATTGCTCCCATAACTAGATGTTGCGGCAAGATAACAAGCGTTGGTACAAGGCCATCAAGAAAAGGACACTCCGGGCGACGGTTTCGTGACGGTCAATCAGCCGGCATTCATTCCATTGATAAGATTTCAAATCCCCAGTGGCATAGGAACGATCAACTTCATTCTATGATGATTTTTGATAGGTAATGTAGAAAATGAAGGTGGGCAGAATTTATGTTTATCAGGAACATATGGTTGAATGCCCGGCAACACCAAAGTCAATAAAACGTTGAGGGCCCAATACTTATTTGCTTCCCTGGCAAAGTGACTATACAAGAATGTGAAAGGCCAACAGATGTCTGCCGTTGAAGTCATTTCCCCAGCAAAGAAAAGCATTGGGCCAATAACTTCCCGCCGGTAGTTCATTGTTTGTTGGGTGTTCAGTTGTTGAAAGTAACAGAATATCTTCTGAAAATGACATGATCTCATTCCTGAGTAATTTGCTGTAAGCGATTTCGTATCTTTTACGAGTCTTCACGGGTATAGCAACTCATTTGTTGCCATTTTTGCTCTTTCCAGGATTTCTTGCTTTTGTAGAAATAATCTCATCGTCATCGCTTGACATTTTTCAACTGAAATTGAGAAATATCAACAGAAAAAAATCATTTTCGAAAAATATTACTTGCCTGCTTTCGGTTTAAAAAAGATAAGTACCTGCCTTCTACCTGGCTAATGAAATTAACTGAAATTGACACATCGCCTAAGCAACAAAACATAAGGTATATTCCGAATTCAACTGACAGTACTGAATCTGAATCAAAACAATTCACTGACTTTATTTCCGTTGTTTTTCAAACATCAAGTCTTGTCTTATTGATAATAAATCAATAATATCATTTTTAATATCAGAAAATGCCTGTTATTCAAATGATTGGCCAGATAAACGAAACACTACCGCAGTGACAACCTGACAGTTGACAAATTTCACCAGCTGATCAACTGCTGATTACTGAAGAAAACGTGTTCCGAATAACAGCACTGTATTTTCGATTTCATATTTTATTAATAAACTTTGCTAATTTAAATGTTTCTCTATCTCTCATAGTTACTGACATCCCAATGGTGAGGATCGAATTTGGGATACACTGTATATTGAAATAATACAATTTTTATTTTATAGAAACGAGGAGAAAATCCCAAATAATCAAGTAAAATTAATGTACCACCTCCTCGATAAACCTACAGACAGTATTATCAATTAAATCGATAGGTACAGGGTGATTCACCATAAATGTACCCCCCTCTAGCTCACTTATTTTTGAACCGATTCGAAAATTTGAAAAATAATCTGATATGATTTTTCAGAATTTTTTTTTCCGTTGCATCAGAAAATACAGGGTACTCGGAACAAATGATCTACAGAGTACTACTTGATTTTTTCAAATGAAACACCCTGTATTTCATTGTATTTTCAGATTCTTCCTGAAAAGCTGATTTCATCAATGTATCACACTTGGGGTCTAGCGGGAATGATTACAGAGATATAGGGTGTTCAAAATCGAAATTTTTCAACTTTAGGATTTTTTTGTGTCGAAACTATTCATTATTGATCGTAAAGGCTTCTATGTCCCCATCTCAACTTTTGATTTACTGTCTACTGGCATTTAATTGGAACATTTACAGGGTGGTTTAAGATTCAGAATTCTGATGACCCTGTATCTGTTCCAATTATTAATTATCAGTAGATAGAAAATCAGAAGTTGAGATACGGACATAGAAGCCGTTTTGACCGATATTATAGATAGTTTCGTCTCAAAAAAATCCAAAAGTTGATAAATCTCGAATTTGAACACCCTATATCTCTGTAATCATTGCCGCTAGACCCCAAGTGTGATACATTGATCAAATCAGCTCTCCAGGGAGAATATGAAAATACAATGAAAAATAGGATGTTTCATATAAAAAAATCGAATAGTACCCTGTAGATCGTTTGTTCCGAGCACCCTGTATTTTCTGATGTAGCGGAAAAAAACTTAATCGAAAATAATTTGAGATGATATATCAAATTTTGAAATCGGTTCAAAAATAACTGAGGTAGTGGGGAGGGACATTTATGGTGAATCACCCTGTGCTTAGAAAGTACAATGACAGCGGTGGGTACGTGAGGTTAATGATAAGTGTAATTGAATTTCATCAGATTTTGCTATAGTGCCATGGGATAGTATGCCTTTTTATAGTAGATTACCTACTGATTAGTTCTTCATCATTTCTTCATTCATTTATTATTGGCCATTTTACAATAATATTTTGGTACGCCCATGTCGAGTTTCATGCTATACAGGGTGGCCCTCTGAAAACGAAACAGAGGCTCTGTAGGTCGCCAGAAGCGGATTATAAGAAGACAGTGGAATACGTCAACTACATTTTTGACGGGGACATCGTTCTAAAATATTTTCAGCGCTGCTTGCCGCTTCTATCGAAAAGTAGCAACAACTTTGTTATTTCAAACGGAACACCCTGTATTTCATTGCATTTTTAAATTCTTCCTTGTGAGAGTCTAGCGGGAATGAATACAGAGATATAGGGTGTTCAAAATCGAGATTTTTCAACTTTAGGATTTTTATGTGTCAAAACTATTCATTATCGGTCAAAATGGTTTAAATGTCCCTATCTCTACTTTTGATTCACTATCTACTGACATTTAATTGAAACTGAAACAGAATTCTGAATCTTGAAGCACCCTGTATTTGCTCCACTCAAATGTATGAATAGTAAATCAAAAATGAAGATAGGGAAATATGAGTCGTTTTAACCAATGATGAATAGTTTTGACACATAAAAATCCTAAAGTTGAAAAATCTCGATTTTGAACACCCTATATCTCTGTAATCATTACCGCTAGACCCCAAGTGTGATGCATCGATGGAAATAGCTCTTCAGGGAGAATCTGAAAATGCGATGAAATACATGGCGTTCTATCTGAAATAACAAAGTTGGTTCTGCTTTTGGAAAGAAGCGGCAACGCCGCAGCACTGAAAATATTTTAGGACGATGTCCCCATCGAAAACGTAGTTGACGTGTTCCAGTGTTTTTGTAATATCTCGTACTGGCGACATACAGAGCCTCTGTTTCGTTTTCAAAGGGCCACTCTGTATGTCTCATATGTAAGTAGCAGCTGGACTCTACATCATAAAGTCTCGAAGAAAGGAAAGCAGAAGACTATTAGACACAAAATAGATATTTAATGAGGTGCAGCAAGTCTGTCACCATCCACCTACAACCAATACAGACCCAATAGCTATAAATATTTATTTCTCAGTATTTGTTATAACTTAATAAAATAAATTAATAAATACCTAACTAACAGCTGTCTTCCTTCTCAATTTTAATGATGGTTTCGATATTTTTTTCGAATTGCACTTCTTCATGTTCTTTTTTAATCTTAGATTCACTCACATCGATGGAATCATATTTGAAATCAATATCTGTAGGCAAAAGGGTATCCGGAAAGTCTTCGAGTTTCACTTTGTCCTCCACATTATCACAATCACCATCAGCAGCATAGGCACTCCCACCCGGATCCTCTTCAAACGTAATTTCATTAAGATGCTCTTTCTTATGCTGAGACAATTGACCCTTCAATCTGAACGTTTTCAAACATAATTCACATTCGAAAGGCTTATCGCCGGTATGCAGAGTAGTATGTCTAGTCAAATCGCTGTTAGAGAAGAATTTCTTTAGACAAATAATACACTGGAAAGGTTTGTCGCCAGAGTGAACCATTTTGTGTTTGGTCAAATGACCACTCTGTGTAAACTTCTTCTGACAGATATCGCATTCATACGGCTTCTCCCCAGTATGCACTTTAATGTGTCTGGCTAGAACGACCTTGGTAAAATATCTGTTCTTGCAAATAGGGCACTCGTGAGGCTTTTCCCCAGTATGCACTATTTTATGGTTATTCAACTGAGTGTTCAAAATAAACCTTTTCAAACAAACATTGCACTCATACGGGTACTCGCCTGTATGTACTCTGACGTGCCTAATCAAAACCTGCTTAGTGGCAAACTTTTTCGGGCACATTTCACACTCGTAAGGTCGCTCGCCGGTGTGCGTTTTCATGTGATTGGTCAACAACACCCCCAACCTGAACCTGTTCGAACAAACCTCGCATTGGTACGGCTTTTCGCCGGTGTGCACTCTTACGTGCTTCTTCAAATTACTCTTCTCATTGAACTTCTTCTTGCAAAACTCGCACTCGTATGGTTTCATGTCGTGGTGCGCTCTGACATGGTACGCCAAACCGTTCCTAGCGCTGAAAGTCCTCTGACATATATCGCACTCGTATGGTTTTTCCCCGGAGTGGGTTTTGACGTGATAATTCAAACTGTTTTTCGCCGAGAAGGTTTTTCGGCATATCTCGCACTCGAACGGTCTCTCGCCTCCGTGCACTTTCAAATGTTTCGTCAAGTTGCCCTTCTCGTTGAATTTCCTTTGGCAGATGTCGCACTCGTATTGTTCGCCGGTGTGCAGTCTGACGTGTCTGATATACACTAGCCTGACGGCGAACTTTGCCTGGCACACTTCGCACTGGTAAGGTTTCTCACCCGTGTGGTCCCTGTGGTGTTTGGTCAGTTGGCTTTGCCACGCGAATTTCTCGTGGCAAATATCGCACCAGAACGGTTTTTCGCCGGTGTGAACTCTGCTGTGCGTGGTCAAGAGGCTCTTCGTGTTGAATCGCTTGGGACACGAGTCACATCCGAACGGCTTCTCGTCGTTATGCATCCTGATGTGAGTTGACTTTTTGCTGGTAAGATGGCTACTGTCCGATTACAATGGCTCCATACTTATAAGGAATGTTGGACCGAATGGAAGTTACAATAGGTTGTATTGTATGCTTGAACAATCAGCAAGATGACATATCTTCGAAGAAATAGTTTTCAGTAACAAGGCATCAGGCAGTGTTTCGTCTGTTTCTCTTTATCAGATGTTGCAAAATCTGTAACAATATTCATTTATGTATTTCGATTATTTGGATTTACGTGGTTAATATGAGAAAAAAAAAAGATTGAAGGGCAGCGGCGAAAAAACGATCAGGGTCCATTTATGGTCGATAGTGAGATAGTATGGTCGATAGTAAGATAGTGGGAGCATCTTGTAGCTCATTACTGACACAATCAACTCAAGTTTTGTTTTTTTATCTCTTGGAGAGGGAATCCCTATGGGATGGATAGGGAGAGGAGGTAGGAATTGATTTTTTTCTTGAATTCTTAGAGGGTATAAGTTCATGGAAATACTTTAATTGAGGGTTACTTAGCTGTGTGCACGTGTATACAGTGTGTCCCACTTACCATGCTCACCATGGGTATCTTTTTAACGGTGAGGGATACGAGGTCGGTTAAATGACACCAAATGTGGAGTTTGTCAAGGCCCACTATAATGTGCAAAAATATATTGATAAAATCTATTCGTTTCTGTTTTATAGGCAAAAAACAGATTTTGATCATTTTCATGTCTCCTCCGTAACTTCTTTATTTATGAAAATATTCAAATAGGAATTTCACATTCTCATAGCAGTTTTTCAAAATGATTTCGAAAAAAATATAAAATTTATACCAACTTTTCTAGAATTTGAGATATCAGCACCAACTTTAGTTTTTCAAATGTAGGTCATAGCTCACTATGACTTAGTTACGAATAACTTTTTTTTCTCTTACAGATGATATGTCGCAGTAATAGTTTTGTGTTGATAACAACGAAGTTATCGTCATTTATACAAAAACAAAAAATGATTTGGATGCCGCCATCTTGAATTCATAAATTTCAACAAAAAAATCATAATCTCCAACCTCAAAAACCCCCACTTACCAATTTTGGATGTAATCGGACCAAATCTTGTCCGCCATCTTGGAGCAGCCATTTTTTTTAATTTCAGCGAAAATTCCATAACATTGATTAACTTGAAATTTGGCAGGTGGTCATAATTTCGGTGACAATTCATTATGGAATTTTTGTTGAAATTAAAAAAAAAAATGGCTGCTCCAAGATGGCGGACAAGATTTGGTCCGATTCCATTCAAAATTGGTAATTGGGGTTTTTGAGGTCGGAGATCATGATTTTTTTGTTGAAATTTATAAATTCAAGATGGCGACTTCCAAATAATTTTTTGTTTTTGTATAACTCCGTTGTTATCAACACAAAACTATAACTGCGACATATCATCTGTAAGAGAAAAACAAGTTATTTGTAACTCAGTCATAGTGAGCTATGACCTACATTTGAAAAACTAAAGTTGGTGCTGATATCTCAAATATTAGAAGAGTTGGTATAAATCTCATATTTTTTTCGAAATCATTTTGAAAAACTGCCATGAGAATGTGAAATTCCTATTTGAATATTTTCATAAATAAAGAAGTTACGGAGGAGACATGAAAATGATCAAAATCTGTTTTTTGCGTATAAAACAAAAACGAATAGATTTTATCAAAATATTTTTTCACATTATAGTTGGCCTTGACAAACTCCACATTTGGTGTCATTTAACCGACCTCGTATCTCTCACCGTTAAAAAGATACCCATGGTGAGCATGGTAAGTGGGACACACTGTATATACCAATAAAGGGAAGTGTTGTATTTCGTGCAAGATAATTTATTCAAATTTAAAAATTAAAAAAAAATTGTTGAAATTTTAATATAGTTTTTTTTTCAATTTAAATTGAATTTGTGACTTGTTACTTGTTAATCAACTCTTGGTTTTGAAAAGACATTTTCATGAAATCAAAAATTGGAAATAGTTAAATACGAATTTGGAAATTAATAAAAGTGAGGTTACTTACTCGTCAGGTTAACAAGGAAATTTGTCCATAAAAATATATCTCGTCCAGTTTAAAAATATCGACATTATGGTTAAATACGGTACAAACAGATTAAAATTTGTTTCCCAAAAAGGGGTAAAATACAGATTACATTTTCTTAAGCAGCCATCGCCGCTGCGACATGTCGTGTTGAAGTGAACTTGATGAGTGACAGAACTTGGTTTTATTATCATGGAACATACTGGAATAATGGAATTTCAAATTTGCCTCCATTATTCCAATATGTTCCATGATAATAAAACCAAGTTCCGTCACTCATCAAGTTCACTTCAACACGACAATGGCTGCTTAAGAAAATGTAATCTGTATTTTACCCCTTCTTGGGAAACAAATTTTAATATGTTTGTACCGTATTTAACCATAATCTCGATATTTTTAAACTGGACCAGAGATATTTTTATGGACAAATTTCCTTGTAAACCTGACGAGTAAGTAATCTCACTTTTATTAATTTCCAAATTCGTATTTAACTATTTCCAATTTTCGATTTCATGGTAATGTCTTTTTTCAAAACCAAGAGTTGATTAACAAGTAACAAGTTTCAAATCCGATTTAACTTAAAAAAAATATTAAATTTTCAACAAAAATTTTTCAATTTTTTTATTTTTTCCAAGGTTTTCCAATAGCTAAAAGCAAATTACTTACTTACGCGCTCTGCTACGAGTAATGAATTTGAATAAATTATTTTGCACGAAATACACTTTCCTTTATTGGAATACTTTAATTGGCAAAGAATGCCAAAGCTTTGCCGTTCTATAGACGAACGAGTTCTGGTAAAGTGTTGTTCGACATATTTCAAGTTCAAGGTTCGACGGAAGGATGTGCTGACTGGGCCTGTCGAGTTCATCTGACTGGTATTGCTAGTGATAGAATGATAGCAGAGATTTCTCAAGAATATTTCCTGTAGAAGTATCTATAAAAAATTGAAAGGTTGACGACTCTACGGTGATCTAATGAGGTCAACTGATTGGTGAGTGTGGCAGGCGAATGGCTCTTCTCTGGATGGAATCTAAGAGCATCAGCGAATGTTTGGGTGCTGAACCCTATATGTGAGAACAGTATTCTAAAACAGACCGTATATGTGCTTCGGAGATCATGAGAAGCTGTTGAGGTGTGAAGAACATTTTTGCATGGAATAAAAATCGGAGTTTTTTGTAAAGCAACTTTCGCGATGGATTGAACATGATTTTCCAATGAAAGAGTATTGGTGATGGAAATATCGAGCATAGAATGATAGTGGACTTGGTGGGAATGGTGGTACCAGACATTGTATTATCAAGTGAAGGTTGCTTAACTGTGTACAAATGATTGTACAAATCTTGTATTTCGTGCAAAATAGTTTATTCAAAATACCAGAGCAGAGCGCTTTCGGCTATTAAGCCATCATCAGTCCATACCTGTAAGTATCAGCTTTTAGCTTTTGAAGAGAAATAGCCGTTGATAAATTTAAAATTTGAAATTAGTAAAAGTGAGGTTACTTACTCATCTTCGTTTTCGAGATATGGCGCTTCGAAATTCATTTCTCCAAATACGCTAAAAAATGACGAATATTGCAGAATTCGACCTTGTTTCTTGTTTCGTCTGTTTTATGTCATTTATGATAAAATACTGTTGTAATTATGGTTCCTGGTTGAAATCACTAACCTTGGAATTGCAATATAAGGTTCTTGTTAAATCTTATTCTCATGGATTTCACTGTACGAATTTTCTTCAAAATGGAAATAAAAAACCAATCATCAGAATAATTTTATTGAAAACTTTCAAAAATGAACCTATTTTTTTCATGTCCTAGTTCCCAAAAAAAGGATATATCCTGTAATAGTCAAAGAACATAGTGAGAACCAAGGGAAATAAGGTAGGAATTGATGTTCTTCTTAAATTTCTCGAGGTTATATGCCTCGGGGGACACCCTTGGCAATGTGTTCCAGAGCCTCGCTGTTAGTTGGATGAACGAGTCTTTGGAAAGAGATGTTCTGCAGGTCTCCAAAGTGACCACGAAGTGGTGCGAAGCCTCAACTCGACGGGTTAAACTCGCGGGGACTGCCAAAGGAGGAACAATTATTGATATTTCAGAAGATCATCGTCCATGAAAATATTCATAAAATAGAGCCAGATCGCCAACTTCTACGGTGTCCCAGAGAAGTGAGTGAGTTTGTGAGCGAGGCATCACCCACCACGAAACACATTGCCCTTTTTTGGACAGAATCCAAAAATTTCAGGGTATGTTCGGGTGCTGCACTCTGAATATGGGAACAGTATTCCAGGACAGGTCGGATCTGTGCCTTATAGATCATAAGCAGCTGACTGGAAGTGAAATAGCTCCTGGCCCGAAACAGAAAACCAAGTTTATGGAATGCACTTTTAGCAATTGATCTCACCTAATTTTCCCAATAAAGGTTATTGCTGATAGTAATACCAAACATCGAAATGGATGTCTTCAAATATGGTTACTCCACCAGACATAGTAGAAGACGATTACGACGACGTCATCAACAGCCTGATCGCCCAGGAGGACGAGAAGCACTAAGAAGTAGAACCAACGGCTAAGAAATCCCGACAAGAAACATAAGGAGTACAAATGAGTACCTATAATAGTATCTCTATTCCTGAATTTAATGTATTCCTTGTGAATAACTTGATATTGTTAATTACATTTTTTTTCACGCAAGGACCACATCTTCTATTAGTAACTGCTATAGAATTATTATGTAGTAGAGGAGGAGTAAGGATATCCATCTGTAACGTAACTAATATCAATAGCAACTTGGTGTTAATATGGTTAATTGGGGTTCAGTGGGGGAAGAGAGAAGCAGTGGTGGGGCGGAAGGTGAGTGTCCAAGATTAGTAATTTCAACCTAGAACTATAATTACAAAAACATTTCATCATATTTCGGATATAACAGAAGAAATAAGGTCGAGTTCTGCAATATTTGTAATTTTGTAGCAAATTTGGTCAAATAACTTTCTTTCCTATTATGTTCCTGGAACATCGCGCGTACCTAGGGAGGACAGAAAAAGGAGGTAGGTGTTGGAATTTTCTTTGAACTTTTGGAGGTTATAAGCTCTTGGGAATACTTCCATTGGCAAAGAATTCCAAAGCTTCGGCGAACGAGTTTTGGTAGAGTGTTGTTCGACACTTTTCAAGGTTAAGGAGAAAGGGATGTGCTGACTGCGCCTGTCGAGTTGGTCTGACTGGCATTGCTAGTGATGGAATTATAGCAGAGATTCCTGAGGAACATTTCGCGAGGAAGTATCTATAGAAAAGTGAAAGGTCGCCGACTTGTCTACAAAAATGTCTAAATTGTAGGAAATTAACGCTTTACCAAAAAGTATGAAAATGTTTTTGACGTAAGACGGAAGAAAAAAGTTATTGAGGTAAAACCGGAGGAAGGTCGAACATTTTGCAGTTCCCCACTCCCAGTTCTTTTCGCTCAAGATCCTCGTGGTCCAAAACTTGAGAAAACGTTAATTAACCATCCCTGAACATCCTAACGTTTCATTAACTTCCGACCTTTTTCCAACTGGACTATTTGTGATTTTATAATTGTCTCTGTCACTTCTGAACCCAACATAGTTGATACTAACCATAAAAATTAAAATTCTGAAAATGTTCAACAAATGGATTCTGATCATTTTTTGCCGCGGCCCTTCGATTGCATAGCAACATCGAAAAAGTTCAAGTTATACTGTTTTGTAGCTCACACCTGTAGAGCGAACGAAATACATACAATTTTTTGGGCTAGATTTTTACTAGTTTCTAAATTTTCTTGACATCACTGACAATCAGACATAACCACAAATAAATTGATGGAAAAAGCGGGAACTGGCAGTACACGGACGTACATGACATAAATTTCAAAGGTTTGACAAATTGAAAGAAAAAGGAGGAAGATGCAAGTTTGTGCAGTTTACAACTGAGAACACGGGAAATCAATTCAATCTATTCGAATTTCCATCGGATAACGAAATTCTACAAAATACAAAAGAATATGATGCGGCCGGCATGGAATATAGGTTCAGGCCACAAAACTTGCGAGGTATTCAAATTTCTTGGTAGGATATAGAACATTTTTCAACGCATTTTTAATGAGTACACTTCAGAAAGGAAGATTTGATGTTGAAGAATAGGATCGTATTGAGAAAAGAGCCGAACCCACAATTTATAAACTGAGCGGGTATCGAAAATAACCTTATTCCAATTTAGAACCAACAATAAACGAAAAACTTGCAGATAATGAAATTCATTTCGAACATATTTTGAAAGAAAAACAAATAGAAGAAAAAAATTGAGTGTTGGAAAATAAGTTGAAGCAAAAAGATTTAGATACAAAAGTCAGAGTTAGCAAAATTCAGAACTATAACCTGAAAATTATTTCAGATTTGGAACGAAATCAGCAAATATCTTCAGAGAAATACAAGAAAATTGAACAAGCAAATATCCAGGCAATTTTGAGCAAAATTCATTGTTTCGATGAACAATACTATCAAAAACTTTTGCATTTGAAAAACCGAAGGGAAGATTTGAATGACCAATTGAATAATATTAGTAAAAATGTTGCTTTATATGAGCATGATTCATGTTTATTTATTAATAACTCATTACCTACTACTCTTGTAGAAGTGGAATTGTTCCATTCGAAATAAACGTATGTTTCATTGGTTGAAATTTATCAGTTTTTATCTTATTCTGAACTTTTGTGATGAAAAAATATTCAACTGAACGTATATATATATACCTCCATTAAAGAGAGACCCTTTTCATAGGAATAGCATATGTATTTCGTCGTTATGCACTCTCATACAAAAATCAATGACAGAGAAAGATATATGGATGTACTCTTCCCAGGACTTGTGGAGGAAGGAAGATGCGAGGATCCTTTATCCAAGGGAAAAACATATTCTTGTCTTTGTCTGGCAAAACATATGATTTGCTTCAAAATCGTTTGTGGTTATGTTTGATTGTCACTGCTTGTCTAGTGTCCGTACTCTAATATACAAAAAACGTCAAAACAGCATTGTCAAGTACATTTATTAGGAACTCTAATTTTCTCCACGTTCTGATTCAAAATCACAAAGTGGCGACCTCTGATGTCAAACTTTAGGAACTTTCCGAAAGTGTCCAACAAACCATTTTGGCATTGTCGATATTATACAATGAACTCAATATAAACACCTGGAAGGGAGACGACCGGTTGCACAAAATGTGTCAGGGGCAGCTGCAACAAAGATAGCTTGTGTTACGGTAACCTGTCTCTTTCACACTAGTGTTGTTTAATGGCGGATTGGTGTATAAATTTTCTTTTATCCAATGATTGCAGTACTTGAGATCATTTTTTCATCTAAACAGGCAAAAAAGTGAAGACAGAACTTCATTGTTTTTTGTTATGTTAAATATCGCTGAATTTGGCGTGTTTTGTTTCTTCAAACTGACTGAATTTGTTGGTGTGAATTGATTATTGTTGAAAAGATTTGTGATTTTGAATCAATAAACAATAGTTATTTATATTGTTTTGCCTTTGGATACAAAACAAGCAAGACAAACAGATATTGTCTTCCATGGGTAAGTTGAAAATTGTTCAGATTTTAGAAAAACTATAGTAATTCATTTTGAGGATGTTTCTGATGTGGATGTTCATATCTTGGATTCCAAGGACAATGTTTTTCATATGGACATTAATTTGCTTTCAACTTCCAGCTCCCACGTAAGTTTCAAAGTTTATTGATAAATGAAACCGACAAACTGTTTCATTCGAGAAGGTCTATTCTATTGCAAAGACAAATGAAAACACTGAAACAAAAATTGAAAAGGAGAATGACAATCTTGATGAGGTACCTACTAAAAATCATTTTGAATGTAAAAACTACAAGTTAAATTTTTTTAACTCGAGAGCTACATGATAATGTTGACTTTTCAGATTTGCCTTCGAATCTTCTTCTCCAGAAAGGAAAAAATGAAGGTGTACATTCTGTGCGACGCAGATTTTCATCTTTAATGAAAACATTCGTCCTTATATTGCACTTTTATTCACATTTCATTCACCTTCTAAGAGTGAAATGTTTATGGAAAAATAGGTACAACGTTTTTCTATTTCTTCTGACAGTGCTGAGACATTGAGCTTCGCTCACACTGTACAATATATTGTGACATTTGAATGAGAATATATAATTTCAATTTTGTTTTCATTTTCCTTCCAAATCCTGTAAGAATGAAAATGGAATTTCACTTTTGAGTCATTAAAAAAATCAATAATTAGTTTCCAATAATAATTGATTGCGACATTATCTTTTTTCCTAAATGGATATTTATATTTAATCACGTATATTCTTAAATGAAAGCAAAACATAATAATGCGAGCGCTTCCCATTAGCCAACATAAGATAGAAAGAGATAGGTATCCGTAAGCACTGCGGTTTGCCTGAACATTATTTTTGCATCACTAGTGGTTCACAGAGGAATCCTTCCAGGTGTTTTTATTGAGTTCATTGATATTATATACTTATAACCTAGACGATTGTTTTTCAGGAAAAGAAATGAAAACCAGTAAAAGTTAAATCCAGGAAGCATTTTGCGTTGCTAAGAATTCAGAAATCCATAGGGAAATATTTACATATATGTTATTAGATCATTTAATAGCTGAGAATGTTTTAAATGGGAAGCTAAAGAAGAGACAGGGATCAAATGCCAGTCTACTTAAAATAGCTGTTGACATACTAGATCAGCCAATTGCAACTCTTCATAAACACATGCATAGACAATGGTTATTTCCCAGATATATTCAAAATATCTAGAGTATCATTAAAAAGGAGATATAAATTTATCAGCTAATCATAAACCAATCTCTATTATACCTCTTATAGGCAAGATTTTTCAAATTGTCCTAAATGTAACTCATAACGTTCTTGGAAAAAAAAAACAATATGTACTGTGATTTTCAGTTCGGTTACAGAACTGGAAAGTCTACTATATTGCTGCAGTTTGTGCGCTTTGTAACATCATATAAGACGGTGTTGATGATCAATTGAACAGCTTTGCTTGATTTTATGACTTGACGAGAGCATTTGACACAGTTTGCCATGATTGTTTACTAACAAAACTTGAATGATAGAGCATAAGTGGAACTCCATTAAGACCTCATCTCTTCATATCTGAATAAATAGGACTCGTTATGTTGAACATGATAATCAAATATATGATGTTCATGTTGTGCAGTATGGGGTCCCTCAGGGATCCGTACTTGGACTCCTGTTTTTCATCATTTATCTCAAAGATGTAGCTATTAATTTTGGTCAAAATGTTAAAAAAGTTGAAACAAGAAAATGGACAGGAAACTGAAGACCCACAAGAAATTGCTGATGAAATGAATAATTACTTTGCCAATATTGTGAGATTTTTGAACATCATCAGCTCAAACTCCACTGGCTGCTCACTGAGAAATACATCAAATGCATCAATGTACATGAGAGCAGCCACCACAAATGAAATATTGAAAATAATAGGTTCCCTGAAGATGAATGCAGCACCAGGACCTGATATGATCTAACCCCATCTTGTGAAAAAACTCAAACATATACTAGCCCCAATTCTAGCAGAAATTATAAACAAATATATAAAAAACGGATCATTTCCATCCAGCCTTAAAATTGTCAAAATATCCCCTATACACAAAATTGGACCCAAAAATATCAGTAATAGTTACAGACCAATATCAATACTGACAGTTTTTTCCAAAATTTTTGAATCAGTGATGAAAGCCAGGCTTCTTGACCACCAGGAGAATATAAACAGCAAAAAACTGAATGTTTTCTTGTTGAAAAGAAACACTCAAACAGCAATCACTAACATCATGGAATGAACTGGGAAGACAAAAATTCGTTTCCAGGTTTTTTCATGTGTAATTTATAAGCTGTGTCCCTTGCCCTCATCTAACACCTTACTTCTTTAGTAAACCACCCTTCTTCAACATTATTTGGGTATTTTCTTGTAATACTTTTGGTTCTCCTCTTAGCTTCAGTTATGATGATTTCAGATAATTAATCAAATTCAAGTGATTGTATATCTGTAGCATCTAGCTTTTGTTTCAGATTTACTTTTAAATCTTCATAGTTGCACAGTTCAGTTGTATAGCTTAAAAATAAAAATATTAAAAAAATGCCACATTTTTTAGAATAGGGCACTTGAAACATTTTAGATGGTAGCTGACTCTCACTACTTTGCACTACTTTGTTAGCTATTATTTTTGCAAGTTGACTACAGAAATGGAACATTTTGTGAGATTTTCTTCTCAAGTAGGTACAAGTGTTTAAATCCATGGAAAAACTCACCCTACTTGTATGGACACATGGTTGCTACATTTATTAAGAAAATCATTTGTTGCCAGAGATCTAATTAATAATATAGTAGATTAGTAGAGTATATTCCTTATTTATGCTTTTTCTGTATTTATTGGAATTCTTGTAGGAATTATTAGTAGGTAGGCAGCAGAAAATCCATATAGCCACCTGACTGGGCACTGCACAACTGGATTCCAAATTATGGCCTCTATTCTAAACTTGATTTTGGAAAACTGGAAACAATCACATCAAACGTCGCACATCACACAACTAGATCTAAAATTAAAGGATTACTGGGGGTTTAAGGGTTTATCTCGGGGTTTATACAAGGATGATCTAGGTTGAGGATAACAAAACAAATTACAAAAAGTACCTATTTCTCTATTTTGACTTGACGTTCATTGAAATTTACTTCATTAATAGGTTCATTCACCTGAGTCATTTTTCCTCGAACCTAAGATGCCTATAACCATGGTGTGGTCATTCTTCAATTGTTTCTCTCCCTAACGAATCGATGGGAACGAAAAACCTGGTGATGTTTCGGAGAACGGCCGATAGTTAGCGCCACAGTCGATTATTGTCATTGTCAAATTTTAAAATTTAGAATTTGATGTTGAAACCAAGAAGAAGAAAGAAGAAGAAGAAGATGTTGACATCCAACATTTATCCGTCCATCGTCCATAAACGGCATTTTTGTTGATTAATTTGAATTCTTGTGACTTGGTGTTATTTGGTGAAATTATTGACTTTTGGCGTTATTTGTGTGTTTTCCTGTTGTTCAGTAGTTTTTCTTTGTAGTTCTCCAGTTCAGTATTGTTTTTGTGTTGTTATTGTGTTTTATTCCTTTTTGAACAATGTATTTTTGTATTGTTTGTGGACAATCCAGAGATAGTTCTGTTCACTTGTACAGAATCCCGAAGGTTAATATCTCAACATATTCCAAATGAAACACTTATTAAACGTGGTATGCATATTTTATTTTATGTAGGACGATGATATTAGAAGAAAATGGTCTGACGCAGTTGGTAAATTTTTGCCACCTGGAGATTTTCGGATATGTTCCAGCCATTTTTCGTCAGAATCCATAAACAATATGAGGCTGAGAAAAGGAGCAGTGCCTTTGAAACAGTAAATATTTATATAGCTATACTAATTACTCAGTTTCCAGACAATCAGTCAATATCATAATTGCCATCTTTAGCAAAGAAACCTATTCTTTTGATTCCTATGGATCTATATACTTAATCTATATCAATAGCCTTATTATTAATGTCCATTTATCAAACCTACTTGACAAAATTTCACCTTAATTGTATTTATTTTGTATCAGTAAGTATACTTAATATATATCCACTCAAGTCAGTTTAGGTAGGAACTTATTGGGTCCTTATGAATAGAGTCCTATTTATGTTCTCTCAATAATTTGTTCAACTCAAATTCCATTGTAAGCATACCTACTGATAATTTATTTTAGTACCTATATACATAGGTTTCTTCATTTAGAAACTTTCTATTTTTTTGTTGATAACATCTCTTCTATTATGATTAGTTAGTTTATTTATGAGCCCATCACACCAATAACATAATATGAAAGATTCACTATAATTTGCAACTGTTTACAGGGTGTTCAGTAACTAATATATGCATATTTCAACCAAATTGAATGAATATAAAATCTCAGCAAAACCAAAAACTGTTTTCAAATCAGAGTAAGGTGGCACCAGGTATTTATTTTCAGTTCATTAAATACTAGGGAACACCAAAGTGATCCTTCAATCAACAATTTGCACTTTAGAATAAATATTCTGCTGCACTCCTGCACATTTTGCAGGCTCTTAAATCAAAAGTTTTAGGCCTTGCAAAACTTCTTGAAGATTTTTTTCCCTGAAATATTGTTTATCAATTTTGAGATGAATCTGAGGAATTGGTGGTGGTCTTCAAATTCCATTTTGTTTTAAAATCTAAGCAGTACTTTCAAATAATCCTCCATTTCCATAAAATTGAGTGGATATCTGTTGTATACCTTGCCAACATTCCCCCAAGAGAAATTGATAATAAAACATACTAGGACTTTTTTTTTAGACAAATTTTATTTCACTTTTGTTCTTCAACCAAATCAATGAATACATCTGAGAACTTATCTAAAAAAACAATGTAAGGAGGTATCTCAAGTGAATATTCAAAGCAGTAGAGTTAGATATGGGATTGGATTTATTTCAATAATTCAACTATTAATAGATGTTATCTGGTAATGGCTATTAAAAGATTATCAAATACAATCAAATTTTGTTTCTTTATGGTTTGTTATATATGTATACAGGGTGTCCTTGCTGGGAAATAGAGCTAGAGCTACCACATGTAATACAGGTCAAGAAAAGTTGATTGGACCCAATTCGTTTATATAACAAAATGTACCATTTGTCCCTTAGACGAATTCAAGGTTCAAACAAGAAGGGTTGAATAAACCGCCCTCGCACCCTGAAACTTTTTTCAGCACATTCTTAGGGGTGGTAATTGAGTTCTCAAATTTTTTGAGCCAGATGGCTGATTGATTATCTTCATTTTGTTACTCATGTGAAAATTTCGTATTCCACATAGTTCAGAAGGAAAAAAATGTTTTCTTTAATAATGCTAACAGATATTTCTAGTAAAAGTTTGATAAAATATTTGAATGCCAAATTGGCAGTGGAAACCAAGGAATTTACATTGTATTGATGAAGGTGAGCATCATATTGAAAATTAATTTTGAAAAAGACATTCTGCCTTTGTTTCCACTATTTTTTTTTTTCATTATAATGATATTAAACTTTTACTAGGAATATCTTTTAGCATTATGTAGAAAAACATTTTTTTCCTTCGGAAAATTTTACAAGAACAAAAAGAAGAAAATTTATCAGTCATCTTGTATAGAAAATTTGAGAACCCTATTAGCACCCCTAAAGATGTTCTGGAAAAAAAATGCAGGGGCTACAATTGGGTTTTTTTGATCACTGAAAGAAGGGTTATATATCCTCTAAAATTTGTCAAATTTCGTCCAATTTGTTTCACTCATTTTTGGATAGCCTACAAAAATGTTTTTTCATGTAAACTTTGAACCGGCTCACGGAAAATCGCTTATATAAATATGTTGGGTCCAATTAACTTATTTTGAACTGCATTAAATGTGTTAGCTCTGTGTCCCAGCAATTTTAGGCCACCCCTGTATATACAGGGGTGGCCTAAAATATGTTATATCATTGATAAAAGCACAGGCATAGTAAATATTTTGTGAATAATGTTATGGCATATCAAAACACATTGTTCTCAAATTTTAGGCAATGTACTATAAATTCTAATCATCTATAAAAAACTTTTGAATAATGTTGACTTTCACTTCATTCCTTTTGCAGACTCTGTATTGATGAAATTATTGAAGATTGTCCCAGTATTCTTCCTCAAGAAGCTTCCACGTCCCAATCATGTATCCAAGAAATTGACGAATTCCACAATTACTCCCTTCCATCTCCTCATCCATCCACCATACCAGAACTTGACACATTATTTGAAACTCTGATGAAAATTGACCCCCATTCCATTCCACTTCCTCTAGCCTGGGGCATCCATAAACTAGTTGATACATTCTCATTTTCAAAAATGTTCATTGGAGACAAAACTGTATCTATTGAAAGACTTGTGCTTGTGGCAAAGCAATCAATAAAAGCCCAAGTTAAAAATATATGGGTAGATCTCAATGAGCCAGTGAAAACTGTGTCAGATTTATTGGAACTTATTTCACAATTGGATAATGCTAAGATTTGTGAAGGAATCAGCAAATCTTGCTGTGTAATTCTTGGACATAAAATGGCATTATGTAAACCTTGTTCTAGTTACAAGTTCTTTTTGAAGTCCAATAAAAATAAAAAAAATAAACGTGAGATACTGAAAAAAAATAAAATGAGAAGCTTGGCATATAATAAGAAACAAAACAGGCACTTCAAAAATGTTATATTGAACTTAAAAAAGGAGATTGTTGACGAGCACAGAGTAGAATCTTTAACCAAAAATCTACCAAAACCCCAACAAGAAATGATTGGAGCATGTATTAAAGCTGCCAAAACAAAGGGAACTGGCAACAGATACACATTAGATTGGATATACGAGTGTATACTGATGAAAATCAAAAGTACCAAACTTTATAACCATTTGAGGGATAATAATATATTATCACTCCCATCGCCCAGTACACTGTCAAGGTAGGTTTTTATCTTGCAATTGAAACATTATTTCCTTTGAAGTAATAAGAACATCTACTTACTTTATTATTAAAAAACAAAACTATGAGATACGGTTTGTAAAAAGCTCTCATATTTTTTATCCTGGAAAATGTTACTATCTTTTGATTCATCAATGAATGAATACTAAGAGGGTGATAAAGCAACAACACAAAATAATGGGAGAAATTATACCATACAGATTTTTTTTTTCATATAAAGATAATAATTGATTAGTGTACTAAACTCTCTTCCCAATTTCTCCATAGAAGTGATATTTTTGTTTACATTTTTATTTGCAGACAGCTACTAGTGCCCTTTTGGCCATCAATTCTCCAGTTAGCATCATGTTTCTTCAACCGTTTCACTCATTAGTTTGTAAAATTTGTTTTCAAAATTTCAACATCTTGAGATTTTTTATTTTTCACTTTTCATTGGGTATTTTCAGTATAATCAAATTAAAATATTCTGTATCTACTGATAAGTGAAAGAAGCACTCTTGACTCTGAAAAGAATAACTACCTTTATTCATCTGTCAATAATTGAAAATTTAATACAATTATTTAGGTACATAAGAAACATAGATGGTACTTTTGGTTTCAATAAAGAAGTGTTTGACATGATCAAAATGAAAACGAAAGATTACAAGGAATGGCAGAGACATGGTTGCCTACTCATCGATGAGTGTAAGATCACAGCCACGAAAAAATTCGATAAGAATATGATGGAATTTATCGGTTTCGTTGATCTCGGCAGTTATACACCGAATAAACTGGAGAACACTCTTGGTGACCATGCTCTGGTTGTGATGTTCCAGCCCTTTGCAGGACACGGTTTGCAGGCTCTGGCATGTTTCCTAACCAAAGGGAATATAAACGGAGATATCCAGGCGAAAATTATACTGGAATGCATCATATTGTGTGAGAATTCAGGTTTGCGCATTGATGTTGTCACTAGTGATGGGGCAACATGGAACCGAACAATGTGGAGACATCTCGGGGTTCAAAATACGTTAGAACCATGGAGTGAACATCCAGTAGATCCTAGTCGTAAACTGAGAATGTGTTCCGATTTTCCCCACCTCGTTAAATGTCTTCGGAATAATCTGGAAAACAAAAAAACATTTCAAGTATGTCTTATCGCAAATATATTTTTCTTAAAATTAATCATTTCATGATGAATTATAGGTTCCTGAAGGTACAGTACAGCATTCACATTTTGAATTCTTACAAAAATATGAGTCATCAAAAGAATTCAGAATGGGATTCAAACTTACACCCAGCCACATTCATCCGAAGTGTGGCGAAAAAATGTGCACCCGACTTGCATTCCAGGTATTTCATCCTAAAAACAAAATATGTATAAAAATCGTAAACTCATTTTTTCATCATATTTTAAACTCTTGTAAGGTGAAGTGGGGTAAATGTGATATAGTTTTTAAATAGTTCACGAAGAAAATACCAAAATTGATAATTAAAATGAAAAAAGTTTTCTATAAAAAATTATCAACGATTTGAATATAGTTTTTGATTGATACCAGGACTGACGCCTTTTCAACTCCTTTTTGAAAAAAGTTAGGAATTTTTTTTTAAAACGGTCTCATTATATCACATTTACCCCAGCGTTTGGGGCAAATGTGATAATGATATATGTCTACCTGTGAATGATTCAAGTGAAATAGAATGGGGTAAATGTATAATGAATGTAATTTATTGATTATTCTGGTTTTTACAAAATCAAAATATCTCAATAAAGAAGAAAGTTATGAAGCTTTCAAAGTTTAACTGATGAAATGTGAAATAAACCTAATCTCTTGTCACAACAAATGTGAGGAAGAATTTGCAAAAATAACGTAAATAACAATATTGGATTCAATATTGACATGAAAAACATAACTATTATGCTGAATTATAGCCTTCAAATGACACTGAAAATATAAAAGAACCACGTCTATTGAGAGTTGGCTCTGGCAAAACCCTAACAATATCACTTTGATGTATAATGTCCTCATCCCCTACTTGTGGCCATGAAAATGTGTTTTTCGAAAATTTTGTGAATTTTACTGTCCAACCATCGTCACATGCCTCGGTCACCATTCCAACAAAGTGTTTGATCATTTTCTTGCTGCAGTATTTGACTAACACCCAAGAATTAACAGTGACAGTTTGGTCAACATCTTCATTTTCATCCACTAGGGTATCGCCCAGTTCTTCTAAAAACTCTTCAGAGTTGTCTGAATCCATATAAGGTGGAGACTCTGGTTCCATATCTTCACTGCTTGATGAAAGTGTTCGCTTCTTTTTATTTTTTTAGATTGTTTTGGTTCCACTTTTTTTTTTCGTTCTTGCGGTTGTTTTGTTTTTTTAAATTGATCTTTAAGCCGATTCACCGCCTCTTCTGATGTTAATAATTCCGAACCAGGACATATTCTTGTTTTTTTCTGTTGATCTGGTTTAGGCGCTTGACGAATTGAGGCCAACAATAAATTTTCGAAAGATATATTATCACTGGTTTCGTTCATCAATATATCTGTAGATGTAGTAGCCACTACATTATCATCAGGCATCGAAGGTTTATCATAAGTTATTCTGTTTGTCACGACCGTGGCTCCTATGACTTCAGATGTAGTGGCCACTGCAGTATCATCTGGTATCGATCTTCTGCCAAGAGTGTTTGTCACCACCATAGCTTCTGTGTTGTTACCATTAGTCCTATGATCATGCCATCTTTTCAGAGCCTCTGGAGGGAAAACTTCTTCTGGAATGACATTTTTATTTAGTGGAGAAATTCCGGCTTTTCGAAATCCACCTTTTATAACTTCAGTTGAAATATCTTTCCAGGTAGAACAGAGGAACTGTGAAAATATTTTTTTTGGTAATTTCTGGCCCACATGTTGTCGTTGCCAAGAGATCAGTTTTTCATCCCATTTTAATTTGAATGGTCGGAAAACAGAAAGATCCAATGGCTGCAGTAAATGACTGGTGTGTGGAGGCAGCTTCAATATAGTGATATCATTCTGAATTGCTGTTTCGAGTATTTCCAAACCTATATGTGTTGAATGACCATCGTAAATGATCAAAACAGGACTTTCTGGACCAAGTGCTGGAATTAAAGTCTTCAGAAAATAATTTGTAAAGATATCGCTCTCCATCCAGCCTTTCTTGCTAGCAGCATAAACGGTGCCTGGAAAATCTGTTTTGGGAGGAGCAAGCCACTGGTCCCATAAGTGTTTCCCCTTATATATTATCAATGGTGGTGCTTTATCGCCATTTGCATTACACATCAACAAGATTGTAGTGTTTTCTTTACCGGGTGAACTTATAGTTCTTGATGATGGTTTGTTAATGGCACCGACCACTTTAGATTTTCTAGGATCTATGCTCAGACTGCTCTCATCCAGGTTCCATATTCTGTGAGGTTTGTCAAGAAGTTGAAGGTCTGTGATAGTTTTATCCAAAAGATCAAAATAAGAAAAGATTATGAATGGGTCCAACGCTTTTTTTCGCGCATATTCCACATTTTGCGGTATCTTGAGGCTCATATTATGGCGTTTTTTGAAGTTCAGAAACCAGTCCTCACCTGGGACTCCATTTCTGAAACTTGTCTTGATTTTGTTTTCTCTCACAAACTTCCCAACCACCTCGAACACTTCTTTCCTCGATAACCCGAATCCCCACTTTTCTAGGGTTTTCAAGCCATTGGCCAATTTCAATTCATCCATGATGGGAATATGTGTTGGACGTCCTTTATTCTCTTTTTTCTTCCCTCGTATGCCTTTGATACGACTATAAAGTGTAACATAAGGTATTTTGTGTTCTTTAGAAGCCCCATATATAGTTTTTCGTCCTGATTTCACTTCTACAATTGCTGAATTTAAGGCTTCGATAGAATATTTAACATCATTTACATTTCTCTTCTTGATGTATTTTCGCACCATGATGTATCTAAAAACAACGGGGTAAATGTACTATACATATCACAATTGCCCCAAATTCATGTATCACATTTGCCCCCATGATCATTTTTCATGGGGAAAATGTGATATATCAACAAATAAATAAGCGGCATGATTTATGCATGATAATGATTGATTAATACATAATATAACTTTAAAAAGAGAGGTTATAAACACTGCAGTGGACCTACCTCATAAAAGAATGATATCACATGAAAATTCCAGAATACGTGTCGACTTCAATGTAAGGTTATAATTTGACCAGCGAAGGTCGCGCCGCTTGCAATCAGACTGGCAAGAAATTTCGTTCCATCTAGTGTTGTGCTCATTCGCGGGTGAGCTTGAAGTGTTGTGAGGTAGATGGCAGCAGAATTAATAATATTGCGTTGAAATTATGATGCAATATCACAATTGCCCCTTTATCACATTTACCCCACTTCACCTTATTGAATTTTACAAAATTAGATTTCCAACTATAAATCGAATTATGTTCAAGTATATTGGAAAATATTGAATTTGATTACTAACAGCATCACATGTTTTCAAGACTAGTCAATTGAATTTCAGAATTGGTCTGGTATTCAGATCAATAGATGATAGGTATAATAACTAGTACACAAAATATCCCATTGACATTTTCTGGAATTGAAATGACCAGAAAACAGGTTATGCTTTCATAAAATTTGCTAATTGAAAGTGCAATCAACTATTACTAAAAAGTTCTTCACAAGGAAATCATGTGAATGCTTAGGTTACTCTGGATCAGTTTCATTCACAACCTTGGTTAAAGTAAGTAAATTTTTTCTAGCACATAAACAAAACCAAATATATCTGAAGCAAGACTTGACCTTTCAAGAGTTAGATGATTAAATGGATTTATGAATATCTGCTTCAGAGACTTTGATAATTTCATTTCTTATTTGAACACCTACTTATAAAAGACAAGGTTGATATTGCATGATTATTTGCATTTTTTTTACTTGTTATATCTCTTTTATTTCATAATTGTATGTATAACATTATGTATATTATTTATGTATCCCTATTATAAACAACTATGTTTTTTGGGGTAATGAAGACAATCAATCAATCAATATAAAGATATCGGCCGTTTTTGAAAAAACAAAATTGATGATTGCTCAGACGAACCGTCAGATCAGAAAACCGATGTCAAATAGAGTAACATAAAAAATAAAATCAAAAATCCAGAAATTTAGTTTTTTGAAAATAACTCAGAAAGAGATTTTTCAAAGTAATGTTAATGTCCCTTCAATTGTGTAACTTTTCAGAGGTAAACCGCGTTCAAAACTGTGCACACTAAACTTCAGTTTCACAAGGAATTCCGAGGAATTTCAAGGAATTCCAGCTGTTTGAACACCAGAATTATACCGCACTTCACACAAGAAATTCCAAGAAACTCTAAGGAATTCCAGGAAATTCCAATGAATTCCAAGGAAATCCAAAGGAATTCCAAGGAATTACAGTTGTTTGTAGGCCAGGAATATACCACACTTTACCCAAGTAATTCCAGGGAAATCCAAGGAATTCCAGGGAAATCCAAGGAATTCCAAGGGAATCCAAGAAATTCCAAAGGAATCCAAGGAAATCCAGGCAATTCAAAGGAATTCCAGCTGCTCATACACCAGAAATCCATGGCGAATTTCCCCTTGGTAATTTTTAACCAAATATGAAATATGTATCCTGGGCACAGTGTATAAATATTGTTCTAGTATGCAATAAATACTCTTGAATTATGATGAATATTGCTATCCATCAGTTGATATTCAAAGAATCTAAATCTATATGAAGGAATTAATTTCAATTTCACTATAATATTGTGAAACTCACTGAAAGTTCCTGCCTTATAAAATAAAGAGGAAATTAATGATTGAAAATAAAATGGTAGCTATTCAACTGCAGACCTTAATCCACTTTTTCAATTTCCATAGGAGACTCTGCCCAGAGAGTGGATGTTCCTTAGAGAAATTGAAAAGAGGGTAGGTAGCTATGTTCATGTTGAAACTCCTCTGACTGATATAAATGAAATGTACTAACCTGCAAGAATTCCACTTCCTTCTTGTTCCAACTGGAGGATACACCATGCATTTTAGCAATTTCTACAACCCCCTTTCATGGTCCATAGTTGATTATTTTGAAAAATAAAGGTCCTAGATAGAAATATGTAGATTTTAATGGAAGTTTTTTTAAGTCACTGAATTTTGGTAGAAAATAAAATTAAAACCTTGCAGCCAAATAATAAAAGAAAATGATTAAGCATTTCCAGGTACAGTCTTTCAAAGGAATCCAGATATTTCAATCAGGAACTTCATATTATTATATGTTATTATTCTTGTTTTTCAAAAAATCAATGTTGACCATGAAATGTGGGGGCAGAAAATAAGTACTATTGTTTATTGCAACAACATATAGTATATCCTCCACTTGAAAGGGGTTACACATCTAGTCTCCTTTACAGATGATTATGGGTTTTCACATATGTATACCCTAGTCAAGTCCCCAAATGTACACATGTGGTATCAGAATGCCTTCAGGATGCTGTTCAGGATTTCTGTGAACATAAAACCATATTATTTTTGTTAGCACAGTCCCTATATTGCATTGAACTTTTGAGGATCTAGCTAGTGGGCTGACAACTTTTTTAAGCTACCAAATATACTTGGAATTTATATATCAAATACATTGAAACTGAGATTAAAACATTGGTTTGGTTTGTGGTAAAACAGTGAAGTGTGCTTTAAGTTTGTTTCCAACAATGCAAAGACAGTATTTCAATTATGGTAAGTACATAACTGTAATTTCAAGATAGTATAATGGCTTCTTTTTGGAAAAATCAACAATAATGAACAGTAGCAAATTCACAATGAAAGTTGATCTGTTTGAATGTATCAACTTATACATACAGTAGCACTGGTGGTATTGATGAATCAAGTGTCACAAATATTCTCCAGACTGCAAGTCATAACACAATTGTTTTCTTTATTAGGAATGAGTTGGAATGAAAGTGAAAACACAAGAATTGGATGTTTATGGTTTCAGCTACCTATTTAATGACTTGATGTCATGATTATCATCATGTGGAAATTCTAACTAAGAATTCTGATGATATTCCCTACCTACTCACTACATGAAAGGATAATCAATATTTATTGCAAGTTCACAAGTTTAGTGGCCTGATCAAAGAAACATTCAATACTCACATTGTTGTGCTTATAATGTCCACAATTAAAGTGTTCCACATCTCTCCGTAATTCTGAAGCAGGTAAAGTTTGCATTTAGTAGTAACTTTTATAGTGGTTTTCAAAGGGATCACACAGCTTATATCCTTGTTAAGTAGTTGTTAAGGTATCATCTCTGAATCCACACAGTAATGTTCTCTTCAAAACAAATATTGGTTGTCTCTTCTCTGATTCTACCTAGAGTTCCTGAATGTACTTGACACTGCTGTTTTGCTAATTGTACCCTGTAGTACTTCTCACCTTGATAGCTGATAGAATCCGCTTGTTTGAATAGCATTAAAATTAATTAATCTTTGTTGTACAACCACGAAACCACACTGAATTCACTGAATCTCTGTTTTGCAAAGAGTTTTGCTAATTTTTTGATGCTTTTCCCTCCGTTTTGCACTTTTTAACCACAATATCTTCTGTTTTCTTTTTCCACAACGTCGTCTTTTTTCATAGACCTAGTTTACAGGAGTATTTCAACAAAATTTTGTGAAATACATTTCTGTGTAAGTTTTGAATTTTGTCATCAACCAAAACTATTAAACACTTTACTGATACCATCAAATAACTTTGAAAATTAATAAATAGATTCACAAGACGCCATTTATGTCAACATTGGCCCTCTATCGGCTTTTCTGCGAGTAATCACCCAATTAATAAAAATCATGGATATCAAGTTGGCTTCTTGCCGTTCCCATCGATTAATTTGGACGAGGCCTTCTACTACTACTACTGAACTAGCCACACCATAGTTATAAGCATTTCACTCGAACCCAACAAAAACCAAGTTTACTTGTCAAGCTTGACAGATGTCAATTTATCAGCTGTTTTTGTTTAGTTTTGCTTAATGCCGGGTACAGATGACAGCTTTTCGCAATTTAGCTTATAGCGCTTCGGATTCTGATTGGTCGCTCGTTTCAAGGTCAATAAGCGAAAACAGTTTGAACATTTTATTATACCATGATCAATGAACTCTATATAGCATAACACTAAAACTGAATATTTTATCAGCTGTTTTTGTTTAGTTTCGTTTAATGCTGGCTACAGATGACAGCTCTTCACAGTTTAGCTTATAGCGCTTCGGATTCTGATTGGTCGCTCGTTTCAAGGTCAATAAATCAGCTGTTTCTATAATTCTATAGATGATAAGATATCCTTCTTGGATATGTTAAGAACGCTGTCAGAAGAGGATATATCCCTGGTGTGTGTGGATAAATTGTATCAGAGATTGTTGTGAAGCGATAAACTGACCTTGCTACCGAAATAGTGATGTCAAACACTTCAGAATCTGATAAGGGTGGCAATAGTACGAGTTTTGAAGAGCTATATATTAATTTCTTTGGTTTCAAAATATCCACGTTTTTATATGATTTCACTATTCCTTTACTTAAAAAATGGAACGATATTATTGTTATTTTCTAGTCCGCTCTGAAGTGGAATTTAATTGGAAAAATACAGGGTACTTCAAGATTCAGAATTCTGATCACCCTTTATCTGTTCCAATTAAATTTCACTAGATAGTGAATCAAAAGTTAAGATTGGGACATGTAAGCCGTTTTGATCGATTATGAATAGTTTCCATACAAAAAAATCCTAAAATTGAAAAATCTCGATTTTGAACACCCTATATATCTCTGTGATCATTCCTGCTAGACCCCAAGTGTGATACATTGATGAAATCAGCCCTTCAGGAAGAATCTAAAAATGCGATAAAATACAGGATGTTCCATTTGAAATGACAAAGTTGCTAGTTGTTTCTATGATGAAATCGATGAAAATATTTTAGACGGATAGAGAATGTCCAATTATTAAAGCATCCCAATTTTCAGAATGTTCTGTCTTCTCGTTCTCCAGATACTTCTAATAGGCCATCCACCGTGGATCACCCTGTATATTTGTCAATTTCTGTGGTGTAGAAACCTTTGCTAATATATATATTAAGGTCTATGAAAACAACTGACGCCCAGGACACAATATATTTTTTTGCCCCATACATCAAATATTTGTTCACAAAATGAAAATCCAATTTATCATAATGATGCTTTATCATTCACAAAATAGCACAATCGTCTAGTTACACCATTTTCATCAGTGGCTCTTTGAAATCTCGCGCGTCCGTGACGTCACTCACAACACTTGATGTTTCTATTTTTTCTTTGCAGTAAGAATTTTCAAGTAAGCGATTAGCTCAGTGAACTCTGCTGTGTATTCGACTACCATATCGGTAGCTCGGGTTATTCAGTCCCTGCAAGAAGCAAACTTTTTTTTTACTATGCTATTATTCACTCAAGTTATTTTCCGAAAAATATACTTTTTTCATTCAGTCCGAGTCAAGGTTAGATTGCTTGGAAAAAGTAGTCTCCTTTTTATGCAGAAACGATATTTTCCTTCCTCATATATTACGTAATGACGTCTTAGGATTTCAGAGAGCCACAGATAAAATTGGTATATATAGATGCTTGTGAAAGAAACAACCAGAACAAATTATGATAATATATGTATATATAAAATATATATAATACTAACTGACCCGGCAAACGTTTGCCATAACATTATTTCTAGAAAAAATGTTTTTACATGAATATTTATGAAAGAACTTTAATTATTTTATTTATACTTCCTTTTGGTTCGGCTATCCATGGCACTCTATATCTCTTCATTTTTTTTTTCATTTATTCACTACTCACTTCTTTTTAGTTTGGCTATCTATAAAAACGTGGTTCATTAGTTTTTCAAACTACTATTTATTACAATAGCTGATGCTAGATGATACCTGGCACACGTTGTTTTGCTATATACATTTTCTTCTAAAAAATATTTTTTAGTTAAATATTCATCAACAAACTTTTATTATTTTGTCTTGAACTTCTTTTTAGTTTGGATATCCATGAAATCGTGTTTCATTAGTATTTCAAACTACTATTTTTATTTTCTACTTCTTTTTAGTTCGACAATCTATATCGTTTTTTAAACTATACTATCAATTTTCTACCTCTATTAAGTTTGGCCTCGAGTTTGGCTATCTATAAACGAGTTTCATATTATAGTTTTTCATACTACTATTTATTATTACAAAGCTCTTTCACCATATTGGATCCTCCATCTTGAATTTCCCAATTTTGAAGAATAAAATCATAATCTCCGACCCCGAAAATCCTCAGATACCATTTTTGAATAAAATCTGACCATAATTACAAAACTCGTTCGCCATATTGGATCCGCCATTTTGAATTTCCAAATTTTGACAAACGAACCATAATCTCCGACCCCGAAAACCCTCAGATACCAACTCTGAATAGAATCTGACCATAATTACAAAACTCGTCTGCCATATTGGATCCGCCATTTTGAATTTCCTAATTTTGATGAAGAACTCATAATCACCGACCTCGAAAACCCCCAGATACCAATTTTGAATGGAATCTGACCATAATTACAAGACTCGTCCGCCATATTGGATCCGCCATCTTGAATTTCCAAAATTTGACGAAAGAATTATAATCTCCGACCTTGAAAACACCCAAATACCAATTTTGAATGAAATCGGATAACAATACTCGTCCGCCATATTGGATCCGCCATCTTGAATTTTCGATTTAAAAAATAGATTACGACCGATTCTCATACCTGCCGAATACGCACAACAAATTTCATGCGAATCGGTCGAGCCGCTTCGGAGAAGTTCGACCACTAACACCGTGACCGGGACAGGAGAATTTTATATATTAGATAAATAAAATCCACTACAAACATAAAAGAGGTAGGTAATAGGTATGTACTGATGAATTACTATAATGACAATAATATATGAATTCATGGTTCAAGTGGAAGAAGGAGTTATGTTACAAATATGAGTTTGTGAGAAAAATAGGTTTTAGTAAAGTTAGATTGCATTTTTTAATGAGAGCTAGCTTAATAATTTGATTTATGCAATTGTCAAGAATAGTTTTAGGTTGTTTTTTAATAATTTACCGCATTTTGCTATCATATCATTTTTTGATATACATATTATTCATACGTACATAACCCCCTCTTCCAATGCCTGGCATGTAGATAATGGGCACATAGTTCCTTCTTCCATTGCTTTCTTGATGTTGTAGCGAAACACCCTCCGTTGTCATCTTTTTAATATGTCGTGTCGTGTAAAAATGATTCGCCCAGTATAGGGTTTTATTTATCGGTCGTACCTTTTAGTAGGTATCATCTTCGTTTGCGAAGCGTAGTGCGATAAAAATTAGCTGCCTCCGCCGCGCGGATGGGTTTTTGCGCTGTGTTTTGCTAGTTTATTTATTCGGACGTTAAATACCCACTTTTTTCGGTTTTCATTGGATATCAAGGCTTTTACCATCAAGACTCCAAAGAGAAAAGTAATCGGCTTTGTATTATGCCTAACTGATTTTTCAGCCAAAATAATTGCAAGCTAAATTGAAAGTGCCCTTGGTTTGAATAAGGATTCTTTTCGTTGGAAAGATATCCTTTGTGCCTGCATTGTCTTTTAGGTAGGTGAAGCTTTTCTTTAGACGATATTTTATTATTTTGTCTCAAATGACCTGTGCAGTTTTTCTGTATGTGTATATGTATTATGTTTTATACCTACAGGGCGCTAAAGATTTGGTATTTGTGTTAACGTATTTTCTTGCTGAGCTTTAATTCTGATTATATACAAGTTAGGCTAGATCTTCATTTTGCATTGTCTTTTAGCTCAAAAATTATATCTCAACATCACGAAACTAACGCCGTGTGGCCGGCAGGAACCAATAAAACGGACTATCCTAATCTGGTGTTTTTCTGACTTCTGAGACCACCACGCCCCGATTTCCCCTGAATTGAAGAGTCTCGTTACAATGTTTAGTGTAACATAGCCCCTTCTGCCACTGTGTATCTACTCAGATATGAAGAATAGACAGGGCAAGCTACATATGCACGTAACACCTCCTTCCATGACTTAACCGAATATTTTCAGGAAATGTTACTTGACCCCTTCCTTCCACTTGTCTCTTCAATTATAACAGAAAAGTGCATAAAAACAGCTAGTGCTATATCTTACTGAAACAATCAAGATCTGAAATTGTATGCCATAGGTTCGACGATAGTTTAATTATTGACAAAAAACTCATACCATCTCTTCCAGTCTAACCGGAACCGATCCCAACTTTTGATTCTTGAATAAGTACCCCATACATATCTTTGGATCAATTTTTGAATTCAGGGTATTATTTTATGTACACCAGCACTTTTTTTCAACAAACTGTCAGAAGGATAGGAAAAATTTAAAAGAATAAAAAAAGTATATAGGAAATTAGGATGAATGCTCAAAATGGCCACCATTTTGTTTCTATACAGACGAGCGAATTTTTCAAACATTCAAAATAAACTGGCAACATATATCAGTCCGTCCGTTTTGAAATATTATATTGAATGTGATTACTATCACCAATTTATGGTCACTGTTGAAGCATTCTTTTCGAATATTCTGCCAAGGCAGCCAATCTACATTTGCTGCCGTGTGAAACATATAATTTTTTCTCCAAATGTTATAGAACCAATCTTGTTTATTTCTTTTATTGAAAACTTCATAATTTTGTGTTCACCCAATATCAGTGTCAATCTTGATTACCAATTTAATTCAAATAACCTACTCGGAACGTTACATAGCAACAAAGTTTTTCTGCCTAGGCAGAGAAAGTACACCTTTGCTGCCTGTTAAGTGTCACATAAAAAATCCACTTTCTATGCCGCTTGGAGAAAAAATAAGATTTAATGCTTTGGCTGGTTTGTTAGCCTCTGCTACGCCTTCACGCCATTGATTGCTGTAGTTTTCTGCCTAGTAAAACAAATAACTATTTCTTGTCAATAAATGAACAATATATGGTATACTTATTGCTACTCACCAATAAATTTCAAGAAGTTACAGCACTGGTCGTTTTTGTGCCAAAGTATTAATTACACAAGCCATGGTTTCCAGAGGTATGATATTCAGGGCTATTGAATTAAGGTATTGAAAAATATTTCCCAACTTTTCATTTTCAAATTGGACACCCCTCAACCGGGTTTGATAGGGTTATTTCAAATGATTACGAAGATATGAAATGCAGGGCCTCCTAAATGAAAATCGAGAGTTCGAAATTTTCCAATTCTCGAATTCTACACCTCTGCGGAATTTGATTTTATACCTTCGGAACCCCGAAAACCATGGCTTGTGATGAGTTCGTGGACATCCGTAAACAGTCTCATGAGTCGTTAAGATATTTGTTCAAGAATGCGCTCAAATCCTATCATTCATCACCCTGGGATTCGCCACATCTGATGGATGCAAGATTTTAGTAGTTTGCTGAGCCGTCATCGTGAAGCAATGTCAGAAAAATACAAGACAATGAATGTCATCATTAATTTATAATGTTAGCTCATTTTCACAGATAAAATTCATTCAAAAAACCATTGTAATTCGAATAGAAGTTATACAGTCCACATACACACAAACATTGGTCCTTCGAGCCGGATACATTTGAAGAAGCATTGCAGGATCGAAATTATCCATTGATATTCAACCAAGTCAAGTGATAGTCAGCAAGTATCCAGTTGTAAGCTACATTGATTCTACGCAGGAAAGCATATAGCGGGTGAGTCCATAGGTGAGTCCAAGAGGACGGCCAATCATTCAATTTTTTATTGTTGCGATGGGAATGAATTTTCGTTTGCAGATTTTGTAGAATCCTTATATACTCATAGTTTGAGGACAGATTGATCATTTTTCTTGTAATTCAGCCCCAATTGAATTTCTTTCAAGAATCATTTGTGAAAACTTGAAATGGCATCAGATATACACACATTGAACAGAAAGCGCGGATCTCTCAAGACTAAATTAACTTTGAAATGAAACAGAAAATAATGAAGAAAACATGGATAGATTCAATATAATAGAGCTTAAGGAAAGAATAAACAAAATTGAGATGTTAATTTCTGTTTTTGAGGAAATTCAGAATGAAATTGAGTCCTTAGGGGACATTAATTTGGAAGAACAGTATGAAAAAAGGGACGATTTTGAATCAAAATTTTTTTCATTGATATCTAAAGCCAAAGGAATTTATGAAAGGTTCAATGTTGAATCAGACCTAGAAAGCAAATCAGAAATGCAGTCAATAGCATCTGCGCATTCAGCAGAACATCTAGGTGGAGTTAAATTACCAACAATAAAACTTCCTAAATTTAACGGCTCTTATGAACAGTGGATGGAATTTCGAGATATATTCCAATCATTGATACATGAAAACACAAGATATCAAACATTCAAAAATATCATTGTTTGAAGGCTTCGCTGGAAGACACGGCGGCTCAAGTAATAAAATCATTGGAATTCACAGGTGATAATTATATGCTTGCCTGGAACATTTTATGTGAACGGTTCAACGGTAAAAATGCTGGGTCATTCTCCTATCAAAAGAACTGAAATGATTGAAGTAGTTAACTCCCTCAACAATAATAATAGCACAGGAAACGATGGTATCAGTGTATGTTTTCTGAAACACTCACATGAAGCTTTATTAAAACCTCTACTACACATAGTAAACTTAATTCTTAAAAATGGTAAATATCCTAATATTCTTAATAACTCAGTGATCACACCACTCCATAAAGGAGGTTCCAAAAAAGAAATCAGTAATTATAGACCAATAGCCATTACCAGCAATGTCAGCAAAATTATTGAAAAATGCATCAAGTTAAGACTTGTCTCCTATTTGGAAAATCATGAACTATTATCAAGTCACCAGAATGGATTTAGGCAAGGGCTTGGAACTGAGGATGCTATCGTCAGGGTAATAGACTTCATATCAAAAAATCTTGATAATGGTAGAAAATGCTTATTAATATTCCTGGACTTAGCAAAGGCCTTTGACACTGTGTCGCACAGCATTTTACTAGACAGTATGTACAATTTGGGTATTAGAGGTATTGCTTTGGACTTGTTTAAATCCTATCTCAATCAGCGATCTCAGCAGGTCAAAGTTGGAGATTCAATAGGTGAGTGTTGCCTGGTAGAATGCGGTGTGCCACAGGGCACAGTGCTAGGTCCAGTCTTATTCACCATCTATATAAATAACCTAATCCAAATGAAATGTGGAGGAGATGTGGTCTGTTACGCAGATGACACAGTTATAATGCTTCATGATACCACATGGGATCTTGTATATGAAAAAGCTGAAGTAGCAATGAGTAAAGTTAAAACATGGCTTGATACTAACTTTACTGACGCTTAATGTGGACAAGTCTAACTTCATGTGTTTTACCTCAAATAAGAGAACCTATCCTTGTAATAACACGATAAAGATTCACACCACTAACTGCCAGGACTTTTATAATTGCAATTGCACTCACAAAATCTCATTAGTACCTAAAACTAAATATCTAGGATTGATCTTTGATTCACACATGAAGTGGCAGTATCACGTCGAGTATGTAACAACGAAATTAAGAAAAATGTATTACAAATTTTATCAAATTAGGGATTGGTTGCCAAAGAAAACCGTAATAAATGTATACAGGGCCTTAGCAGAGTCGGTTCTAAATTATGGTATTGTTGCATGAGGCTCAGCCTGTGAATACGTTCTGTCCCCACTAATAATAGCCCAGAAAAGAATCCTAAAAATCATACTATTTAAAAACAGAAGATTCTCCATAGAGCACGAGGCTAGAGTTCTGAATCTTGAACAGTTACACATAAAAAATGTTTGTAGAGTATATTATGCAAAAAATTTCGCATCCTATTACTACTAGAGATATAAGCCTGAAATACGTCACAATTCCTAACACATCCTTTACATCAATACAAAGATCACTTCATTATATAGCGCCAAAAATATTCAATATCATACCCTCACAATTTAAAAATCGTCCTTACAAGTATAACAAAAAAAAATAGTCTTCTGGTTGCTAGATAATGAAATTTCCTACTGATTAGGTCTGTTAGGATAGTATTGTATGCATTGCATTGCATTAGATTTCATAATTACATTGTTACTATTTCTTGACCTCTATTGTAAACTGTTATAATTTTCATTATCATAAGTGTAGTTGATAAAAGTAAAATAGTAAAAATCAGTTTCTAATTATTAAACGTAGCACACGCACATTCTTATAAGAAAATCGTGCGATACATGTTTATATTGTTGAAAAAATTTGCTATAATGAAATTTTTTTTAATTATTTTATTCAAAATCACGGCAAAGCATTGTTCAACTTAGAATCATTTAATAGAGCATCAGCACCAAAGCTACGTGCACTGAGTGATAGTGTATCGAAACATTTAACCAGTCTCAAACAGTTAGGTCAACCTATTGAATACCCTTATTTCATACATTATGTCTAGTAAGTTAGATAGTTACACAATACAAGAATGGAAAAAGAAAAAGGCAGATTTCTGAAAAATCGTGCAGACTTGTTGGAAACCATTGATGCAAATTTAGATAATCATAAGCCATTTAATAATAGAGATAATTTTCCAAAACGAAATCAAGTCAGGGGTTTTCATGCAACTCAACAAGATAGAACATTTCAGAAATAGTGTTATTTCTGCAAAAATGAACATAGCATTTTCTATTGTTCTGAATTGTTGAAATTGTCAAAACACATTTTCTTTCGATGTCTCATGTTTTATAATCGAAAATATTACTGGTAATATTTCTGATACATTCGTGAATGAAGCTGACTGGCAAATACCTATCTATAAACATTGAATTAGCTGATCCCAAGTTTTACAAACCAGGAAAAATAGATTTGCTCATAGGCGCAGATGTATTTTGGTAACTCCTTTGTATAGGACAGGTGAGCATTGGCCATGGGAAACCATTACTTCAGAAAACAAGACTAGGATGGGTAGTAGCCGGACCTATCAATACTCTCGCGCATAAAACAGTTTGTCATTTCGGTCGAAATTCTGATATTGAAGAGCAAATCAGTAAGTTTTGGGAGATTACAGTTGAAGAAGGCATGTGTGAAAATCATTTCGCTAAACATTTATCAATTTCCGCTGAAGGTCGTTACATAGTGTCATTGCCATTCAAAGGTGATGTGTCAAGTTTAGGCGATTCTAAGGAAACAGCTATCGCGCGATTTTTACAATTAGAAAATAAACTTCAAAGAAATGAAAAATTACGTAATCTATATACAGATTTTTTATCCGAATATGAGTATTTAGGTCATATGACTAAAGTAGAACATAATGAATACCCGGAGTATTACATGCCACATCATGGTGTACTTCGAGAGTGCAGTCTCACAACAAAGTTGCGTGTAGTGTTCAACGCATCATCCCCTACAACGACAGGTATTTCATTGAATGATCTCTAAATGACAGGTCATGTAATCCAAAATGATTTAATGTCAATAATTATCAATTTTCGCTTTCATCCAATTGTAATTTCGAGTGATATTAAAATGATGTATCGTCAGGTATTGATACATCCCAATGACAGAAAATATCAAAAAATCATTTGGCGATCTAATCCAGAAGAGCCTTTATCAACGTATCGACTGAATACCGTGACGTACGGTACGATTGCCGCTTCATTTTTAGCTATACGGTGTTTGCATGAAGTTGCAAATGAGATCAGAGAACAAAATCCCAAAATAGCTCGAATCATTGAACGTGATATGTATGTCGATGATTTGCTTACAGGCGCTAATTCATTAGAAGAAGCTGAATGGATTTGTAAACTTTTGGATGATGCATTGAAAAAACGCGGTTTTGAATTGAGAAAGTGGAGATCAAATAATTCTGAAATCATGCGCTATCTTGATCAATCGGAATCTTCAACAAATTCATTAGATTTTTCAGTCATACAAAATATTAGGTTTATCGTGGGAATACAAGGGCGACTTCTTAACATTCAAACTTTCGAAACCGAAAAATTCAGTAAGCAAAGTCACCAAGAGAAATATCCTCTCACGAATCGCGACTATTTTCGATCCACTTGGATTACTTAGTCCTTGTGTTATTATAGCCAAAATAATATTGAAAAAACTCTGGGCTGAAAAACTTTCTTGGGACGAATCATTACCTCACAATATTTATCAGCATTGGATACATTTTTTCCAATAAGTTAGAAGAATTGAACCATCTCAAAATTGCTAGAAAAGTCACATGTTATTCGTCTACCATACTTGAACTACATGGGTTCTCAGATGCATCAGAAAGTATATACGAAGTAGATATTCTGATCAAAAATGGTCTTCTAGATTGCTTTGCGCTAAATCAAGGGTTGCTCCTGTTAAAACATTAACAATGCCCCGATTAGAATTGTGCGCAGCATTGGTATTAGCGCGATTGATTTCCAAAGTATTAGATTCTGTAAATGTTACCTTATTTGATCATATATATTGCTGGTCAGATTCTACCATAGTATTGGGTTGGCTCCGTACCTCCCCTCATCTACTTCAATCATTCGTTAACCATCGACTGGCTGAAATTCAAAGAATCACAAGTACCTTATTCACCTGGAAACATGTTCCAACAAATGGCAATCCAGCAAATTCCTTATCTAGAGGAATAAGTCCTGAATCTATTTTGAATCATGATATACAGGGTGGGCCACCAGTAACGCCTCGGTCTCTAGAAGGCTAACCACTTATCTTCTTGGAATTCTTCCTCTCTAGGAAGTTGCATGTCAACATAGGCTACCATTTAAAATTATTTCGAAACATACAGGGTGTCCCCAAAAACCATAAAACACTGAAGTTAAACTTTTTTCTATCGAACACCCTATATATTATTTCATTTTGAGATTCTCCCTGATGAGCTGATTTCAACGACCCATCATACTTGGGGTCTAGCAGTTATAATTACTGAAATATAGGTGAAAAATCGAGATTTTTTGTGTCGAAACTATTCATAATTGGTCAAAACGGCTTACATGTCCCTATCTTAACTTTTGATTAACTATCTACTGATATTTAATTGGGACATATACCGGGTGATCAAGATTCTGAATTCTGCACCACCCTGTATTTGTTTCAATTAAATGTCAGTAGATAGTTGATCAAAAGTTGAGATAGGGACATGTGAGCCGTTTTGACCAATTATGAATGGTTTAGACACAAAAAATTCTTGAACTTGGAAAATCTCGATTTCTCACACCCTATATCTCAGTAATTATAACTGCTAGACCCCAAGTATGATGGATTGTTGAAATCAGCTCACCAGGGAGAATCTCAAAATGAAATAATATATAGGGTGTTCAATTGAAAAAAGTTCAACTTCAGTGTTTTGTGATTTTTGGGGACATCCTGTATGTTTCAAAATAATTTCAAATGGTAGCCTATGTTGACATGCAACTTCCTAGAGAGGAAGAATTCCAAGAAGATAAGTGGTTAGCCTTCTAGAGACCGAGGCAATACTGGTGGCCCACCCTGTATGGTGGCATGGTCCAACCTGGTTGACTAAAAATCCCAGCGAATGGCCACAAAACAATTTTGTTACATGCGACTTACTAGAAATGAGAAAATAAAATTTCACAGTTATCAGTTTTCAACCAAATTTTCCTTTTGAACGATTCTTAAATTTGAATCGAATGAAACGATCTTTCGCGTATGTAATGTGATTCATTCAAAATTGCCGAAAATCAAATAATGAACGCAATTCTTCTAGTTTGAGCTCAGCTGATCTTCAAGTTGGGTTTGACATTTTGATAAGAATATAGCCCAAATGGAATCTTTTCCTGAGGAATATTTTAAACTCAAAGAGAATATAGCCTTGAAATCGACTAGTAAACTATTGAGTTTAAATCCTTTCATAGATAAAAGCGGAATTATTCGCGTAGGTGGTAGATTGGAGTTGTCAGATTACGCTTTTTCCAAAAAACATCCTATATTATTGAGTTCCAGTCACATTTTAACTAGATTGATTTTCAGAGAAGCGCATCTATCTTCATTCCATGCTGGGCCTCAATTATTATTGTCCCACATCAGGGAAACATTTTGGCCGATTTCTGGTCGTAATTTATCAAAATTTACCGTCAAAAATTGCGTAATATGTGCTAGGCATGCATCTAAAAATGTTCAACCTATAATGTGTAATTTACCAAAAGCTCGAGTGACTCCAGCATTGCCATTCAGTACAGTAGGTGTAGACTATGCTGGTCCTTTTATGATTAAAGACAAACGTGGACGTGGTTGTAAGATCACTAAATGTAGGCTCTTCGTTTGTTTTGTTACCCGTGCTATTCATCTAGAATTAGTAACTGCTTTAAGTACAGATTCATTCATTCAAGCACTAAAACGATTTGTTTCTCGTCGCGGAAAACCGTCTGACATGTATTCCGATAACGGAACAAACTTCATAGGTGCTAATAAATAGTTGAAGCAATTTTACTGTTTCATTGTTGACAATTCTGACCGCATTTCTGATTCAGCAGTGAACCTGGGTATACATTGGCATTTCATTCCACCAAACTCTCCAAATTTTGGAGGCATATGGGAATCTGGGGTCAAAAGTGTCAAGTTTCATCTTAGAAGAAATTCACGGCAAATGAGTCCGCTCACCTCGGATCCGGAATATCTGCACCCTTTAACACCCGCTCATTTTATGATCGGGCGACCATTGCTGGCAATACCAGAATCTCAAGTTACTCATCTGCCAGACAATCGTCTTTCTATACCTATCAATATCTCCAAAAACTACATCAACATTTCTGGGAAAGATGGAATAAGGAATATATTAGCGAGCTTCAACAACGAACTCAATGGAAACATAGCCAAGGGAGTTTGAAACTAGGACATATGGTGCTGGTAAAAGATAATAATTTGCCTCCGATGAAGTGGCGCCTTGGCCGAGTCATATCGTTGATTCCTGGTGCTGACCAAGTCCATTTTGTAGCATCGTGGGGGGCCAGCTAGCCGTGCGGACAGAGTGTCTAATCCGCATTCGCTTGCCGGTCGTGGGTTCGATTCCCGCCGACTGCAGAAATTTTTCTGATGGCCTGTAACCTTACTATATTCAAAATTAAGATATTTTGAAGCAAAACAAAAAGAATGGTTACTTGCGAACGGCAGCTGTTGGTCAGAGAAGCACTATGGGTTCGTTAAATAGAAAAGATTGCACTCAATAATCAAAAAAAATTAGGCGCCACTCAACTTTTGAATTATCACAACTATTGACCCATGGGTCACAAGTAGCTATCTGGAAAGTTAAGGAACCAAATAGAAAAAGTTTTATAAAGAATATTTGACTGCATATTAGTGATATTTGAGAATTATAAAATTAGTGAATGTTCATCATACCATAAATAAAAGTCATAATAAACGTGACACATATATTATATACACATATACAACAACGTGATGGGTGAAAATGTTTCTGAAATTTAGGTATATCCTATTGACAAAAAATTATTGAGAACAATCGATGCACATAATTATGATAGATGTAAATATCAATATGAATATGTATTATATAATGTTTTACAGACAAAAAATGTGATCAATCGTTGATCATGTGATAGATGTAGATATTATCAATTTAAAACTCATTATATAATATTTTACTGACAAAAAATGTGATCAATCGATGATCATTTGATGGATGGGAATATGATCAATATAGGAAATCATGTAATTAAAAAATGCATATTCTGATGTTACCAAGTCTCTAGGTGATGTCTAGTATAAATAATCGAACAAGTAGTAAAAAATCAGCTATTCGCAGGCGCTACCGCATAGTACTATGTTTCGCTTACATAAGCATTTGAAGTTGCTTATTGGTATCTCACCAATCTACTTGGTCAAAAAAATAAATCAAAATTCAATTTATATACCTATGAAAATCATAGGGACAGAAATTTGGTCAAAACAAAATTATTATATATTATACCTGAATGATCAATAATTACCACCCTTTTAAAGAATATTTTCCATCACGCTGCGGACAGACGAAGCTGACAATTTAGCAGCTGAAGCTGGCGGCTGGAGCAGACAGAAGGGCAGCTGAAGCTGAAAGATGTAGAGCTAGCAGGAACCAGATGATGCGAGCTGGGACGGGACAACCAATGAGTTGCTGAGACTGATGGATGAAACCAAAGCTAGCAGCTGAAGTCGACGACGTTACTGACGATGAAACATCTGATGATGACACCTCGTGGAGGACCGCATGGTACAGTAACCACATGGCTGAACTGTACAGCATCGTATGCCGGGATCAAAAAAATGTGGGCTTGAATGCCCTCCCAAAAAACCCTATTTGAAAAAAAAAATACCGGTCACGCCTGGAATCGATTTCTGGTGGAGAAAAGTGGGAATAAACTTCCATAGGACTCACCTTCTTCGAAGGGTACAACCGGAGATCAAAAAAAATTGCCCAGGTCCATGTGGTCGATCCTGGACAGAGACTTCTGGCTTGCCGGGAACCAAATCAAACGGCGAGTTTCTGGAAAGATCCTGGTGGTAGCAGCTATGAGGTTTCCACTGTCCCTTGGAAGGCGGGAATACAAAATCCAAGCTGAACCTGTTACCTCACTGCAGAAGTTGCACCTTAGCACATGTGATCTCTTCGAACACCAGAACCAAAGTGCCCGTGATAACGTACTAAAGTACCTTTCATCTTTCCGGAAACGGATCTGTCGCCATTGTTCTATTGTCTTGGAAGACCAGAATAGAAAAGGAGCAGAAAATAGTGACTTTCGCAAATTTCCCTTTGAACTGACCAATCCTGTGATACCATTTATGATCTACACTTGCACGATTCTACACTACTCTTACCAAAGTCAACAACTTCTTAGGAATTCCAAGAATAAACCTGGCAACCTCGATTTTGGTATTCTTGGTGCGAGAAATGGGAGCAGTTTTAGATGGAGTGACAGAGGTGACAGTGATGACAATCTACAAGTGATGGATAGGTGGACTCTGCTTTTGAAAATGGGATGAAAAGCAAAACAATGGAAATAAACTTGTGAAAAAGGCCCAACCGAACTGAAGAGGTATTTCCCACATGAGAAAAGACCTTATACCAATTTCCAAAAGGTATCCTGCGAACCATCATCGTAGATTGGACTCCTGTTATGTTCTGGTGAGTAGTTTGCCAACTCTGCTTGATAATGTAAATAATACAAATCCTGTATTTTAGGAAAAGAATTCATCCTCTCATCACCAAATTGGCTAAATCAACCTCGAGATTGACCAAGAATCATTTTGTCATCACTATGTTTCGTATGTACTACTCTTAAACCTTTTAGATGTACCAGGTAGGTTGAACTGAATAAAGTTGTGAAATTTTCAGACGTTTCCTTGATGAACTTTGATATTTACAATACAATAATTTCAAAAAATATTTTGATTCCATTTTAGGCCTGATATAAAGTGTGAAAAACTTGAAAGCTATACTAATATTGAGAAAAGCTATATTCCAAATATCTTGAAATCCATAAAAATAAAGTGTGAAAAATTTAAATGCTACAGGCCCAAGAAAGTGTTTGGGATCACACGTTAAAAGGTAAGGTCCCCGTCATTCCTTGCTCGCACAAGACTCTCGAAGACTTCTGAGGGTTGCTCGTAAGGGGGCAACCGAATGACGGATAGAGCAATTTTAGTTATCAAGACTTCAGATGGAGTCTTCACGCGTGCAATGAATCGGTTATGTCCATTGCCTCTGGACAATCTGGTTGAAAGATAGACATACTTTCAAGGCGGGAGGCATGTTCAAGAATGCGCTCAAATCCTATCATTCATCACCCTGTGATTCGCCACATCTGATGGATGCAAGATTTTAGTAGTGTGCTGAGCCGTCATCATTAATTTATAATGTTAGCTCATTTTCACAAATAAAATTCATTTAAAAAACCATTGTAATTCGAAAAGAAGTTATACAGTCCACATACACACAAACAATATTATAATATAATCTCAGATATTACTTTCATATGAAGAACGAAATAAAATTTATAAATTAATAAAAATATAAGGTACATATTTCTATTTTAGCTAAGGCATAAGTTGATATGAATAAAAAACAAATTAGCTGGAAGATTAAAAACATTTCAGGTGAATTGAAAATGTTCCATTGAAACATCAAACCAATTTCCAAGTTTTCATTCCAACTGCAAGTTGGAAAACTTCTAATGTGTGGCCTACAAATTCACTCTGTATATGTGAAATTTAAATCCTATTGGTTTTTTTTTCGAAGGTGATAGCGAACCACAATGCACAGAAAATGCAGCGAGAGACGAAGGAATCTGGTTGGTACTTTATATATATATATGATTTTATGATTTGAAAGTAAGTACCTACTATGTACCGGGTGTACCACTAAAAAAGGACGCCGGCTGTATCTCGAAAACTATTTGCCGCACAGGTTTCGAAAAAAAATATAAATGAAATCTCTGGAAATTATTTTCAAGTTTCCAGGACAGCCCCTAGAGGGCGTAATTGCATTGGCCAGTTTGATAGACGGGTTTTTATGAAAATTTTATATATCAAGACATATCAAAAACACTTTTTTCATGTTTACGAGTTGATTTCCAATCATTTCGATAAAAAAAATTGCGCTAGCTCTTTGAATAAAAGAGGGAGGGAAGGATGAATAGTACTTTGGAAAAACTCTCATTACTACAGTTTGGTGTAACGGAATTCAACGATCTTGGTCTCATTATGAAGGTTTCTTTTGTTTCTTCCAGATGAATCACGAATCAAGTCGATTCAAATCCTGTGGTGGCCTCTAGATGGCATCGTTTGAAAAATCAGAAAATTTTCCATTTTTTTCGAAAATTTCAAATGGATCCATATATTCATTCTACTCTTATATGAAAGTAAAGCAAACGAGAAGAAAAATGGTGAAAACCGCGGATTTATACCTCTTGAGGAACCGGTGAAATACTCGAAATAATATTATGAAAATATTCACCACTTCAATAATCGTAATCAGAAATATCCTGCATCGATGAAATTATGATTTTAATAATTCATTTATTTTGGTTTCACAAACTGCTGTTATATCTCACAATAGTGAAGGAGTCTCTTAGTAATGACATAGCTAATTGAAATATAAGTAGTGAGTATAGGCTCAGGAATGAGAAAAGGCAAGTTGGCTTTGAATGAAAGAAACGTCAAAATATAATTGGAGTTCCATTGGAAGTTTTCACTATTCATTGTGGATTGCTCATTTGTCAAAATGCCGATAACGAATGAGGAGGCATTTGACATGCTAACAGTTTAAATCTTAATATTATTCCGAGTATTTCTCCGGTTCATCAAGAGGTATCAACTCGCGGTTTTCATCATTTTTCTTCTCGTTTACTCTACTTTCATATCATAGCAGGAAAAATATATGGTTCCATTTGAAATTCTCGACAAAAAATGGCAAATCGGCTGATTTTTCAAACGATGCCATCTAGCGGCCACCACGGGATTTAGTTGATTCGTGATTTATCGGGAATATCTGAAAAAAAAACCTTCATAATAAGACCAAGATCGCTTAATTCCGTTACACCAAACAGTAGTCATAAGAGTTTTTCCAGAGTACTATTCATTCTTCCCTCCCTCTTTTATTCAAAGATCTAGCGCTATTTTTTTTGATCGGAATGATTTGAAATCAACTCGAGAACATGGAAAAAGTGTTTCTGATATGTCTTTTCAAAAAAACCCGTTTTTTTGAGTTGGTCAATGCAATTATGCCCTCTAGCGGCTGTTCTGGAAACTTGAAAATAATTTCCAGAGATTTTTCTTCGTAACCTGTGCGGCAAATAGTTTCCGAGTTACAGCCGGTGTCCTTTCTTAGTAATTTCTCTGATTTCCCATCGGAATTCCTTTTGCAATAGGAGCTAATTGAAATACTCGTGAAATTTCTGAAAGAATGCAAGAAAATTGGATTCATGCAATCAAACGGGAGGACTGGTCTGGCATGCTGACGAAATATGTCCTTCGTCTCTCGCTGCACTTTATGTGCATTGTCCAACAGCACAATGAGAAGGCATGCTTGAATTAATGAACAGCGCAAAAAACACGATTCGTATGCCAAAATATTGTGAACAACTATTTCAATCCTTTGATTCCTCTGTAAACAAATAAAAAAAGTGAGGTTGTGTTACAATATTTCACCTCAAGGGTCGGTCATCGTGCACGCTACCTATTGATACAAAATTTCTTTCAGATTTAATAATTATTCTCTAACAAATCATATTAATCATCTTCATGTTTCATTTCAATAAGATCTTCAACTTCAGTGTCAAGTTTTTGCAGTTCATTATATTCAATTTCTATTTTGCTTTCATTTTTAACACTATCAGTAGTGCAACTGCCTTCAGCTGGGACAAGAAAATCATCGCAATTAGATATACCAACAGTGTGTACCAAGAGGTGTGCAGATAAACTATTCTGGGTGGAAAAATTTGTTTTGCAAATGGCACATACAAAGGAATTTTTACCAATGTGCGACCTCAAATGAAGAGTTAAGAGAACTTGTTCTTTGAACGTCTCGTGGCAAGTGAAACATTCAAATTGTTCTTCAACAATGCCAGAATTCAATTGCTGAGTTGAAAAGTATCTTTCTTCTAGTTGATTGCTGTGAATACTAAATGCAAATGATGGGTTTTTACTATTATGCAACCTCAAGTGTCGAATTAAAGAAACTTTTTTCTCAAATATCCTGTGACAAGAATAACATTGAAAAGAATTATCATTATCTGCGCTTTTTTTGGCGTGATCAGTTAAACTAGATATTGTATTGAATTTTTTGCTGGATATATCACATTCGAATGTATTTAGATCACTTTCTTCCTTGCAAGAATCAGTTGAAGTGAAATTTTCATCGGCATCATCAGTTGAATTAGATATTGTTTTTGTATCCTTGCTGCATATATCGAATTCAAATCTATTCATATAACTTTCCTCATTGAAAAATTCAGATGAACTAGAATTTTCGAAGGTATTTTCATCTCTTTCCACCATGAAAAAATCGGTTGAACTAGAATTTTCATCGAAGTTGTTCCAGATAATATTCTCGATTTCATTTTCACCCGCGTTTTCCACAAAATGATCAGTTAAATTAGATATTGTACCAAATTCCTTGTTCCAAATGTCAAACAGATCAGTTGAATTAGAATTTCTATGAGTGGGAACTACCGAGTGTTCAGGTGATACAGATAGGTCATTGGTTTCCTTGCTACAATTATTAGATTTTATTATTATTGCATCCACATTTGGAATTGAGAGACCTTTCTCTATTGATTTCTTATTGGAAATATTACATTTATATACATTTTTACCAGTGTGTTTCTCAAAATGATCAATTAAATTGGATTTTTCATGAAATTTTTTGGTACATACGAAACATTCGAAGAATTTATCACGAGTGTGATATTTGATGTGATCAATTAAACTGGTTTTCGCGCAAAATTTTTTGCTGCAAACATAACATTCAAATGAAGTTTCACCGTAGTACTCCTTCACGTGATCAGTTAAACTGGATTTTGTACGGAATATTTTACCGCATATATAACACTCGAATGAATTTCTGCTAGTGTGTACATAATCAGTGGAACTCAAATTTGAATTGAATTTCTCGCTACAAGTATTACTCTTGGCAGTATGTTCACTAGTGTGTATCTTGAAATGGTCAGTTAATCTAGAATTTGTATCGAATGTCTTGCCGCAAATATAACATTCGAATGTATTTTCACCAGTGTGCACTTTGGTCTGATCAGTAGAACTAGAATTTGTATTGAATTTTTCGCTACAAATATTAGAATCAAATGTATTTTTACCAGTATGTATTTTGACCAGAGTTGAACTAGAAATTTTATTAGATTTTTTGCTGCGAATATTAGATTCTACTGTATTTCCATCAGTATGCACTCTGGCCTGATCAGTTGAACTAGAATTTGTATTGAATTTTTTGCTGTAAATATTAGATTCAAATGTATTTTCACCAGTGAACACTTCGACGTGATCAGATAAATTAGAATTTTCGATGATTTTTTTGCTGCAAAAATCAGATTCGAATGCATTTTCAGTGTGCACTTTGACGTGATCAGTTAAACTAGAATTTGTACTAAATGTCCTGCTACAAATACAACATTCGAATGCATTATCACCAGTGTGCATTTGGACGTGATCAGTCAGTTCAGAATTTTCCTCGAATTTTTTGGTAAGAATATTACATTCGAACGAATTTTCACTTATGTGTTGCTTGACGTAATCAGAATGTTCATTAGGTTCCTTGCTGCGAATTTTACATTCGAATGGATTTTCAATGCCGTGCTCCTCAAGGTGACCAGTCAAGCTGGAATTTGTATCGAATTTTTCGCTGTGATTATCAAATTCTTGTGAATATTCACAAGTAAGCTGCTTGTCGTCATAAGTTAAACTGAAATTCAAACTGAATTTTTTTCTGCATATTATATTACATTCGATTGGATTATCATTCATGTGTTGCTCAACGTGATTGTTGATTGTGTTTTGACCACTATCCGCCTTGACGTGATTTGTTGAACTGGAATGTTTATTGAGGTCCACCCTTTGGCGTCGAGTTAAAATACTGTTATCCCTGGATTTCTTGACACAAATTTTGTCTTTGAATGATTTTTCGTCACGATGTACCATCTTCAAGTGTTTAGTCAAACCACTTTGGTCACTGAATGTCTTACTGCAAATAGAACATTGGAAGTGTTTCTGACCAGTATGCACTCTGAAATGTCTGATTAAATTACTTTTATAACTGAATGCCTTACTGCAAACAGAACATTGAAAGAGTTTCTCACCAGTATGCCCCCTCAAATGTCTGATTAAATTACTTTTATAACTGAATGCCTTACTGCAAACAGAACATTGAAAGGGTTTCTCACCAGTATGCCCCCTCAAATGTCTGATTAAATTACTTTGTTTACTGAATGCCTTACTGCAAACAGAACATTGAAAGAGTTTCCCACCAGTATGCCCCCTCAAATGTCTGATTAAATTACTTTTATAGCTGAATGCCTTACTGCAAACAGAACATTGAAAGAGTTTCTCACCAGTATGCACCCTCAAATGTCTGATTAAATTACTTTGTTTACTGAATGCCTTACTGCAAACAGAACATTGAAAGGGTTTCTCACCAGTATGCACCCTCGAATGTGTGTTTAAAGTACTTTGTTTACTGAATGCCTTACTGCAAACAGAACATTGAAAGGGTTTCTCACCAGTATGCACCCTCAAATGTGTGTTTAAATTACTTTGGTTACTGAATGCCTTACTGCAAACAGAACATTGAAAGGGTTTCTCACCAGTATGCACCCTCGAATGTGTGTTTAAATTACTTTGTTTACTGAATGCCTTACTGCAAACAGAACATTGAAAGGGTTTCTCACCAGTATGCACCCTCGAATGTGTGTTTAAATTACTTTGTTTACTGAATGCCTTACTGCAAACAGAACATTGAAAGGGTTTCTCACCAGTGTGAACTCTCGAGTGTCCAGTTGAAAGACCATTTTCTATTGGCCTTTGGTAATCATGCACCTTTTCGTGATCAGTCGAATTTGATTCAATATCGGTTAGTTTATGGCAGATGTTACTTTCGACAGAATTTCCACAACTGTGCTCTTTGACTAGATCAGTTAAGGACATTTTTTTACCAAGGTACACCCTCAAATTTTTAGCTAAGAAATGCTTATCTACAAATTTCTTGCTTCGAATATTATTGTTGATTGGGTTCTGAACACTATCATGCACCTTGACGTGAATTGGCAATTGATATTCAGTTTCAAATATCATGTTACAAATATGACATTTGATAGGCGTATCGCTCTCGTGCTCCCGAAATTGGCGAGAAAATCCAGTGCACGTAGATATTTCACTGAATTCCATATTTCTAACATTACATTCGAATGAATTTTCACCAGTTTCTTGAAAAAAATTATGTACACTAGATGCTTCATTGAATTCTTTGTCTAGGATATCATTTTTTATTAGATTTTTATCTTTGGGTACCTTCACGTCATCAAATAATCTAGATTTTGCATAAAATTTCTTGCTGTCAATATTAGATTCTAATGTATTTTCATCAGTGTGCACTTTGACCTGATAAGTTGAACTAGAACTTGTATCGAATTTTTTGCTGGAAATAATAGATTTCAATGTATTTTCATTAGTGTGAACTTTGATCTGATTCGTTGAACTAGAATTTTCATTAGATTTTTTGCTGCAAATATTAGTTTCGAATGTACTTTCATCAGTGTGCACTTTGATGTGATCAGTCAAACTAGAACTTGTACTGAATTTCTTACTGCAAAAAATACATTCAAATGAGTTACCATCACTGCGCTCTTTGATGTGATCAGTTAGGTTCAATCTAAGTTTCATGTTGCGAATATCAGATTTTTCATTAGCATGATTCATAACGTCATCATTTACACTACATCTTTCGTCAATGCGCATCCGCAATGGTGTTATTGAAATGTTCTTGTCCTCGCTAGGAATATCACCACCTGATGATTTTTCCCCACAGTGTACCATAAATGAGTGTAGAGTTAAATTAACGCGCGAACCAAATTTCGTACTGCAAACATTGCAATCGAAGATTTTTTGCCGAGTATGCACCCTCGAGTGTCGATTCGAAACCCGCGTGTCACTTCCAACTGATTTTTCACTAGAGTGTTCCTTTGAATGATGAATTAAATCAAATTTCTTAGTGTACTTCTTACTGGAAATATCACATTGGAAGGGATTTTCACCACCAGTGTGTTCCTTCGAATGTGTAGCTAAGGTCGATTTCCGTCCAAACTTTTCTCCGCAAATATTACATTCGAATTGTTTTTTTCCTGTGTGCACGTCAAGGTGAGAATTCAAGTGATGTTTTCGACGAAATTTCTTACTGCAAATGTTGCATTCAAACGGTTTGCAATTAAACGATTCTCCGATTTTCTTTTCGCAAATATTACGTTTGATGAATTTTCCAGCAGATTGCACTTGAAGAGGCATAGTTTAGAGAGCAACTATCACGTTATTGAATTGAGAGGCTTAAATGTCTTAATCGAGTTGAACCGATAGTGGAAATGTGACTTGAGCCTCTGTAGTTCAAATGCAATACACCTAATAACAGGCGATTGCCAAAATGAGACCCAAAATAATTTTATCTACAAAAAATACCCAGAGGAAAGCTGATAGTGTTAAAAACGATAACAAGAATATCTGCACATCTAAAATACCAATTTATATTATAATTATATAAGAACCTTCGATGAATTGGCGACTCAAGTAAAGAAGATGAAAAAAATGTTGATAACGATAACTGACGATCACATAATAATTTCATCAAGTCACAGCCAACTTATGTTTTTTTTTTTGTAATAATTATCACATATCACTGTCATTTCACTTTCTAATTATGTTTCATAGTTAATCTTGGCGCTTCAATTTTGCCATTTATGTTGCTTGAAGATCTCTATGAAGGGCTATTTTTATTCGAATGCTCACCTTTATCATGACTGCATGATTCTGCCCTAATATCGTTGATACGAATATTTTGTAGGAAGACGCTGCATTTTCACCTGGAAATGTGGAAATGATTCTCAGTAATAAAGATATGACCCAGATATAAGGTTAGGTTATAGAAATGGATACATCAAATTTAAACCCTGAGAAGGTGTACTATTGAATGGCACCATCGAAAAAATATTGCGATATATATATTCCGCACAAAATTCTACTTAGCAAGAGTTAGTCGCTCATGGAAGCAATGAACTCAATATAAACACCTGGAAGGGATCCTCTGTGAACGACGAGTGAGGCAACAATATTGTTCAGGCAACCCGCAGTGATGGTTACGGTTACCTATCTCTTTCTATCTTATGTTGACTAATGGGAAGCGGTTGCATTCTTTAAAATATTTTCTTGTTTTTTGCTTTTATTTAAGAGTATACGTGATAAAATATAAACATTCATTTAGGAAAAAGGATAATATTGCAATCAATTATTATTTGAAAATCATTATTGATTTTTTATTGACTCAAAAGTGGAATTCCATTCTTATTCTTACAGGATTAGGAAGGCAAATGAATACAAAATTGAAGTTATATATTCTCATTCAAATGTCACAATATATTGTACAGGGTGAGCGAAGCTCAATTTCTCAGCACTATCAGAAGAAATAGAAAAACGATAGAAAAAAATTGAAAAGAGGTGAATGGTGTCGAGTACCTATATAAGGTCTATGTTGAACCTAATTTTTAAGAGTACCTATTTTTCCATAAACAATTCACTATTAGAAGCTGAATGAAAGGTGAATAAAAAGTGAATAAAAGTACAATGTTAGGAGGAATTTTGTCACTAAAGATGAATATCTGCGTCGCCCCGAATGTACACCTTCATTTTTTCCTTTCTGGAGAAGAAGAAGCTTCAAAGGCAAACCTGAAAAGACAATATTATGATGTAGGTCTTGAGTTTAAGAATTCGAACTTGTAGTTTTTACCTTCAAAGTGTTTTTTCAGTAGGTACCTCATCAAGATTGTTATTCTCTTTTTTACTTTTTGTTTCAAAGTGTTCACTTTTCTTTTCAATAGGATATGCCTTCTAGAATGGCACAGTTTGTGGGTTTCATTATCAATAATCTTTGAAACTTACATGGGAGCTGGAACTTGTAAGCAAATCAATGTCCAAGTGAAAAACATTGTCCTTAGTATCCAAGTTATGAACATCCACAGACACATCCTGAAAATAAATCACAATAGTTTTTCTAAGAATTTTAGCAATTTTCTACTTACCCATGGAGGACAAGTTCTGTTTGTCTTGCTTGTTTTGCATCCAAAGGCGACACAATATAAATAACCATAACAAATCTTTTCAACAATAATCAATTCACACCAACAAAGTGAAGAAACAAAACACGCCAAACTTATTATTTATTAAATTTCACATAACAAAAAACAATTAAGTTCTGTGTTCACTTTTTTACCTGTTTAGATGAAAAAAAGATCTCAAGTACTCCAATCATTGGATAAAAGAAAATTTATACACCAATCCGCCATTGAACAACACGAGTGTGAAAGAGACAGGTTACCGTAACTGTTGTATCTTTCTGGTATAGAAATATATAAAATCGATGGCTGTAATTGATGTATTTAATGACATAATATGATAACTATTTTATCTCCAACATATGTCATAATACATATGTACATACAGGATGAGAAGAACGTGCTAGTGTCGCAACATAAGTTTTTATCAACATTTCAACAAGAAAATCAATCAATTTCTGAGTTCACCACGAATTTGAGAAGTTCCACTCTGGATTGCGACTTTATAACATCTTGTCAATGCGGAAATGAAATAAATATTTCTGAAAATTTCTTAAGGGCACAATTCATAAGGGGTGTCAAAGATACATCAATTCGTGAAAAAATCCTTCAGTCAAATGAGAAGTCTTTCGAAAAACTGGTAGCAAAAGCATTAGCAATTGAATCTTCCAAATTAGATAGTAAAGAATTATCATCAAGTAGTACTTCATCAACTATCAACAAAATCAATCAATCCAGAGGCAGAACAACTACAAGAAATAGCGAAGTAAAGCATTCAAATTCAAGGGGGAAAATCGATTATCGAGAACTAGGAATCGACAATCAGTGTATACGTTGTGGGAAATTTCATCTCGTTAAAGACTGCAGAATTGATCCCAAGAGACTGTACTGTACGGCATGCCGTTAACATGGTCATGTGAAATCTGTGTGTATTTCCACTCTTCTAGCGAAGAAGAACAAACCTGAGCATTCTACTCATCTGCTTGACGAAGGAAGTGAACCAGAAAGTGATGACGTGTTTGGCATCAACAAGATTGTTGATATTTTCGAGAATAACTCCAATAGAGACATTGAGAAATTCTGCGTTATTGTATTCATCGAGAACAAATCCCATCCTCGTCGCCAATTTGTTGTATCTTTCTGGTATAGAAATATATAACATCGATGGCTGTAATTGATGTATTTAATGACATAATATGATAACTATTTTATCTCCAACATATGTCATAATACATATGTACATACAGGATGTTACAGTAACACAAGCTATCTTTGTTGCAGCTGACCCTGACACACTCTGTGCTATTCGAGAAACCGGCAGTCTCCCTTCCAGGTATTTATATTGAGTTCATTGCATGGAAGGCATATAAAATGAGGAAACCGCGGAGAAAGGAAGCGACGTTGCCAAAGTTCACAAAAATGGTAATATGGTATTATGGTAATACAGTTTAATAGTGACAAGAAAGTGGGTGTTTCAAATCTAGAATGAATCACGTTGAATAAGTTTGAATTGGATCTTATCACTAGGCATGAATCATAACAAACTTCGATGTTAGGAAACAATGTCACTCTTTCTTCATCGAATTGAAAATACATGCCGTTACAAATGGGAAAGAAGTGTCTAAACCATTTTTTGATGATTTTTGACACATGTCACGTGATCACTGGTATGGCGGTAAATTGAAAAAAAAAATACTATGAAGAGGTAAAAAGTGGGGTTACATGACAACATATCAGAAAGTTAATTGAACAAGTTGCTTAGATTTCAATTCCATACTCACATACATAGTAACTTTTTTCGTTATCCGCTTTATTCGGCTTATTCAGTCATGAATAGAAAAAAATTATCAAGTCCAGTGGCTTCCGGAGGGGCACCTGAAACAATATTATTCACAGAAAAATATACGCCACAGACGTTTCCTGTAATTTCAATATGTTTTTCGGATTGGGCAACTTATGTTACAACTTTTTCATCCCTTAAGGCGTTGCCGTATCTCGCTTTGTCGTGCAATCCTCACATGCGGCGTTAATAATGTCTATATCCCACTTGTCACGAAAATAACTATTGTGTAATTTTTTACGTACGTTACGCTGGCACGACCACTTCAACAAAATCCAAAAATTTTTCTACCAGAATTTAGTGCTTTTTAATTGCTCATTTATTCCACTTTTTAAAATTTTGTTGCTTATACAGATATAGCAAACATTGAGTCCTGCCAGCCTCACCAGAAGTTGGCACGCCAACTTTTTCATTCCCCCATTCGAATTTCCGCATTTATCTCCATTACAGACAAAAATGATTCCATGCCAGCTTCACGAGAAGTTGGAACGGCAACTTTTTCATTGTAACACCGAATTGGGAAACAAATATACCAAATTGTAGTGCTGATTTGTTCCCCCACTGTAATTTCCGCATTCATCTTCCGTACAGACAAAAATGATTCCATGCCAGCTTCACGAGAAGTTGGAACGGCAACTTTTTCATTGTAACACCGAATTGGGAAACAAATATACCGAATTGTAGTGCTAATTTGTTGCTAATTTGTTCCCCCTTTCAAATTTCCGCAATTATCTTCATTACATGAGAAATTGATTACATGACAGTTTCACGAGAAGTTGGCACGGCAACTTTTTCATTTTAACACCGAATTGGGAAACAAATATACCAAATTGTTGTGCTAATTCGTTGCTAATTTGTTCCCCCCATTCGAATTTCCGCATTTATCTTCATCACATAAGAAATTAATTTCATGACAGCTTCCCGAGAAGTTGGCACGACAACTTTTTCATTTCAACACCGAATTGGGAAACAAGTATACCAAATTGTAGTGCTAATTTGTTGCTGATTTGTTGCTAATTTGTTACCACTTCCAAATTTCTCCATTTCTCTTCATCATAGAAAAAAGTTGTTTCATCCAGTTGTACCATCATAAGGCTGGCATAGTAACCATCTCTTTATGATGTGTTGAATTGAAAATGATCATACCAGAATATTCCTTGTCGGATCCTGGTCTACCTGGTTTAATATATTTGTTGTTCTTTTTTCTTCAAAGTAGGGAGGAAAATAGATGCCATGCTAGATTCATTTCACGAGAACTGCATTATGAAAACCCATGCCAGAATTTCTGGCTTTCTTGTTCTTAATTTATACCCCTTTTAGAATTTACCTTGCCTTTTTTTGCGAAAATGATGATGAAATAAGCTGCCATACTAGATCAATCTCATGTGAACTCTGTTATCCAACATAAAAATTCAAAAACGATCTTCCCAGAATTTGTTGCTTTTAGTGAGGATTCTCTCCTTTCATTTTGAAGAGAGGTTAGGGAATACCACAATAGACTATGTATGTAGTAACCTACAGGATAAAATTATTTCTTGCTCTGTAGTTTCTCCAGGTTTTTCCGATCATGAAGCAGTTCAGTTTGTAACTTATACTGATTCGTTCAAAAAGTATTCAAAAATTTAAGTATGGTAGATTATATGTATAGTGCAGCGAACTATAAGAGATTCGTTCAAAATTGTCTTCAGACTAATTGGGAAGTTTTACTAAATTCAAATGATCCATTTCGATCCTTTTATAACTATATCATTAATATTTTTAATAAATCTTTTCCCAGGCAGAAGATTAAGGTCAAACAAAAAAAGCATTGGCTCACGAAAGGCATAAAAATCTCCTCGAGAAATCTGATATCACTGAACTACATAAAAAAATTCACTAATAGTGTCTCATTCCATAAATATGTCCGGTGTTATAGAAATGTTTATAGAAAGGTAATTGTTGGCGCAAAGAGTGAAGGATCTCACAAGCAAATAATAAAACAAAGGAGACTTGGTCCATGATTAACGATTTTAGAGGAAAACCATCACAAAAAACTCAAATGGACACTCCGATATCGGCAAATAAGTTCAATGATTATTATTGCTCAATTGCAAAGAAACTCACATCCAACATTTCAATTCCATTTGACCCAATGACATATCTAGACAATGTTTCGATGGATGAAAATCTGATCTTATACGCCACGGATCTCAGTGAACTAAAATCTGTTATACTATCTATTAAAAATAAAACGGCAGCTGGAATTGATGAATTATCAATAAGAATATTCGAAAACCTACCCGCCCCTGCTCTGAATGCTTTAGTAGCCTTAATTAATCAATCTTTTGAGACTGGCGTATTCCCATCCCTCCTTAAAACATCGGTTGTCATCCCTCTCCACAAAGGTGGTGACCCTGAGAATCCATCAAATTTTCGTCCAATTTCCCTCATTTCTACTTTGGCCAAAATCATTGAGAAATTGGTTAAAAAACGTTTAACAAATTTTCTATCGAAAAAAAAAATACAATCAGTAGTAAGTAATTTGGATTCCAATCGAAGAAGAATACTCATGACGCCATATTCTCATTCCTATATGAAGTTTACAATAACATTAACAGTGGAGAAGTAGTAGCAGCTGTATTTTGTGATTTCTCCAAAGCATTCGATTGCGTAAATCACGAAATACTGCTTAATAAACTTCACCACTATGGTATCCATGAGAACACTCACAAATGGTTCAAATCATACATAACAGGTAGAAGCCAAATTGTTAAAACTACTACTCAGTCGGATGTAGCTGAAATCAATACTGGAGTACCTCAAGGATCAGTACTGGGACCGATCCTTTTTTTGTTATACATTAATGATCTGACATCTATTGATATCAAAGGAAGATTCACTCTATTCGCGGACGATACTACAATACTATGGCGTGCAAATAATGCAAGCGATCTTCATAATTCCATTTGTAGACATTCAAAAGATCAAAGAGTGGTGTGATTGTAATCTTTTATCATTCAATATATCCAAAACCAATGTAGTATCCTTCCGTTGTAGTATAGACGACATACCTTTAGGCACGAATGACAGTGTGATCACGAACAAAATATGCACAAAATTTCTTGGGGTATCAATAGACAATAAACTGAAATTCGAAGACCATATCGCAACGCAATAAAAAACTTTCTTCCGGTTGTTATGCTGTTAGGATAACCTCTAGTGAACTAGGATCTTCTGCAGCAAAAACTGTATATTTTTCATTGATAGAATCACACTTGAGATATGGAATACCTTTCTGGGGAGTTTGTGCTGATACTCATTTGAAGCCAGTTTTTATTTTACAAAAGAGAGCGATAAGATACTTAAATAAGGTCAAACCACGAGTCTCTTGCAAACCTTTATTCGTAAAAGATAAAATCCTGACGCTTTATGCCATTTTCATATTAGAAACGGTTTGCCTTATTAATAAACATAAAAAGACATTTTCGAGTTCAAATTCTCAATATATTACCCGCCAAACAAATCACCTCAAACTGCCTATACCCACCTCAACCCTCGTTAAGGACTCAGTCATATACAATGGTCTAAAAATGTATAATCACCTACCAAATTATCTGAAAACCACGGATAATGCTCATTTCAGGAAGGCCGTGAAAGAATTCCTCAGTGAAAGACCGTATTATAGTCTACAAGAATTTTTTGGAGAATGTTTTTAATCTGTGATATTGATGATGTATCTTTCTTTTATTTTCTTCACTGTGATAATAATTTTTATTGTGTATATGGATGTGTGACACTGTGTTTAAAAAAATACATAGATAATATATATTTGTAGTTTTAGGAAATTGTAACTTTGTCAATAAGATATACTCTTTGGACAATAAAGCATATCAATCAATCAATCAATCAATACCAAGTATTTTTATCAATTCAAATCCAACTGTTTCTAGATAATGATAAATGAACAACTATTTTTCAATAAACGTTATACAGAATATACAGAGTTATCTAACGAAAAGTATGCAACTAGTTTTTCTCCTTTTGGGAAATATATAGAAAACATGTTCGGACACGTAGATTATTCTTTTGAGGAGGACACATTTTAGACATATTTATTTTTTCAAACGTACCTTTGAACTAGCGAGGGGGTATTACAACCCCCAAAATTCAAAATGGAATGTGGGTTTGAGTGTTATATCATTTGAACGAGCACAAAATTCCCTTTTCAAAGATAACTTATTTGATATCGTACGAAGGAGCATATTCAGATCCATGTTTCAATATTAGTTTGTAAAAATCATCAATTTGCGAAAATTTTGTATTATTTCTGAGAATGAACAATGTTATTTTTTTATTTTTCTACATTTGACATAGTTCCCGAGTTCTTTGGTGGTGGATCTCAAATTTTTTATTGTAAAGTGAAACAAAAAATATTTGTCGTCATCGGCGGTGGAAAATTTTCAGAGAAATTCGTGACATAGATAGAAACATCTCTTCAAGTTTGCCACTCTTTAAGATTTTTTTTTGGACGAGTTATTAAAAAAAGTATGAATGAATAATGTATTTACTGTGATGCCACACTTGGAAATGGTAGCATGATTAGGGAACGGCAGAGGATAATAATTCCTTTGTTTCCACCATTTTGCGACTCTTGCATTTTTTCTCTGCAAAATAACCACAATTGTTCAAGCAAATTTGTATAGTTCCAGTTAACACTAAAATAGAACTTCTGTGAAAGTTCAAAATGTTTTACTATTTTTTCCCTATTTCTGATTTTGAACGCTAAAATGATTGGCCTAGAACCCTAGATGATGGATACCGTCTATGGGACCCCAAGAAACACAAAATAGTTATTGCACGTAGTGTCATCTTCAATGAAGATAAAAGCCAATGAACTACTGAGGAAAATGAAGTAAGACTACAAATAACAGAAGAAGATGAGGGTAAGAATCAAAACCTTGAGGGAAATGACGAGAATCAAACAAGAAGAAGCATAAGAAGAAAACAAATCCCCAGACATTATGGGGATTTATGAATTGGTGGTTGCATTATCCATTGAAATTATATCACGTCTAATTCCAAAAAGTTATAGGCGATTCATGCTAAGGAGTACTCCCTCTACCGTTGTCTAATATAACTAACGTATGGGCCATTGATTGCTTTGTTTACATTAGTTTGCTTGTATTTTGTATAAGAAGTAGTTGTGTTTTAATTGTCTATTATTTTGTTTGAGAACTTCTATGAACGTTTAAAAACATGAGTCATTATTGTTGTGTACCTGATTGTTCCCTTGAGCAAAAAAATCCCGAGTATAGCTTTCAATCCTTTAAAAAATCCGGACAGTCTAAATCAGCATTTGAAACTAATAATTTGGGAAATAAGGAAGTGATCGGTAGGAGAAAGGTGTGGATTCATAACTTGAAGATTGGAAAATGTGTCTGAACATAATGAGAGATTGTTTTTTACACTTCACTGAAAATGTACTCATATATATTCTCAAATGTATGTCTATTATGAATATAATACCTACTTCTTGGGGCGATGGTAAAAAAACAAACAAATTTTAAACTGAATATATCTTTACTCATGAACAGTAGAATTTTTAAACAGTAAAGAATTTTATCAATCAGGGTTTTGATGATTATGTTGTAAAAAGTCAAGTAGAAACTGCATACCTAAATTCACATTCGAAAGAACATTTAATTCTCAAAAAGTATGCTGGATTTTCTTATAAAAATATCATACTATCAGGGGAATATCCCAGCCATATATTCGAATTGTAAATCAACATCCCACACAGGTTTTCATGAGAATTCTTGTTCAATATTGATAAAAACTTACAGCTTATGTATGTTGGTATATATGAAGTTCAACTAGAGGTAGGGACGTTATCTAATGTTGAACAGAGATAATATAGTGCTCAATCAAAACACAATAGACCGCTGGAAAATACAAAGTTCGAAAATTGACAAATAACAAAGCTGAACGGTCGAAAACTCAAAACGAAATGAACATAAACACCATTACCAAACAATGTAAACAATCCGCCAATGGCCCATAGAGTAGTACCGACATTCACCGTTCTGGCGCTACGATCTTAATCTCAGTCGCCTATAGGGATGCTATCATTGATAATGAATGGAATGAAACTTGGGATTTAGTACCTGTACCTTGCCTGTACCTGAACGAGAAGAAATAATTGATTCCAGATTTTGCAAAGTACAAAATTGATCTTCGCTCTGTCAGCTGTTACTGAAAGTTTATTTATATCTCAATTATTTAAAGAAATTTTGAAAATTTAAATTCATCCGATAGTTGTATTCGGAGATAATCAATCTTGCACGTACAAAATGTAGATGTAAGGCATCATTTTATTAAGGATGTGTATGTACAGGTGAAATTGAATTAGTTTATATCCAAACATCAGAACCAGTAGCCTATATATTTACTAAGGCCTTGCCTCATGTTAAATTCAAATACTTTAGAGATAAATTGAATGTAGCTGTATGTTAATAATTGTTGTATTGTATTGAAATATTACAGAATTGAAGGGAAGTGTTATTATAAAGCAATTCTGATATTAATATACTCATGTTAAATATTTTATATACACTCTGTATAAAATAAATGACAAATTGTAGTTGCTATAGTAACAGTGTTGTTTAGACAAAAAATGATTGCATGGGTAATTGTTTCAATATACCTACTGAATATTAATTCATGTTGTATTTCTGAATAAAAAGTAAAAGTATTCCTACTGGAAGCTTATTATCCAAATCTGAATTGCTGCTGTTAGATTATTTTGTTAAATGAATGGTAATAAATTCGCGATTATGGTAATAAATTAGTACTAATTTAGTCATAAATTATAAGGCTATAGTAAATCTTAAATGTTAAAATGGTTCTGCTATTGGAGTGAAAATGTTCTCATGCTAGAAAATATCCCAGAAAAAATTGTGGATGCAAAGGAAGTAGCAATAGAAACAGCAAGAGATCTAGTTTTATCCAGGATATCACAATGGCATGAAAAGGATGACCTTTGAACCCCAAACTATTTGCTGAAGATACCAGCCATTCTTACAGAGAAAAACAGAAATAACATGCAATCACAACTGTTTACTATGGGGAACAAGAGTGATAATCACATCTGGAGGGATGTATTGGAAATACTCCATGCTGCACATCCAGGTCCCACCTAGATAGAGAGATAAAGGACAAAGTCAATTCATGCTCAGAGTGTCAAGAATCCAGAAAAATGCCTGACAAATTGCCAACCCTAGACTTTGCAGGTCCAATGGCCGATTCTTTCTAATCATGGTGGATTCATATTGAAATGGTAACCATAAAAGTGCCATGTAAACTGTTTGCCACACATAGCATTCCAGAAGTAGTGGTATCTGATAATGGTACTGCTTTTACCCCCACTGATTTCAAGGATTTCTCAAAACGAAATAATATAAGACAGGCTCTTGTAGTGCCCTACCACCCTAGTGGTAATGGGAAGGCTGAGCAAATGGTTCAAAATATGAAGTCTGTCATTGAGAAAATGTCTGGTATTGATGTATCGGCCATTTTATCACGCTATGGCAATTTTATCATGCTATCTACTGATCCTCTGTAGAAGCTCCTACTAGGCAGCCAATGAATGAGACAGCAAGTGTTCCTGCTCAGGGTCTTCAAGTAAGACTGTCTCAACAAAGGAGTCCACCTTATAGATACCTTCAAGATTATGTGAGATTATGCCCCATAAACTTCACAAGGAGGGAGGAGTGTGGTGTATTGCCTCTAGAGTGGCAACACTGCTGGTGGAGGTATCTGGTGGGTGTTGGATTGAAACTGACATTGGCCAGGGAGATTTTTGTTATGTTGTTGAAAACAGTAAAACAGTAAATTGTTTTTTATGTAATGGGGCAGGAAATACTAATTCCACACTTGTGTCGTATATTCAAGGCTTGTATAGCAATACGATATATACCCATAGTATGGCAGAAGGTGACAGTCATCTACCTTCCCAAAGTGGCAAAGGTGGGTGACAAAACGCCAAAATCATACCGCCCAATAAGTCTAATGTCGTTCCTGCTCAAAACGCTGGAAAGACTGATAGACAGATACATAAGAGACGAGGTATTACAAAGAAACCCGCTCAACGAACGCCAATATGCGTATCAGCCAGGCAAGTCAACTGACTTAGCACTGGATGATCTGAACAGGCTACTCGCAAAGTCGATAGAGGACAAAGAAATAGCTATAACAACATTCGTAGACATAGAAGGTGCTTTCAATAACGCATCAACAAATTCTATAATTAATGCCCTAGCAAGGAAAGGAGTACCGCTACTCCTGTGCCAGTGGATAAATGTCAATTTGAAAAATAGGGTTATCATATCCACAATTGGCGAGACAACTCTGACAGCTAGAGCAGATAGGGGATGCCCACAGGGAGGAGTATTATCGCCCCTACTATGGGCCATTCTAATGGACGAACTGATCAAAAGGCTAACATCCAAAGGGTATTATTGCTTAGGATATGCCGACGACCTGGCGGTTATCGCTAGAGGTAGATTCGCAAGTACGGTCTCGGAGCTCACACAAACCGCTCTAAACATAATTGACAATTGGTGTAAAGAGGAGGAACTCACCTTGAACCCTCATAAAACCACTATAGTGAATTTCACGAAAAATAGAGTACTGGAAGGATTAAAGTCACCAGTACTCAACGGGGTGGAAATTCCGTTCGCCTTAGAGGCAAAATACTTAGGAGTCATCGTTGACCATAAGTTAACATGGAATCAACACCTACAAAAAATTGTTCAAAAAAGTACAGTAGCCTTCAATCTGTGCAGACGAATGTGCGGGAAAAATTGGGGACTGCAACCAAAAATGACCACATGGCTCTATGCCAGCGTCATCAGGCCTATGATAGCATATGGGTCAGTAGTTTGGTGGCCAAAGACACAACAGGCTGGAGTGATTCGAAGGCTCAGTGCTATTCAAAGGCAAGCTTGCCTGAGTGCCACTGGTGCAATGAAAACCACTCCAACAGCCGCTTTAGAGGTCCTCTTGAACCTACCACCACTACAAATATATATTCAAGGCGAAGCCAGAGCAGTCGTGAGTAGATTGTCAAGGGGTCAAGCACCCATAAGCAACGCGCACGGTAAAGACTATAGAAAGCTATATGAAGAGTTGGAAAGCGACCCCATCATGGGAATGCCAACGGATGGCATAATTCCAAAATATAGCTTTGAAAAAACTTTTAAAATAAGTATAACGGACAGAGAGGCATGGAAGGAAGGACCTCCTATCAATGCAGACATTGTTGTCTATACGGACGGCTCCAAAACTGAGTTTGGATCAGGAGCCGGTATTTATGGGGCCAAGCCAAAGACAAGAATCTCACTGAGCTTAGGTAAATACGCGACGGTGTTTCAGGCAGAAATTATTGCAATACATCATTGCGTGAAAGAATTGATAAGGCAAGAGTTTAAAGGCAAAACCATTGCAATCTATTCAGATAGCCAGGCGGCAATCAAAGCAGTCAACTCTATGCAAGTTAACTCAAAACTAGTATGGGACTGCTTAGAAACCCTAAATGCACTGGGCAGTCAGAACAGACTGACTCTAGCATGGGTACCAGCACATACAGGGTACGAGGGCAATGAAGAGGCAGACTCACTTGCCCGAGCAGGAGCAAACAAAGCTCTGAATGGCCCAGAACCCTTCTGTGGTATTGCGAAAGCTATACAAAAGACTAGTATCAAATCATGGATGCAAACCAAATCTCAAGAATGGTGGAACAAATCGCCAGGAATGAGACAGGCAAAAGAGTTTATTAAAAAACCATCGCCAACATTCACAGAATATCTACTAAGCCAGAAACGAAGTTCAACTAGAATACTAGTGGGACTTCTCACAGGGCATTGTAGGCTCAACAAACACATGAGTACGATAGGTCTGACTGAAGAACTGCTGTGCAGGTTCTGTCAGGAAGAGGAGGAAACAGCAGTACACATACTTTGCCACTGTGAGGGCTTGTCAAGACTAAGGTTCCTTACGATGGGTGAGGAAAAACCAGAAGCCCAGAGATACACAGGGGATCTGAAAGCTAGCCTATGGAGTCTCATAGAGAAGACGGGGCTAGCCGAAGAACTCTAATCGATTTTGAGGGCAGACACAATAGATCTGAAAAGGTCGCGGTGTGGAGGCAGATAGCCCGAAGGCCCCATTCTAAATCTAATCTAATCTAATGTAATGGAAAAAAGTTTGGCATTTCATCTCTGTTGGTAGGTTATAAAATGTCACTTTTCATAAACTACTTTTTTCCCATGGAAAAATAGTTATTTATTATACAAGGGAAAAAAGTGGTAGATTTTAGCTCCAGGTTGTGTTGTCTCCAGACGCGTAGCAGAGGGAGACAAAAAACCGTGAGCTAAAATCTAATAGTTTTCCCGTGTATAATACACTATTTTTTTCGGTGACAGAAGAAAGGACGAATCAATATTGAGAAGATATTACATTATTTTGAAATCTGAAAATTATCGACGTGAAATTTTGAGTTTTTGACAGTAGGGACATCTGCATTGTAGGCATCTTTATCATTCTTTTGAAGTAATCAAATATCTGATGTCACTTCTGTCAGTCTAATTCTGTGATTTGATTTCCAAAAATTGCGAATTTAGTGGTTGTTTAGTAATATACATAACAGCGAAGTCGAATGGAAGATAAAAGGACTTGCAGTTCTTTCTTGGAGACGGTATGATTGACTCATTTTTCGGAACTATATAGCACAACAAAAGCCATCAACAGTGTATATATATGTGATATATATCCGGGAAAAAAGTACTCACTTTTTTCCCACGGGAAAAAAGTAATTTATGAAAAGTGACATTTTATAACCAGCCAACAGAGATGGAATGCCAAACTTTTTTCCCGTCCCAGAAAAAAAGTACTTTTTTCCGGATATATATCACATATATATACTGTTGATGGCTTTTGTTGTGCTACAGTTCCGAAAAATGAGTCAATAATACCGTCTCCCAGAAAGAACTGCAAGTCCTTTTATCTTCCATTCTACTTCAGTGTTAGGTATATTACTAAACAACCACTAAATTCACAATTTTTTGAAATCAAATCACTTAATTAGACTGACAGAAGTGACATCAGATATTTGATTAATCAGCTGTTTTTAGTTCCTAGGAGTTGAAGTTCAACTTCAACTCCTAGAAACTAAAAAGTTTGACTAGCAACATACATACTAATCATATTATTGTGCCAGTAAGAGAAACGTCAACTTCAAGAGCAAATTTTGGAACAAAAATAGAGCAATCCACACTAAAAAGTTTGCCTAGCAACATACATACTAATCATTTTATTTTGTCAGTAAGGGAACATCAACTTCAGGAGCTAATTTTGGAACAAAAATAGAGCATTTATTTGAAGTATGACTTATTTAGTGCTTAGTGTTAGTAGTGTTATTTGGGGCTATAAAACAACTGAAAGAAACTTCCTTTCTTTGCTGCCCCCTTGAATGGATTCCTTATTTAAGAAAAATTACTACACATTCCTGTCCTCTTTCTTTGCAACTGCAGTGGAATTATCATTAAATGCCTCACCTTGATCACAGTAGAGAGCTTCCTTGATTAGCAAAATGGCTCATGTCGGCCTTCTTTCCTAGCAGAAGTCTTCTCACAACCAACAATATTCTTGCTCTACAACTCCTATCTTTTTAATACTCAACTGAAAAAATAATAATTTGAAAACACTTAGGTATTCCACGGATTAGATTGATATTATAATAATTAAAATCGACAAACCTCCACTGAAAATTTGAAAACTTTGTTGGTGTTCTCGTTTTGGATTCCTTTGCGCCAATCAGATCTAGAAGCCGTTGAATTTGAAAATAGTTTTCTGTTCCGTAATACGATAGCAGTACGAAAAAAGTACAAAGCTGAAACTCATCAAAGGCGAAGGCTGGTATATTTAAACATTCTATCAATATTACTACATCATTATTACTACTATACTAGTAAAAAGTAGAATCCAATATAGAGAAATGAAATATGAAATAATTTTGTTTGTTATTCAGCTCAGCTGTTCAGCAGTGTTGCCAGAAGAAAAAAAGAAGAAGAAAATGCATCTCAGCCACAACTATATAGTCACTCTAGCCACAACAAGATACAACAATTGAAAGCCATAATAGAACGATTTGAAAACTTTGGGCTCTCGTTTTGACGTTTTGTGTTTGTTGTTGAGTTTATTAAAGTTGAAAATGAATGATTTTTGGATGTTCGATTTAAAACCAACAGCATGAATAGGCAGTAGCTATTTTCCTTTCTAGTCTGCTTGTATTTGTTTTTTGGCTCAAAAGGAACAGATAATATGTCGAAAATCACAAAAACTCCTGCAATGGTCCTTCAAGAGCTAGCTACACAGAAAGGGTTCGGGCCCCCTACTTACGAAATCATCTTCAGCAAATCTGGCACTCATGAGAACAGGTTTGACTATAAAGTGAGAGTGGCTGGTGTGGAGGCCATGGGAATAGGGACTTCCAAACAAATCAGTAAACATGAAGCTGCTCATAATGCCCTTAGAATGTTGGAAGAAATGGGGATTTATAATCCGGCAGAAATGCCTTTGCAAGAGTTCAAAAAAGTCCCAGCAGCTTCATCATCTGTGCCTCATAGTCCTATTATGGTAGCACCAGCACCTAATTCTATTGGTAAGGAATCAAATACAGTTTAGTACTCTAGTTTTTGTACTGTGGTATTTTTGTCTTATGAACTGATATTCCCAACTCGTCCCAACTATTGGACGTTGGACTACTTAAGTGTTCAGACATAATTTGTTCAAATGATGTCAGTTTTTCATGGCTCTGTTTTGGCTTCCCTACTATTTATCATATACCTAAGATGATCTATTCCATTTTTTTCTTATAATAGACTTATTATCTGCCCTACAAACTATTCTAGGTAGACTCTGAATTATTTGCCCAACTGGCTCAATGTCAACTATGAAATAGCCAAATTGCTCAAAGTGGAATGAAATGTTGAATAAATACAAAATGACAAAATGACTTTGAGCCTTTTGTATTCATCTGAATTATTTATTCATAAAATACATCACCTTGTTACATCACTGAGGAAAAAAAAATTAACATGTTATTCTTATAGATTATTGTTCAAATTAGCAAGCTAGCATTATTTTTAAAGCCCTTTTTAATATTTCATATGAAATAATGAATAAATTAAAAGTAAAAAAAAAATTCAATAAAAAGCTTTTATTTAAATACTCTTAAAAGAATAAAATTAAATGTACCTTTATAATTTCAACTATCAACTTATAAACTCATTATACACAATTTTTATAATGATAAAAGCTTGTCACAGGATTCACTTGTGTGAATAAACTACTACTTATTTAATTTTGTGAAATCTGCTTAGTTTGAATTTTTAAAATTTCAATTCAATTAAATATTGATCATCAGGACAAGCCTTTATGATGATATAAATTGTGTATAATGAGGATATAAGTTCATAGTTGAAATTATAAAGGAACATTTTATTTCCTTCTTTTTAGAGCATTAAAATAAAATCTTTTTATTAAAATTGTCAAAGTTCAATCAAAGTTACAGCCTTAAAAATCGAATTTTTTAAACTACCATTTTTATTCTCAGCGAACCCCTTCATTATAGGAAAGCACAAAAAACTTCAATAGTGTGCTATATTTGATATACATTATTTCTATTTATTCTTGGAAAACCCTTTCATTTGACATCCATATTGCAGAAGTGCATGAATAACAATTATTCCGCCATCATGGAAGTTCCGCCATATTGGATTTGGTATAACGTTACATTGTTTTCTGAGTTACTCTCAACGAGCCGTTTCATTTGATACCCATATTGTGAAAGTAAATTGAAAATAACTATTCTGCCATCTTGGATGTTCTACCATATTGGAATTTTGGATAACGATACACTATTTTCCGAGTTGCCCTCAACGGGCCCTTTCATTAGATACCCATATAATAGAAGTGGATTAAAAATAACTATTCCACTGCCATCTTGGATAGTCCGCCATATTAGATTTAGAATGACGTCACATTATTTTTTGAGTTACTCTCAACATGTCCTTTCATTTGATACCCATATTGTAGAAGTGCATTAAAAATAACTATTACGCCGTCCTGGATGGTCCGCCATATTGGATTTAAGGTCACATTATTTTCCGAGTTACTCTCAACAAGTCCTTTCATTTGATACCCATATTGTGGAAATGTATAAAAAATTACTATTTCGCCATCTTTGATGGTCCGCCATATTGTAGCAGTGCATTAAAAATAAGTAGTCCGTCATATTGGATTTAGGATAACTTCACACACCTTATCGTGCATTGTCATCCAAACTAAACGTGTATACAAAATTTCTGCTCAATTGGTTGAAGATATCTACTTCAAAATTGAGTTCAAAGATTCCACCCAAGCTAACATACATACATCCATACATTGCAAGTTGAATAAAAGTTTTAAAAACAAAAAAAAACAATTGAGCATTGCTTCAAAAAATAAGTAGCTATACAAATTATTACATACCTAAAAACAGGTTGCTGCTAAAAACTAATGAAAAAGCTGAGTATGAGAAATATTCTTCTAGTCAATAATAAAAATCAATTCTTCAGTAACAATATTTCAGGAGGCTATGACCATAGACCAGTCCTGAAGCTTTTGAAAACGGTAAAATGTGAAGAAAAATCATAGTAGGATGAAACAATGAAACCCATTGAAACAGAAAGAGAATATAGCGGGAAAGACACTTTCCGCATGAGTTAGGAACAATATTTTTTCTACAAGCGTACTAGGTGGTAAATATAATAATGTGAAATATATCATTCCACTTATGAATTTCTACTACTACTAATTTGGCGACGTACTCTGATTAAATACTGGCAACACTGTAGGTGACTTTGTACCTGTTCCCTTAGTACAGCCACGAATATTATTCAGAGACATCTATTGATGAGGTACCCTATTGATTGAATTAAATGTATCTAAAGGATTATGTAGAAATAATACATGAAACTATAATTATGGCGCCACTAGACGGCTGTGATGCGCGCCCTTAATATCGAAAAAACACCCTAATTTTCAATCGAAAATTCTCGCGTCAAAATATCAGCTTTTTGAAAAAACTCGGGCGTTTTCTGTTCGCTGAAATCTCTTCTTTCTGATAATGTGAGAACATATATACTTACTATGGTAAATGTTCTCAGAAAATGCAAATACAAGGAAAAAACTCGAATCCGATTTTTTTCTAATCACTATGTACAATTTTCAGCTATTTTCTAAAATTTTCACTTTATTTACTTGCAAAACGTAAGATTCTATATAACATTGAGAAAGAAAAAAAGTACAAATTCAGAAATCATAAAGATTGCAAGAAACATGCGAAAATAGTTGTTCTAAATATTAAAGACAGGATTTATTTAAAGGGAGGATTTCAATTGAAAAATTTGATTTTTTTTAGTCAAGAAGTTGATTTATCAAATTCTAATTACATTTGTGTCATAGAAAATCTCATAATATATTAATAGAAATGTAAATCGTACAATTGAATTTAGATACTTTATACTGATTCTTAGTATTCATAAATAGTTGTTTTTGTATCTAGAGCGCGAAATGCTACTTTGGTGATCGAGATCTGATCTTTTTAACGAGGCGAGTTGCAAACAACATTTTTTCTACAAACGTCAAAAAATATAGTTTTAAAGTAAAAATATGCTCAGCTTGATGTAAAAAATAGTGTTGAACTGGCTTAGAAGGCCTCTCCCTATCCTCTCTAGGTACGCACGATGTTCCAAAAACATAATATGAATTTCCTTTCGTGCTCTCCAAGAGATAAAACAAAGTTATTGTTGAACATTCAGGAATAAATGATTTCGTGAATGTTTGCTCGATTGTGGACCATAAAGTTGAAATATAAATATCTCATATATTTTACATACAATGCGCGAAGTAGGTACTTCGCGCACTGTTTTACTTCGCGCATTGTTTCGTGCAAGGTATCATGGTAAAGTAGGAAACTGAAAAAAAGTGTCACTTCGCAATTTGTTATCAATGCGCGAACCTTGTCATTTTTTGACGTTGTTAGAAAAAATATATCAATGCATTTATCTTTTTATTCATAAAGCTTATCTTGAACTCTAATCACTTATTCATCACTTTCTGTCTCTTCGGTGGCATTTCTTTATCGTAAGATTCGACAAACCTTCCCGATTCTAGTAGATCTTTGAAATCTTCAAGACAATCACCGTCTGCTGCCAAAAACATGGCTTAAAATGCACAAATTTATGCTCAAATTGTCATGGTTCTGAAAAATGCATCAATGTAGGAGAAAAAAAACCTACGAGGAGGTTATAGTGATTCAGATGAAATTGTGGATGAAGGACCAATTCAGACTAAAAATAATATTGGATAGGAAGACGGTAATGGTCTTGAAGATTTCGAAGATTTACTAGAATCGGGATGGTTTGTCGAGTCTAACGATGAAGAAATGCCACCGAAGAGACAACAAGTAATGGATAAGTGATTAGGGTCAAAATAAGATTTATAAATAAGGAGATTATTGCATTTAAAGATACAGTGTGACCCACTTCTAATGGAACCACCCCTGTGAGATACGGGGGTGCTTCCATAAAAAATGCGACAAAATTTCATTTTTCCGAACTGAAAATTTTCAAAGAAAAATTTGAATAGTTAGTAAATTAGGCGTCCTGATTCCAAATCTGAAGTGATTTTCGACCTATTTTGACTCCTAATATCATTTTCCGGAAATTGGGGTAGTTTCATGGCTATTGGCGAGCAGTGTATATCACTGAAGATGACCCCACTTGGTCATAGAGTGCATTCTTGGTACCTATATATAATAATAATAATAATAATAATAATTTCCTTACCGAACGATTACGTAAAATACAGGGGTGGTTCCATTAGAAGTGGGTCACACTGTATTATGAATAATAATGATCAGTATAAAGTATCTAAATTCAATAGTACGATTCACATTTCTATTCGTATATTATGAGATTTACTAGGACATATAATTATGTGATTTGAATTTAATGAATTAACTTTTTTACTGAAAAAAATTGCAGCAATCACATTTTTTTATTGAAATCCCCACTTTAAATCATATCTTTGATATTTAGAGCAACTAAACTGGTCAACATTGATAACGTCGTGCTCCGAAATATAGCTTGAATTCAAAGTAGAATAACTCACGAATTTCCTTACCAATTTGAAATCGGTTTTCACCGATGAAGCCTAATCTCTTGACAGTTCGTTGTGGAAATATGAAACTTCTGTGATTTCAGTCAACATTGCATAATTGAATGGGTGTAAAATTGCATCGTGGTCGTCACCTTCGTCACAGATAATTTTTTTAATTTCTTTTCTCACCTGTATCCTCTTGATTGATGCTTTCTCTCGAAAGGTTTTCGGAAGTTTCGAATTCAGAGCTTTGATAATCGTGTTATGAATATTCATTCGAAATGATGCATTTTTTCGACGATTAATTAAATGAAATTGGAAGTTGGAATCAATGTTGCATGTATAGTCGTCGGATATGTGATCGTGTTCTAACACAGAAAATTCCGAAGAAGTCTATACAAAGTGATACAAGAAACACTGAATGATGGAATAGAGAACAACATAGTCTTCAGTTGATGAAATATAATTTTCTCTGTGTTACTAGTGGAATAATGGAGTGTTACTTTGTCATGAGTATGTCTGGTATCTGACCTCGAAATGGTTTTGTAATTTCTCGGATCGAAGGTCATATAATGAAGGTACGCATTTTTTATCAAAATGATACATTTTCGTTGAGATAAATTATATAATTCAAAGAATTCCGATTGTAGTTCCAGAAGTATCAAATTCATATTTATTCTTGACGATGGATATACACAAAATATGTCTATTATTTCACTAGTAACACAGGGAAAATTATGTTTCATCAACTGAAGACTACGTTATTCTCCATTCCATCATTCAGTATTTCTTGTAACACTTTGTATAGACTTCTTCAGAATTTTTTGTGTTCGAACACGATCACATATACGACGACTATACATACAACGGTGATTCTTCGAAGAAGAATTCCCACTTTCAATTTCATTCAACTAATCGTCGAAAAAATGCATCATTTTGAATGAATATTCATTACAAGATTATCAAACCTCTGAATTTAAAAATTCCAAATACTTTTCAAGAGAAAGCATCAATAAAGAGGATACAGGTGAGAAAAAAAAAGAAAAAAATTATCTGTTCAAACGGCAAGGTGACGACCACAATGCAATTTTACACCCATTCAATTATCACCCTGTAGCAATGTTATCTGAAATGACAGAATTTTCATATTGCCACAACGAACTGTCAAGAGATTAGGCTAATCATCGGTGAAAACCGATTTCAAATTCGTAAGGAGTTTCGTGAGTTATTCTACTTTGAATTCAGGCTATATTTCGGACCACGACGTTATCAATGTTGACCAGTTTATTTTCGCATGTTCCTTGCAATCTTTATGTAATCAAAGTGTAAGTTTCACTAAATAGCCCAAAATTGTACAGGGTATCCCACATAACATGGGCCACCCCCTTATCTGGTAAACTATTATATATACAGAAAAAAGTTTAGCATAAAAGTTGTCTTACTTCTTATGAAATTTATTTTTTAGATACTTTCATTTATACAGGATGGTCCATATGTCTGTGACTTATCACACATACGTTTTTTCGAATAGAATACCCTATATTTTATGATATTTTCAGATAGTACTTCAGAAGACGAGTTCAATGATATATAATAACATGGGTCTGAGATCACCCGTTTCGGATTTATACACGATCTTCTTCAATAAATTGCCAAATTTCGAAGCCCTATAGAAACGTTGCGAATGAAGTTTTTGATTTGCAGTTTCAGCTATAAATTAACAAAGTCTGTATATTATTCTGTCCTATGGTAAAAATTGGGGAATTTTCAATTTGCCAAAAGTGATGACGTATTTTGAAAACCAATAAATATCTCGAGATTTTCAAATGGAACACCCTATATTTCATTCCAAATTTGCATAGAGCTCAGGAAGACGAGTTCAATGATATATCATAACATGTGTCTGATATCACCCGTTTCGGACTTATACAGGATCTTCTTCAATAAATTGCCCAATTTCAAAGCCCTATAGAAACGTTGTGAATGAAGTTTTCGATTCGCAGTTCCCGCTATAAATTAACAAATTTTGTATGTTTTCTTGATCCATGGTAAAAGTTTATGAATTTCGCATTGGCAAAAAGTGATGATGTATTTTGAAAAACGATAAATTTTTACAAATTTTCGAATGGAACACCACCCTATTTCATTCCATCTTTGGATGAAGCTCAGAATGACGAGTTCAATGATATATTATAATGTGGGTCTGAGATCACCCGTTTCGAACTTATACACGATCTTCTTGAAAAAATAATCAAATTTCAATGGCAAAATTCTGACTGTTATCTTCATATTAGATACAAATTTTGTAATTTTTGTGAAACAATTCGTAATAAAGAGTTTTGAAAACAACGTATTTTATCGAAATTTTTATGTAATGTTATACTATTATTTCACTGGAAAACCTTTTGGAAATGATTGAGCACAGGTTATCACAATTAAATTTCACCTACATTTGACTCTATACTAGACCAATGCGGGAATATTCAATCAATAAAATGTATTTAAACATTTTTTTAATTGGCTGCCTTATCAATTCGGATGCATTCATTGCAATAAATGTCATTTCCTCTTGAAAATCGTATACCTTCCATACTGTTCAACATTTTTCATTGAATTCTCAATGAATAAACACTGGACATAAGTAAATGATCGAAGAGAAAACCAAAACTCAAAGTGCAATGACATGCCAACGAGAGCTGAGTAGGCTGTGCACTCATAGATGGGATTTTTGTTTATGTCATATATGTCATATCAATAACTGTCAAACCCGATTATTTATTGTTGAATTGGTGTAGAGAAACTCTTTCAAAATGCATATTTATTCTAAATAAGAGAGATTTGATCTTTATGAGCGCTATTTATTAAAAAACAGAAATACTCTGCTGGCTTTGAGAGAATATCGTGACCGTTTTCCACAACGTGTCGTACCAAACAAAAAAATATTTCAGAGAATAGAGAACGATATCCGAACAGAAGGTATTCTCAAACCGAATAAAAGAACTAGAGGAAATGTAGTTTTGACCGAAGAAAAACAATTGGATATATTGCTGTATTTCCAAGAACATCCAGAAAACTCAATACTGAATGCAGAACGTGACTTGGAAGTAAGCAAAACCAGCATACATAGAGCTTTGAAATTACACAAGTTCAAACCTTTTAAATTTTCATCAGTTCAAGATTTGAGTGAGGCTGACTTTAATTCAAGATTGGAGTATTGTATTTTGATGATGGATAGACATTTTGAAAATGATATTTTCAATCATATATTATGGACCGATGAAGCAACCTTTACTACAGCGGGCATATTCAATAGAAAAAATAGTCACTATTGGACAGATAGAAATCCACATATGATAAAAAAAATTAAAAAGCAAGGTCATCGCAGTATCAATGTCTGGTGTGGAATAATCAGAGATAGGATTGTGGGCCCTATATTTTTTTGAAGAAGTTTGAATGGCGAAAGACACCTGAATATGTTGCAGAATGAAGTGCAAGCTCTGATAAACGATTTGCCAGTTCATTAGAGATAATATTATTTTCCAACAAGATGGCGCTCCATATCATGGTGTGAAACCAATTACGGACTTCTTGAATCAATCATACGAAACTTGGATTGGACGAGATGGATCTATCTTCTGGCCACCACGTAGTCCCGATCTCACCCCTTCAGATTTTTTCTTATGGGGTGCTTTGAAAAACAAAGTTTATGAAAATCGATGCGACAACATAGAACAATTAAAAGAAAATATACGAGTCGCAATCGTGAATTTGAATGAATCACATGCAGTAGCAAATACACTGAGACATATCGCGATAAGATATACTACGTGCATAGCTGAAAATGGACGGTATATAAAAAATTTGATTTGACTACTTTGTATATTCAATTGAATACAATATCTAATTGTTACTGTTGTTATGTTTACTCGTTTTCTCAGTTACTGTTAGTTTTTTTGTTTGACTATTCATTAAAGATGATCGTGTATAAGTCCGAAACGGGTGATCTCAGACCCATATTATTATAGATCATTGAACTCGTCTTTTTGAGTTCTATGCAAATATGGAATAAAATATAGGGTGTTCTATTTGGAAATCTCGAGATAATTATTGGTTTTCAAAATACGTCATCACTTTTGGCAAATTCAAAATTCCTAAATTTTCACCATAGAACATAATAATATATAGACTTTGTTAATTTTTAGCAAAAGTTGCGAATCAAAAACTTCATTCACAACGTTTCTATAGGGCTTTGAAATTAGACAATTTATTGAAGAAGATCGTGTATAAATCCGAAACGGGTGATCTCAGACCCATGTTATTATATATCATTGAACTCGTCTTCTGAAGTACTATCTAAAAGTATGATAAAATATAGGGTGTTCTATTTGAAAAAACGTATTTGTGATATGTCACAGACATATGGATCATCCTGTATAAATGACAGTATCTAAAAATTAAATGTCATAAGAAGTTATACAATTTTTATCTCGAACATTTTTCTGTATATATAATAGTTTACCAGATAAGGGGGTGGCCCAAGTTATGTGGGATACCCTGTACATATTGATTACAAAAAAATCGGATTCGAGTGTTTTTTTTTTCTTTGCATTTCTGAGAACATTAACTATATCAATGTATATATTTTACATTTTACATTATGAGAAAGAAGAGATTTCAACGAACAAAAAACGCCCAGAATTTTTTCAAAAAGCGGATATTTTGACGTGATAATTTTCGATTGAAAATTAGGGTGTTTTTTCGATATTAAGTAAAAATAAGGTAAAAAAATAAGTATTTCGAATCGAAAAAATCACAGTGTCTTTAGGACATAAAAAAGTAAGTTTTCACCAAATTTCGTGGGAACAATTTTTTTTTGTATAAGAAAAATAAAAAACCAATAACTTGATTATTGAATTTTTCACATAAATTTTGAGGTTATGTGAAAAAAGTGTGGTAACAAAAGTTGTAGGTCTCTTCATTACCTACAACTTTGTCATTTAATATTTCTCCATAGGACTTGTGGTTTTGCTGGAAATCGAGATACATCGTTTTTCACCCTTAAAACTCACCCCCTTCCACTTCCCGACCTCAGATAGCCCGTAAATTGTTTTTCCTTTCATTTTTGTTATATTCTCGTCCTTTCTCAACGGGTTTCATCCTACTATTTTTGTTTTGTTTAAAAAATTATCGACTCTGGTCTACCAAGTTTGAACTTGATTTTGATGTTTAAATCACCAACACTGTTATGGTAAATTTCCCTGTGTGGGTTTTTTACTAGTAATATTATCATTATTACTCTGATTTTCAACTGAGATTTTGAGAAATTGCATTCTCTGAATCACTCTGAATGCTCTGAACCAGAGATTATAATCTCTGTCTGCTGTCTGAACTAAGCAAAAAATCCACACATGGAAAGTAACAACAACAATGTTGATGACATAAATGTCAAAATTAACAACAATATTGGTCATGGCCTCCTAATAGGTACTGTTGTTTCATTTCAATATTAATTTCAGTGAAACTCGTATTTTTAATAAAACCCATAGTTTTGACAAGTTTAATCCAAATCTTATCTTTTATTGATAATCTGAGAAGTCCAGAATTTTCTATCTTTTCAGTTTTTCTCCAGCCCTTGAATGCATCAGATGTTCTGCAACTGATACATAGGCTGAAAAATAAAAAAAACTCAGGACATTTATGAGTTTAGTACATATCTTATCAAATGCTGTGCCCATAACATTGCAGAACCAATGTGTGACATAATTAATTCTTGTTTGACACAAGGAATCTTCCAGAATATTTTCAAATCAGCCAAAGTTCTCCCACTTTATAAAAACGAAGACTCATCACTTCCAAAAGCTACCAAGCATGTCAAAAATCATAGAGTATGCTATTCTCAGTCAATTGTCCGCCCATATTGAAAGACACAATATCTTTAGTCCTACTTGGTTTGGATTCAGACATGGTAAGAAAACATCCGATACAATTGTTCTTCTTATGGACACCATGCAGGAGGCATACGAAAATAAAAATTCTTGTATAGCTATACTAATCGATCTGACCAGGCATACGAGGAGTCGCAAATAAACTGCCCCATATTTGAAGTGAGACAAGAAAAAATATCTATCATTTTCAAACCGTCATAACTTTGGATTGGATCAACCAATTTTCAATTTCTTTCAAGATTCTGATAGCTCATTCCATTAAGTAAAACGTCAGTACTTTTTTATTATTCCACCTTCCCGACATGAAGACTTACAGGGTGATATCTGAAAATGTGAAAATTTTCGAAAAGTTTGGGATCACCCCCGTTTCACCGGGATTTATTTTTATGTCTTATTGAGGGCGATAAAATGAAGGACAATGAGTTTTCCCGAAATGGTTCTGAATTCAAGAGGATTCATACAGGATGTTTCGATGTATGGAATTTTTCACATTACATTGCAATTTACGGCAAGTTTGAGATCGCTCCGTTTGGCAGGGATTTTCATTATGTTTCATTGAGGGCGATAATATAAGATGAAGCATAATGAGTTTTCTCGAAATGCTTTCCGATTCAGGAAGATCCATACAGGAAGTTGTGATATATAATTTTTCACAATATATTGCATTCTGATGTTCAACCCACATAAACTCAACTTCAACAGAACTTCAGATTAGCTTATCCTGCTCAACGCTATCACTATACAATGTGTTGTACATTTTCAAACATACCGGGTATCATCGAATTTGTCAGACAAACCATGGTTTCCAGATTACGATTACGAAGATATTCTCGTTAGAAATTTCTATATCCTCAATAAGACGTGTGACAGAGAAAATTTTTTTTTTTTAGGCAATATTATGTTGTCTTCAAACTTCAGCGACAATTCTCGCACGATGTGGTAGTTCATTATCATTGTCATCAACCAGTATGAAATTGTCACCAACAGTTTTGGGCAACTGGAACGACAACTTCCCTAACACAATGAATGTCTTATTGATACTGAAGAGTATTCATACTCTTTCTCAAGATAACCATCAACGTGGGGCAACGATTTATCATGATACCGCCCCATGTTAATTTTATATACTTATCATTTTCTCATTATAAATATTGTGTTGATAATAATTATTAACGGCATTTTTTTTGTAATATTTCAATTTATTTCTACATCCCCTATATTCGAAAATGTACAACACATTGTGTAGTAATGGCGTTGATGATATGCCAATGTAAAATTCTGTTGAAGTTGAGTTTATGGTGGTTGAACATATCAGAATGCAATATGTTGTGAAAAATTCCATACATTCAAACATCCTGTATGAATCCTCTTGAATTCAAAACCATTTCGAAACAACTTATTGTTCGTCATTTTATTGCCCTCAATAAAGCATAAAAAAAATTCCCGGTGAAACGGGGTGATCCCAAACTCTTTGAAAATTATCACATTTTCAGGTATCACTCAGTAGGTCTCCATGTCGAAAAGGTGGAATAATAAAAAAGTACTGACGTTGTACCCAATGGAATGAGCTATCAGAATGTTGGAAGGAATTGAAAATTGGTTGATCCACTCCAAAGTTATGACGATTAGAAAATGATAGAAGTTTTTGCTTGTCTCACTTCAAATGTGGAGCAGTTTAGTTCGATAGAATCATACTTAAGAAACAGGCCACATACGGTAATTGTTAATGAAATCAAAAGTGAAACATTCATTATCAAACGGAGAGTCCCACACGGGTCTACCCTTGGCCCCCTCCATTTTCTTCTTCATACAGGGTGTTTAAAAAAAACCTGACTTCCTTACTAGGGTAGGTAGAACACTGTGCCTGCTTGAAAAAATCAGTTCTCGATCACCAAAGTAGCATTTCGCGCACTAGATACAAAAATAACTATTGCGTTCATTTCTGCAGTATATCTTTCATTTGTTTCTTCTATTAATTTTAGCACCTCTGAAAGATCTCTGTTTAGACAACAAAATAAATGATCCGACATTCATATTGATATCGGATGTTGGGCCTCCGCATCAAAGGGAATTCACCTATGAATGCAGAATCGATTCCATCAGAACTGTAGCAACAGGAAGCACGAAAAAAATGGCCAAGCAACTAGCAGCGCAGGAAATGATGGAAAAGTATTAACTCACATTGTTTTATAAAAAAACATGTTGCTATTTTTTATCTAATTTCTGGAAATCAGGCAATCCAACAGAGGTTAGAATCAATATGGCGCCTGGTTGGCACCATAGATAGGGTGAGTCATTACTAACCAGCCATAGCCTAATGGCGGATAGAGGAAGACAAGGTGAATTGATATATATGTGAGAAAATATACAGTCTGTCCAAGATAAGGTTGAACAGCATGGGGATCTCGGAAACGGTAGGAGATACGAAGTCGCTTAAATGGGGAAAAAGTTGCGCATTCGGAGGCTCATATCAAGAGCCTTCGAAAATTTTGAAAATTATTTTTAGTTTTTGAGTTATATCGAAAAAAGTGAATTTTTGGAATTTCTATTTTATTTTTTTTTCTCCGTTATTATTAGAGATACAGAAAAACTGAAAATACTTTTTCATAGCAACTTTTGATGACGTTCAACGTGGTGATACCGATTTTTTTATGCGACGTTTCGTATTTGTGGAACCATCATCAACTTTTGTTTTTTAAATACGGTCCTGATAATTTTTTCACAGATTCTGAAAGGTTTTTCTATTCTGAATTCAACCATGTACTATACAAGGTGATTCGAATGTGTTTCGACCTATTTCTATCCATCATCAATGTTTTTTCGAACTTCCAAAGGAAAAAAGCCATCAGTTCCACTTATTTCTGATCATTTAGTGTCAAACTTGATGGATTAGTTATTCAATACTGAAAAGTGAATAAAAAATATTTCACTACATCATTCGATCAATGCAGCGTTTAAAATTGTTGATGAATTCTTACACGAATTACTTTAACAACTTAACTTTGACAATACCTACAGAGACATTTATAACAAATGTTCAAAATGATAACCATTATTTTCTGAACAAAGATATGCTCTTCTCACAGTTGCTTCTAAGACATTGCTAAGCATTTCTGGGGTTATTCTACTGAATGCTTCGAAGACACTGTCCCTTAGTTCTTCTCCATCATCAAAGTTAGTTGCGTGTACAAAGTTCGATATATCCCCTAAGAAAAAATCCAGCTGTGTCAAATCAGGCGACCGCGCCGGCCAAGGGATAAAAACGCACGGACTTCTCTGGAATTTTGTACCGGAGCACCATCGTGTTGAAACCAACAGTTCTGAACTTCCGCAATCGTTAAATCATCCAGAGATCCTCAAGATGATTCTCAAGCGAATTTCTATAACGTTCGGAAGTCTGTGTTTCATGGTAAATAGAAGGAACAATAATTCGTGTACCAAATATTGCAACCCACATATTAAAGCCGAAACGGTGTTGGTGTCTCGCTGTAATGTATAAATGTTCATTTTCTCGTGAACAATAATGTGTATTTTTTCTATCGAAGCTACCATGATTAGTGATCATGCTTTCATCAGTCCAGATGATTGTTCGAAAGAAATCTGAAAAATTTTAACATTTCCTGGTATACTACTCACAGAATGTCCTGCGCCTTTCGTCATCGCCTGGTTTTAGCGCTTGACATATTCTGAATTTTTATGGACGGAATTTTTGTTTCTGCAAAATGAAATGGGTTGTTGATTGAAACCAGTTGATGAGGTATTAGTGTGTTGACTAATTTTCCTTCAAAATAAGTGGAACTGATGGCATTTTTCTTTGGAATTTCGAAAAAACATTGATGATGGCTGAAAATAGGTCGAAACACACATAAACCACTTTGTATAATACATGGTTGAATTCAGAATAAAAAAACCTTTCAGAATCTGTGAAAAAATTATCAGGACCGTATTCAAAAAACAAAAGTTGATGATGGTTCCACGAATACGAAACGTCGCATAAAAAAATCGGTATCACCACGTTGAACGTCATCAAAAATTGCTATGAAAAAGTATATTCAGTTTTGCTGTATCTCTAATAATAACGGAGAAAAAAAAATGAAATAGATATTCCAAAAATTCACTTTTTTCGATATAACTCAAAAACTAAAAATAATTTTTAAAATTTTCGAAGGCTCTTGATATGAGCCTCCGAATGCGCAACTTTTTCCCCATTTAACCGACTTCGTATCTCTCACCGTTTTCGAGATCCCCATGCTGTTCAACCTTATCTTGGACAGACTGTATTCTGCCTATTTCTAACAGAAACACAGGGCATTATTTGAATTTATGGCGATACTTTGATGAACGATATTTCAGGAATGTCTTGATGTTTTCGCCTGAAATTCACCAGCAATTTACCTCTACTGACATACCACACGATGGCGTGGCTTTCATCAGAATCAGAAAGATCAGGAAAAACACTACAAGTGCAACTCTTCAATTTGTACGGAAAAATTCGACCGGATTGGTGAAAAAATATCATACAAAATTCAGACAAATATTTCTTCGATTTCGTCAGGGCCATGAATCTCTACTCCACTAAAAGTATTTGAATCAGTTCTTTGCATATTGATATAGCAGCAGAGTTGAGAAAAGGATTATTAAAGAAAAATCAGGACTGAACTTGGTTTTTGGAAAGAATTACAACGACGATTCTCAAAATTTCCTCCTCCCCAATTTCTATACATTTCTGCATTTCTTCGGAAGATCTCTTCTGGTTTTTGGAATAATTTGCCTATTATTTCTGATCATATCTGAATCTGTATCTATCCTCTTCCTCAGTTCCTTTCTGGTGTTGACTTCAGTCTGATATACCAATAGTTTCTATAATATCGGGGACTGTATTGGATTGGATTCAAAGTTACTTATTCAACAGAAGACAAAAAACTAAATTTGGTAAAGAATTGTCAGATGAACTTATAATAGAGAGTGGCATACCACAGGGTAGTGTGTTAGGTCCATTGCTATTTATTATTTATCTGAACGATATTTACCACATTCCTGGATCACACTGTATAAATCTTTTTGCTGATGATACATTGGTTTATTGTGTACATGAAAACTTGGATCAGGCAATTGTTGAGATGAATAGGTCATTAAAAAGCATTGATACATATTTATTTAATAATAAACTCAAACTTAATACCAGTAAAACAAAAAGTATGATTTTGACATCATCTTATAAATATGATCAAATTGTCTGGGCAAATGCTGCCATAAAAATTAATAACATTGTCATTGAAAATGTCACTGAAATGAAGTATTTGGGTCTTATAATTGACAAAAACTTAAAACTAAATAGTCATGCTGATTATATTTGTAAAAAAATATCTAAAAAAATCTTCTTTTTCTCTCGTATATGTAAGAAAGTGTCTATGTATGCTAGGTTGACTCTCTTTAAAAGTTTAATTCAACCTCATTTTGATTATTGTGCAACATTACTTTTTCTACTTGGCAAAAATAAAATAGCACAATTGCAAAAGCTTCAAAATCGGGGTATGAGGTTAATATTGGGATGTAGCCGTTACACAGCAATTAAATTGATGCTAGAGTGTCTAAACTGGTTCTCAGTTGAAGAACGTATAATATTTATGACTATGATCTTTATATTTAAGCTGCAAAAAGGATTGCTACCCTGTTACTTTCATAAGTTCTCAGTAAGAAATAATGAAGTTCATGATTACAATACGAGAAGTAATAACAATTTTTACATTAAAAAAACTAACACTAAATTTGGGATGAATAGCATGTTTCATAAAGGCTCAAACAAATTCAATAAATTACCTCAATTTGTAAAAGAATCAAATTCAGTTAGACAATTCAAGTCATTATTAAAGAAGTTCATCAGTGACAGCTCCTTGTGATACTTATTGGTATTCCTTCTTTCCTTCTTTCTTCCTTCGGATTAATTGATATGATCCAATCTATCAATCTATTGATATGTATACTTTAATTTTCTTCAAATGTACTCCCATATGTTGCTTATATTTATATTTACGTAACTTAACAAGGTGGTAAGATATCCATAGATTTATAATTCATATATATATATATATATATATATATATATATATATATATATATTGTATATTAGGCTTGCCTACTAAATAAATAAATAAAATAGTCGTCTAATACTGTGAGATTAAGGGTCATATAGGGGGCTAAGAATGAGGGCCGCCACGACCTATCCAGCGATTAGAGAATTGTTTGTCTAGGTATTCTTTCACTCGTATTGAGTAATGTGCAGGTGCCCCATCTCATTTAGAGAAAATACCTCCGAAAATACCTATTTAGATTCATTTCCATACATCCATCACAGTCTTATTTTGTATTGTTTTCTGAATAATAAAAACACCAAACTCACAATTTGATTCGCTGTATGTATGAGTTGGTACATATATCTGATTCGGAAAGAATATTTCACCTGAGCATTAATTGTTCATATTTTTTTATCTCTTGGAGCGCACGAAAGGGAACTCCTAATTTATTCGGAGAACATCGTGCGTACTTTGAGAGGATAGGGAGAGGATCGAGGTAGGTATTGGAATTTTTTGTGAAAATTAGGTACTTATTTCCATGTTTTGAAAGGCCTCTTCAAGAAAATAAGTCCGGCTCTGGATTTTTTCCCATAGTATGCCATTGTGTGGTGTGTCAGTAGAGGTAAATTGCTGGTGAATTTCAGGCGATAACATCGAGACGTTCCTGAAATATCGTTGATCAAAGTTTCGCCCCGAATTCAAATACGAACGGTACGAATAGGCAAAATATATTTTTCCACATATACATCAACTCACCTTGACTTCCTCTATCTTTCATTAGGCTATGGCTGGTTAGTCATGACTCACCCTGTATAAAATCGTTAGAATGATGTCACTAGAACAGTTAAATACTTACTGTTTGTGATTTTCTTTGATTATATGACTTGACATAAAAACAATTTATCACATATAAATAATTCCATTGTGTGCCAACCAGTGCACAATTTGACAGGTCTTTGGATTGCCTAATGGCCAAAAAATTCTTTGGTTTATAATTTGGGATGAAATCCACAAGTCACTTCAAAAAGAAATAAGAAATAATATATAGGATGTCCCATTCGAAAATCGAAAGTTGGGGTCCTAAAAAACGTGAACTGAACTATAATACACAACTCCAAATTATCGTTTTTTTATTTTTACATTATTTCTGATTATTCTCAGCAAGCCCTTCCTTTTGATACCCGTATTGCTGAAGTGCATGAATAACAACTATTCCACCATCTTGGAAGTTCCGCTATGTTGGATTTAGAATAACATCACATTATTTTTCGAGTTGCTGTCAACGAGCCCTTTCATTTGATACCCATATTGTAGAAGTGCATTAAAAACAATTATTTCTCCGTCCTGGATGGTCCGCCATATTGGATTTAAAATGACGTCACATTATTTTCCGAGATACTCTCAACAAGTCTTTTTATTTGATACCCATATTGTGGAAGTGCATCACAAATAACTATTTCGCCATCTTGGATGGTTAGCCATATTGAATTCAGAATGACGTCACATTATTTTTCGAGTTACTGCCAGCGAGTCCTCTCATTTGATAGCCATATTGTAGAAGTGCATTAAAAATAACTATTCCGCCATCTTGGATGGTCCGCCATATTGCATTTAGAATAACTTCAGACACAATTTATCGTGCATTGTCATCCAAACTAAACGGTATACAAAATTTTAGCTCAATCGGTTCAAGATATCTACCTCAAAATTGAGTTCAAAAATTCCACCCGAACTAACATACATACATCCATACATTGTAAGTTGAGTAAGAGCTTTTAAAAATAGGGGAAATTATTCGTGTATAGTTTTGTAATGCCTTTTGAAGATAATCTTTTCACGTTGTTCTTGAATAATTCGAAAATCGCGGCCTCTAGGGAGAAAGTGTGAATATGCAGAATTGAACAACATGAAATTGGCTATAAAAAAAGGCTCTACATTTTTCTACTTCTTGAATTGCAAACTGAACACATAATAATATAATAATAATAATATACTTTATTTTCCTTTGGATAGTTACAAAAACTATATAGGAATAATCGAGAGAACAAAACAGTAAAATATTATTGCATCCTTAAGATAAATAATCTTTATGGGGTTAGTAACATGATGAAGTCGAGAATGGGGGAGACCACTGATTTTTTAAAATGACATTATCGTGAACTCTATACTGAAAAACTACCAGCGAATTAATTTTGAATTTTGTCATTCATGCTAAGACGATGAAAATAATAAATTTGAATATGTCCATTTCAAAACACACAATTCCTGCGCCATTTAAAAATTTTGTCAAATCATTGGTGTGACTGGTGCGACGTCTTATTCCCAACACGCCTATTGTCCTTGAACTGACCAATCACACTGCAACACTGCAGAATGACGAGGTATCAGAGAGAGATAGCTACAGTTCGGGACTAATACGTCACGACTCCACCATCATATTTGGCTGTTCGAAATATCTATGAAATATGCTGATTTCAAAACGATATAGATTCAATTCCCTTCAACTTCAACTCATAATATTGATTGTACATCAAACGTAAATCATGATTCGTCGATTGAAAGAGGTTTGCACGGATTTCTTCTCTCAGTGGTCTTTCCCATTCATTGAGTTGGCTTTTGAAACCGTTAAGCTTCACGATAGTTTTCAAATTATTGGGTAGTCTATTGAAAAGCTTTAGTGCAGAAACCTTTGATGCATTCTCTCTGATTTTGAGTTTTGCAAAGGGTACATAATAATTATTTTTCTGACTAGTATGATAATAATTATGAAGGTCACTATTTAAATTAAGCTGTTCCTTATTCCTAAAAACAAACATACACATTTCAAATATATGAATACCAGTTAGACAGTTAGAATTTTGCATTCCTTGAAAATCGGTCTACAAGAAGTTCTCCTATGGCGGACGAGTATTGTAATTATGATCCGATTCTATTCAAAATTGGAATCTGAGGGTTTTTGGGGTCGGAGATTATGCATATTAAACATACATCGTAATATCCTCTTTTGTGCTACCAACACGTCGGTCACTGTTACTGAATTACCCCACAAACAAACTGCATATCTCAGTCGAGAGTCAACTTGAGCAAAGTAAAAGTTCAAAAGTTGTTGTTTAATCAATAAGAATCTTATATTCCTCAATAGCAATGTAAGAGGAGATAATTTTGGGGCAAGATTCGAGCATTGAGATCTTCAGTTGAGACATTCATCCATAGAGACACCTAAAAATGTGACAGTTTTCTTTTGTTCAACATTTGCATTATCACCAGCCAGATTTATAGGTCCTGCACTTTTTGGCCATATATGAAATCTCACTAAGTTAGTTTCAGTTCGATTGAGGTAAAGATTATTGGAAGAAACCCAGGTACTGAGAGAGTCTAGTACTACACTACTCTTGGCAGCAATATTGTTATCAATTTTGTCTGATATTATCAGAGATACATCATTAGCACATAATATAAAATTGGTATTGGGTGATATGGCACTTATTTCATTTATATATATGATAAACAACATAGGGCCCAATATAGATCCTTGTGGTACCCCAATGTCCGCAAGTGATGATGAGACATTTGTATTTTCTCTCTCATTTCTATAATTGATGCAAACAAACTGCTTACGTTCAGACAAAAATGATGAAACCCAATCAAGTGGGGTTCCTCGTACACCAATATCAAATAATTTATTCAACAACTTTCCATGATTTACACAGTCGAATGCCCTGCTGAGATCACAGAAGATGCCAACAGGGCACTCGCTATGCTCCACGAAATTAGAGAGGATATTTTAAAAGGCTGAAACCATGCTGGCAATCAGAGATCATGTTATATTTATTCAGAAAAATGCTAAGTTGCTCCAAATAATAGTGTTTAAAAATTTTAGAGAATCCAGATGGTACAGTGATAGGTCTGTAATATTCAATTTTTTGAGGCTCTTCTAAAAAACAGGTGTAATCTTACCAACTTTTATTTTATTAGGAAATTTTCAAACGATAATTTTACAAGATATGTTAAAGGTTTTGTAATAAAACAGAGGATTCTTCTTATGTGAAATGATGGAATTTCATCAAAACCCGATGATTTTTTATTTTTCATTTTAAATGTGATCAAACTGAACAGTTCGGCTTTGTATGTTTCTAAGGAGAATGTATGATAATTCACTACTTCAGGAAAGCGATCTGGTACAGCTGTATTTTCGACCATCTTAGGAATATAATCAACAACATCATACTCATAAGCGTATTAGACGAGTGTGATTCATTTCCTAAAGTGACTTTGAATTTTTTTTAGGATAAAGGATGTCCTACCAGAGTTGGCTCAAAGTTGCCCGAGACAGACAGAAGAGAAGGCAATATGTGATAGTAATATAGTTGAAGAAGTTCATACCGAGTATAATGATCTATTTGGACAAATCGTTTTCGATAAATCGGTCAAAGTAGAGGACTATCCGTATGCAATCAAGAAATTGATGGAGAAATTCGAAAGGACCATCAGTGACTTCGAACAAGTAAGTATAGTAGTGACGTGCAATGCTATCCATGTTAGCAACAATTAAAAAATGTGAAAAGCAGAAAACAAAGATGGAGATCATCCGACATTGAGCCGCTCCGTTTCCGTAATAAATCCTGACATGTTGCCTACTCACAAAACTTGATTGTGAATTGTACCAATGATTGTTGCATTATCACATGTCGCCAATAAATCTGTAAATTTTAGAATGTCGCCAAATTCAATTTAATGTCGCATTTCACCAAAAAAGTAGCCTCAAATGCGATAAATCGCCACACCTGGCAACATTGCCCCTGGCCGGTGGAAATCGGCCACGCTCTGCGTCGCCACGGCTCGAGTGTCGATGGCTTGCAGAAAGCAATGCTTTTTCGCTCCATATGAATTTCTCTTGATCAACGCAATTGCTTTGCTTCCATTTTAAATGGGATGCTTATTTGCTTACACAGACTAGAGCGCCAATAGCGGCGGCGCAGCGGGTGGTTTATATTAGTTTTTACGGATTGTATTGTATTATTATGAGTTGTGAGAGTATTCAGACATATAGTAGATCTCATAGATGAAAAACCCAAAGTCATCTCCACAACTTTTATTGAAATGATCAAAGATCATCAATGGTACATGTTTCGGGCTTATATAAGCCCATCATCAGCCGATAAAATATTTCAAAGTTCTAGAAAACACCGGTATTGACTTAGGATATAATGCAATGATTGATTACTTATTGCATTATATCCTAAGTCAATACCGGTTTTTTCTAGAACTTTGAAATATTTTATCGGCTGATGATGGGCTTATATAAGCCCGAAACATGTACCATTGATGATCTTTGATCATTTCAATAAAAGTTGTGGAGATGACTTTTGGTTTCTCATCTATGAACTACACCACTCCACTTTGAGTTACCAAGGACTTCTTCCAAAGATTATATAGTAGATCTATTTCAGAAATGAATGTACAGGATTATCCATCGAGAAGGCCCACCCTCATATTTTCCTCATACTTTCACTTAGAAAAAAAAATAATATGCGGAAATTTAATGCCGCAATGAGACCTTTCTAAGGCATTCATCAGAGGTTATACAGGGTGATTTCTAAGAGCGTGGCAAACCACAAATCAATTTTTTTAAATGGAACACCCTGTTTTTTATATTTTTTTCGAGATCTGTGATCTTTTGCGATCACAAATATATAAATATACAGTATGTTATCTCTTACTGTTTTTCGTTAATTACAATTTTTGTGGTCCAGAACCAAAATGTGTGTGTGATGGCATCAAAATAAATCAAGTAAGCTTTGAAACCGAAACTATTTGACATGTCGTGTCCTCATGTTACCGTCACAAAATACGTTCGAAAACTGTTTAGTTATTTTGTGTGTCGTAATTTGTCGAAATGTTTACAATCGCAGAAAGATATGATATAATGTCTTTATACATAAAAAATAACAAAAACGCTTCAGAGGGTAAACAATTACAAAATTCATCAGGTAAATATATAATTTCTGATTGAACATTCTAGCTCGGAGAGAATATGCCTGATTATACCCTGAACGAGCTTTACCTAATAGAAGAACTTTTCAAAAATTGAACAGTAAACTTGAATCCACTGGAAACCTAACCACTAAGAAAAAAATGTTTCAGGGTAACGAAGAGCGCGAGTTGAATATCTTATTATATTTTCAAGAAAATCCCAACTGTTCCTTGACTAGTGCTGTGCGGACTTTGGGTTGTTCCTATGGCACCATACACAGGGCTTTGAAAAGAAATAAATTCAAAGCATATAAAATCATGCCAGTGTAAAAATTGAGCGATTACCAAATACATAATAGGTTAAATTATTGTAGGCATATGATTGGTAGGTTAGAAGAAGATCCTAACTTTTTTTAAAATATATTGTGGACCGACGAAGCTACATTCACAATATTCAACAGACAGAATAGTAGACACTGGGCGTCAGAGAATCCCAATAAAATTTCTCAAATTAAAGTTCAAGGAAGGCAATCAGTACACGTCTGGTGTGGTCTTTTTGACCAAAAAATAATTGGCCCCATTCTATACAATGGCAATCTGAATGGAAGAATTTACTACAATTTCCTAACAAATGAAATAAGAAATTGTTTACGACAAGCCGACCTACCTCAAAATATTATATGGCAGCAAGATGGGGCTCCTCCGCACAATTCAAGGGACGTGAGAGAGTTTCTGAATGCCCAATACCATGAATGGATTGGGAGGTTTGGAACTATTTCATGGCCAGCAAACAGTCCAGATCTGACGCCACTAGATACTTTTTTATGGGGCTACTTGAAAAATAAAATTTATAGTGAACCAACTGAGAATATTGACGAACTTAGATATAAGATAATCGAAGAAATTGATTGTTTGAATAGGGAGCGCTCGGGAATAATATCAAAATCAATAATCAATCTGGAAAAAAGGTATATGCTTTGCTGTGACCATCAAGGCCAGCATTTTGAGCAATTTTTGTAGTTAAGTATATGAGTTCTGTAATTTAAATTTTGTCTGTTAGATCGAATTTGTTACAATCAATATAATATTCATGATCGTTATGATTAAATAATTGTTAGAAAAGTTTTTGATTATTTTCAATAAGTGGTCACGATTTTTCTGCTTGTATTTGATAATGTATTCATGTAACGGCGAAGCTTTTGAATTCTTTGCCAATGGAAGAATTCCCTAGAACTTATAACCTCCAAAAGTTCAAAAAAAATTTCAACACCTACCACATCTCCCTATCCTCCCTAGGTATGCACGCTCCAATAGATGAAAAAAAAAATAACGGGAGTCGAATACATTCTCAATCATGGATAACTCTATAGTTGCACGATAAAGATGCCATCCCACACAAAATCTTGTTCTGGGACCAGGAAAATTGTGATTAACGAAAAACAGTGAAAGATAACATACTGTATATTTATATATTTGTGATCGCAAAAGATCACAGATCTCGAAAAAAATATAAAAAACAGGGTGTTCCATTTAAAAAAATTGATTTGTGGTTTGCCACGCTCTTAGGAATCACCCTGTATAACCTCTGATGAATGCCTTAAAAAGGTCTCATTGCGGCATTAAATTTCCGCATATTATTTTTTTTCTATGTGAAAGTATAACGAAAATATGGGGTGGGCCTTCTCGATGGATAACCCTGTACAGGGTGCTTTCTAAGTACGTGTAGAAAATTCAGAAGCATGTTGCTGACGTCAAAATAAGAATGAAAGTTCGTATAAATATCTGTGCGAGAGTTATTCGTTTCTGAGATACAGAGTGTCAAGGTTGAATTTTTATATTTGTTTTTTGTTTTTGAGATTGAAATTTGGCTCGTAAGATTTTGCGCAATTTTTCTCTTGCTTGTCTGTGGATCTTCTTCGATTGCCTGAAGAACAGCTTCTTTAATTTCTGTAGTCCTAGTATTCAACGGTCTGCCTATCACTGGAGCTTTTCTTAGAGGATCCAGACTCCCATAAGACGCTGAAAAATGTTTCCGAACGTCTGGTGATTCGGCAGTGGATGATTAGGGAATCTTTCATTCTATTTGTAAAATTTGTAAAATCTGTATATCGCTACTTCAAAGTTGGGAACCAACTCCCCAGAAGTCGAAACTTGTGCGGGGTTAGGAAGAGCGGGACCTACAGCTTATAGTGGAATCTGAACCACTTCTAGGGCATCTAGGTGCTATTGTTATTTTTTAAATTGGAAGAGTCCAAAAAAGTAGGTACAAAGAAGTAAGAATCATCTTTTGCCGATATTCCAATGTTGAATGTAGGAAAATATTGAATGAAAGAAGAAAAATGCACTGACGTATCTTTTCTGATATTTACTACTTAAAGGCGACTAACCCCAATAACTCGAAAACAGTTGCTCGCAGCGACCTCTACCAGGAATATCACTTTTTACGCACAAGTGTTCTAGGAATCTAATTTTCTACTATAAAACATGATACAGGTACGCTAGGTACGCTCAAAAAAGTTATGACTTTTCAAAAGACTCGAAAGACATGTATAGGTGGCGCCACCCCCACGAAAGAGAGAAATTAACATAACATTTGATATTGTCATTGAAAAATACCCCTAGATACCAAATTTTATTCCAATATCAATATTATCTATTTATTAACAAAAAACAAAAATGAGAATTGAACTTTGACACTCTGTATCTCAGAAAAGAATAATTTTCGGACATATATTTATACGAACTTTTCTTCTTATTTTGACGTCAGCAACATGCTCCTGAATTTTCTACACGTACTTAAGAAACACCCTGTATATTCGCAAAAGAAAATTATGTAAAAAACTGTGTAACGATAATTTTAATTTTTCAAGGTTAGGCAATGCTTTATGCTTCTATTGTATGTACACCACTGATTAGTATAGTTACCCCTGTTTGACATTCAATAATACATTGTAAAATTTCATGGAAATATTTATTTCTTGGATTTATTTTTCATTTCTACTAATTTTTTTCAAAAATCTCAAACAGAAAAAAATTAAAAAAACATTTAGTGCCATTAGAAAAATTGTTGACAGTCGCTGACGTTACAGTTGGGATTTGAAAAAATAATGATCAGAGCCTACTTATAGTATCTGATGAGTCATTTCATTTTCCATTTGCTTTTTTGTTTTTCCAAAATCGGCTGCATATCACAGTTTTCAAGATATGTGATCTTTCTGAAAATATTTACCGACGTAGTAGCTATAGTCTTCACAAAGCAAAGTGACTTTATAAAGACCATTGTCGATCTAAATGAAAAAGCTAGTTGTAGGCGAGAGGTATAATATTGTCTGTTCATTAAACCAAAATTTGTCTGCCTGTCATATATGGCGCTACTGTATAGACTGTCAAGACGTCAAGAGCTGTTTTAGGTTGAATTTGTCTTCCTCATTTTTTTTTCAACACAGTACTCAACTAGTCAACCACAGATATTGATAAAAGAAAAGAATATTCGTAACTGACAGTTTTGACCTGTGGTGATTGACAGTTTTTGAATTATCTTTCTCAGTCTCATATCAGGAGCATAATCCACTATTTCACTATGAAAAGAAGCTGCTAGGAGTAAATATAGTCTTCTAAGAGTGAACAATGACGTGAACATAACAAACCATCCCTAAACAATGTGTTAACCTAGGTGCTAAAAATTATAGCCATCAGAATCATGTGCATTTGAACCATGGACATTTGTCACATCTAATATATACACTAGCTGACCCGGCAAACGTTGTTTTGCCATAAACATTATTTCTAGAAGATATTTTTTTACTGAAATAAAAAATAACTAACTTACGATAAGTGTGTGGGGATGTGGTTATGATTGAAAGAGGAATGGAACGTTGTAGACAACGACGGCCTTCAAAATGAAAATACACTAACAATTTCTGTATTTCATTCTTTATACTTAATCAAATTAACGAACATATTTTAAATTACATATTTTGATACCTATATATACATCAATGATAGTTATACATATTTCTACTACTAACTATGGCAATTACAAAATAATTCAACATGAATCTCCAAGTGCAATGGAGTGGACTATATTTTTGGTTAGTCCGTCTTTAGCCAATACAAACAAACTTGAATGCTTGAATTTCCTGATTCTAACAAAGGAAATTTTGAGAATGGGACCATAAACGCAAAATTCATCCGCCATATCGGATCCGCCATCTTGAATTTCAAAATTTTGACAAAAGAATTATTATCTTCGACCCCGAAAACCACCTGATACCAATATTAAATAGAATCTGACCATAATTACAAAAATCGTCCGCCATATTTCAAATTTCCCCATTTTGACAAATGATTCATATCTCCGACATCTAAAACCTCCAGATACCAATTTTGAATAGAATCTGACCATAATTACAAAACTCGTCCGCCACATTGGTTCCGCCATTTTGAATTTCTAAATTTTGACGGACGAACCATAGTCTCTGACCCCGAAAACCCTCAGATACCAATTTTGAATATAATTGGATCATAATTACAAAACCCGTCCGCCATATTGGATCCGCCATTTTAAATTTCCTAATTTTGATAAAAAATCATAATCTGTGACCCCCAGATACCAATTTTGAATAGTTTCTGACCATAATTACAAAACTCGTCCGTCATATTGGATCCGCCATTCCGAATTTCCTAATTTTGATGAAGAAATCATAATCTCCGACCTCGAAAACCCCTTGATACCAATTTTGTATGGAATCTTATCATAATTACAAAACTCGTCCGCCATATTGGATCCGTCATTTCGAATTTCCTAATTTTGATGGAGAAATCATGATCTCTGACCTCGAAAACCCCCAGATACCAATTTTGAATAGAATCTGACCATAATTACAAAACTCGTCCGCCATATTGGATCCGCCATCTTGAATTTCCAAAATTTGACGAAATAATCGTAAACTCCGATCCCGAAAACCCCCAAATTCCAATTTTGAATTAAATCTGATAACAATACTCGTCCGCCATATTTGATCCGCCATCTTGAATTTTCGATTTAAAAAATAGATTACAACCGATTCTTATACCTACCGAATACGCACAAACCGGGACAGGAGAATTTTATATATTAGACTAGCCGAAGAATACAACAGGAGATAGTAACAGAGCAAAGAGAGTCCGAAATCACATAGGGCGTTACCTGTTGGGAAATCCAGATCTACTCGCGCAGGCGCGATTCTGTCAGGACAAACAATGTCTTCCTCTTCTTTTTTCAAAATGTGGTTGAAAATTCTAGTCGTATGTTCAAACAAGAGTTTGAAAACCATATGAATGAATGATTCTTATTGTAATTATGTGAACACTGAATGTTATAACACAAATATTTTCATCGGGCTAAGTATTCTGAGGATTATGTTTTGATCAAGAAGAAGAGTTTAAAATCATTAGAAGGTGATGCATAAACGTATCATAGTCCTCAAATAAGAATTAAGTTAATGACAGTTGATGAAAGCAACAGAAACATGAAAAACCAGTTTGCATAAATTCACCTTAAGCTACGTTGATATATCGTTGCGGTCCCTGTTGTATTAGCGCTAGATAATACAGGCAACATCTACAGGATTATACAGAGCTCTTCTTATTATTAGTCTAATCTAATGTAGATGGCGTTACCCATATAGCTGGGATATTCTGTATCACAGCAACGTAGCGGGTAGAGGGGGGGTTTGGAGGTTAGGATTGGAGATCGCCGGTTGGGGGCTGGATGTCGATACTTGTTAAAGTTTGGTTTGTAGCTAATAAAAGCTCACTATATTTATGTGTGTCGTTTTAATATTCATACTACAATAATTCAGGAATTGAATTAAACATGGTGGCAACGGTGTTACATCAAGCCCTCACTTTGCTCAGTCTAGGGCAATGAACTCAATACAACTGGAAGGGACCCACTGTGAACGACGAGTGAGGCAAAAATATTTTTCAGGCAACCCGCTGTGTTTACGGATACCTATCTCTCTCTATCTTGTGTTGGTTAATGGGAAGCGCTCGCATAATTTGAAATTTTTTCTCGTTTTTTGCTTCTATTTAAAAGTAAACGTGATTAAATAAAAATATTCATTTAGGAAAAAGGATAATGTTGTAATCAATTATCATTAAAAAATTATTACTGATTTTTTTATTGACTTTGAAATGAAATTTCAATCTCACTCTCACAAGATCAGGAAGTCAAATGAATACAAAATTGAAATCATATATTTTTATTCAAATGTCACAATATATTGTACAGGGTGAGCGAAGCACAATGTCTCAGAACTATCAGAAGGAAAAGAAAAACGATAGAAAAAATTTGAAGAGGTTCTTGAATGGTATTGAGTGCATTTTGAGCATAATTTCGATAGGTTCCTATTCCTTCTTCCTACTTCTGTCATATTTGAAATTTTTAGGTCTCTCCTTATTACGTTTTGTCTCAGTGTCTTCACTTTCCTCCTCAATACAATATATTTTATTGATAAACCTCGAAACTTGGGAGCTGGAAGTGGTAGGCAAGTCAAAGTCAATAAAATGGGAAACTTCTTCCTTTGGACCTAAGTTATGAGCGTCCATAGATGCATCCTGAAAACAAATTACTAGCTAGTTTTTTTATTATTTTAATGAGGTGAAAACATACTTTTTTTTCATTATTAATCAACTAGGTACCTATGAGTTTTCTTATTTTCCTGGGGGAATCAGCATTTTTTGGTAACAAATGCTGAGGAAATAAAAAATATACTGGGTAAAGCATCTGCTTTCAAAAACCTAGCAGTACCTGGTATGCCTAAATAATCTGTTGGCAGGAAATGCTCCCCACAAAGCTTGCTGCTTCTATTTGGAGTCCAATTCTCTCTACGAACTACCTTTATCCATAATTCGAGAATGTCTGGTCTTTTGAATGGAAAGCTGCAACAAATAATATTACTCAATATCAATATGGAAGTATTTAACTTTGACAAATAATATAGGTATAGTTTTTGAACATATTCTGAGACTGGGAACATTGTATACCTAACTGGATGATCATTTCAAGAACTATATTTTTCAAAAATCTGAGAACAATATTCAACTTACCCATGGAATGCCCATTCCCTTTTGTTTTGTTCGTTCTTGCATCCAAAGGCGACACAATAAATCACCATTGTTTATCAATATTAATCACAAACCTTCTCAACAATCAGTTCAGTGTTCACAACAACAAATTCAGTCCTTTTGATACAACAAAACACGCCAAATGAATAGATATTTCACCTCGTATTTAGCATAAACGAAGACAATGAACTTATGTCTTCACTTTCTTGCCTGTGTAGATGAGAGAAAAAATTCCTAGCTACTTTAATTATTAGATAAAAGAAAATTTATACACCAATCCACCATTACACAACACGAGTTGGAAGAGGACAGGTATCCGTAAATCATGCTATCTCTGTTGCAGCTGCCCCTGACACACTTTGTGCTATTCGAGAGAGCGGGCGTATCCCTTCCAGTTGTATTGAGTTCATTGGTCTAGGGTCACTTGATGAAAATTGACATTAAAGTCATCTTAACAGGGTACGGACAGATCCTCGTCTCCTCTCACTCTAAAGTGTTTGTGAAACAGTTATATAGTTCCATCCTTATTCAATTCTGGGGATAAACACTAGATTTTTGACATTTGTTGTTTTTTAGGTTATATTGAGGTCACTGGCGTATCATACGTAATTTCCATATGGAATTCCTGATTCAACTATACCAAAATACAGATGAACAATCCTCGACTTTTAGAGTTTACTACTCCATCATAATTTTTGCGAGGTAGGAAATATATGAATTGTACTGAAAGCTCAATATATTTCTCCAAATGAGACTGTTCTTTGACTGTATACAAGGGTTGACTGAATTGACTGAATTGATTCTGATTTCAAACTGAGCAGAAGTTTATCTATGCGCTGAATGAGCTGAGCCTTGTGATTGAGAAATGGGGTGAAAACCTCGATGTGAGTATCTAAACTACTGTATTCATGTAATGTGTGCTAAATATATTTTCGGAAATCCAACTCGAAGAAGAATTTATGTAGTAGGCTGATGAAAAGTAATACGTAAAATGTGCAGGGAAATAAAGGATAGAATATACTTCACCCCCATGTTATACATACGTTTCTTCCGTATCCCTTAAATAAAAAGTCATATTCAAATAAGTTATTGATGAAAAAAACAAACAAGTAAGTATACGAACTTATAGGCCCGTTATTTTCACTCTTGCATCCTACATATTTTCTATTTGTGGTAGAGTAATAATTATATAAATTAATGTCTTTCGCCATATTGGATCCGTCATCTTGGATTCTCCAATTTTGACGAAATAATCATTATCTCCTACCCCGAAAACCCCCCCAGATATCAATTTTGAATAGAATCAGATCTTCATTACAAAACTTGTTCGCCAATTGATCTTCCTCAACAAGTAAATACCCTGTACATACCTATTATTAAAATTTTGAATGATTTTCTGTAGCGCCCATGGATGTGACGTGACAGCAATGTCAGGGATGCCAGTAGACGAAACTAAAGTCTCTAGATCATTAAAAAAGAATGCAGCTATGATCTGTCCGTACCCTGTTAAGATGACTTTAACGTCAATTTCCATCAAGGGACCCTAGCTCAGTCTAACGGGGAGGCGGAAGCCGCGGTTAAAGTTGCAAAGAGTTTGATTAAAAAAAAATAGGGACTTGTCTATGGCATTATTAATTGTCCTACAGGTCCACTCCCTTGCCAAATCGGTTTAGTCCAACTGAATTGCTGATGTCGAGAAAGTTAAGAACAACGTTACCGATTCTACCGAGTAAATAACAAGAAGTAGTGAATACGCAATCTTCGATTGAGACCGAGGAAAGGAGGAAAGAAAATCCTAAATGTGATTTTGATAGAAGGCATAATGCTAAAGAATTGTCAGAGCTTTCCCCTGGTGATAGTGTTTTATCACTGATCTGCGTTGTTATGGAAAAGTGGTTAAGAAATTAAATGAACCGCGATCATATCTTATTGAAACAAGTAGTGGTCATTTTCGACGTAATCGTTGGTTTTTGGTTTTAGCACCATACGCACATGTTCACTCTAGCAATCAAACCCAAACAACATTACCAGAAACGAGGTCTAGTACTTCACATGTTAACTTAGATAAGGCTGATTATGTTTAAATTTAAAATAAGTATACTGTTAACTTAGGGTTAGGTAATAAAAGGGAAAGATGTTGTATTAGCGCTAGATAATACAGGAAACACCTACAGGATTATACAGAGCTCTTCTCATTGTTAGTCTAGTCTAATGTAGATGGCGTTACCCATATAGCTGGGATATTCTGTATTACAGCAGAGAACCGATCGAGATTTCGTACGATACGGTCGCGCAATTATAATACTCAAAAACATACTGTTCATAATTAAATATCATGGTGATATAAGGTTCCGTTGTTGACTATACAAATCAAGAGTTTGGTGCTACACAAGAAAGATCCTAGCTAGGCAGAAGATCATGTTTACAACAGTTCCTGTATTCCTGAGACACATGGTGAGTGGCATTTTATCGTTATTACTTTTCTTGTGCCGGTTTGAATTTCATCTCTAAAAATTACAGTCCACTGCATAAAGTCTCGCTCAAACATTGGTTAAGTTAACATGTGAAGTAACATGTGAAGTACTAGGCATCGTTTCTGGTAATGTTGTTTGGGTTTGATTGCTAGAGTGAACATATGCATATGGCACTAAAGCCAAAAACCAACGAATATGTCGAAAATGACCACTACTTGTTTCAATAAGATATGATCGCGGTTCATTTAATTTCTTAACCACTTTTCCATAACAACGCAGATCAGTGATCCAAACACTATCGCCAGGGGAAAGCTCTGACAATTCTTTAACATTGTGCCTTCTATCAAAATCACATTTAAGATTTTCTTTCCTCCTTTCCTCGGTCTCAATCGAAGATTGCGTATTTACTACTTCTTGTAATTTACTTGGTAGAATCGGTAACGTTGTCCTTAACTTTCTCGACATCAGCAATTCAGTTGGACTAAACCGATTTGACAAGAAACTGTACAAATATTTACATCCCATCCATCAGATCCAAATATGGAATGAACTCCATCCATTATAAAGGTATAAAATATTATAATGAATTGCCAGGACAAATAAAAAATCTCCCCTTTCATAAATTCCGAACGGAATTGAAAAAACTGATTCTAGGTAAATAAATAAATAAAAACCAACACTTTCATTCTAATTTCTTTTCTTATTGTTCATTATTATTAATACATATAAGTTATGGGTACTCTAATTCATATGTCTCATCTTGTGCAATCCATGTACTACTTAGCCTGTGTACTATAGTATGTATAATTATCATGTATATTCAACTGTTTTTTGTTATTATTATTATTGTTATTGCTATCATCATTATTATTATTATTATTATTATTATTATTATCAATAGCACTCTTCAGCTTTCTTTCTTTGTTCTTAGCATAGAAAAATGTATATTTTTTCTAATTAGAACAAATAAAACAAAAAAAAACAAAAAAAAAAAAACGTAGCGGGTAGAGGGGGGTTTTGGAGGTTAGGATTGGGGATCGCCGGTTGAGGGCTGGATGTCGATACTTGTTCAAGTTTTGTTTGTAGCTAATTAAAGCTCACTATATGTATGTATGTGGTTTTAATATTCATAGGACAATAATTCAGGAAGTGATTTAAACAGTCCCTACATATGAAACCATTAAAAAGATGATAGTCCTGTCCCGCTTCATTACCATCATGAATCTTGTTTCAGGACTTGTTAGAAGAAACAGAAGAATCACTTCAGAGAATCCTAGACAAACTAGAACTCAAATACTTCAAGTACAAGTTACAGGATGACCCTGTAGCTATGACAATAACCCTTTCGACGGATACTCCATTTACCACGATGGCGGTGGCTGATGATGAAGCAACAGCAACTGCGAAAGCTCTAAGTACCGTTTTTCAAATAATCAATCTTTATACGAGGCTGTGAGATGTGATTCTTTGCTATGGAGTACGAGGTCTGTACGCTGTTTCTGCATGAAATTTATATTGTACCCTACATATTTGTACAGGGTGATTATGGGTCGTATAGATTTGAGAGAAAAAAAATCATGATAAAAGTCGCCAAGAGAAATTGCTGGAAATTATTTTCGAGTTTGTCAAACGTCCGGTAGAGGGCATAACAACCAACACCAAGTAGAAAAATGGAATTTTTTAAAGAATTTTGTCTAATGAAAGTATATCGATGATATCATTTTATTTTAGCAAACTTAGGCTCATATGAAAGAGCATAATTTGCCCTACAAAACGATTATTTGGTTTTGAATTTTTGACTTTTGCTATCGTCGCTAGATGGCGTTAACTGAAATGTTAGCAAATTTTTAAATTTTTTTCAAAACAAAAAACAAATGTAATGGTATATTAATTCTTATATGTTTTAAAAGAGGATACATTTCTCTATAATTTAATGAAAATAATTTACCATCTACCTCATTTTGAACCGTTGATATTGACCAAAATATAATGTTATTACATTAACAAATGGCACGCCACTGTTTTTCATCAAAATAAAAATCAGTTTTGTAATATCTCATCAGTTGCTAACAAAAATAACCTCTTGACTTTTTTTTGTTAGACGAACAGTTTTGGATTGAAAAAATAAAATAGGTTTACATACTGTAAATTAGTATGTTTCGAGATATGGGCGCCCCATGTAAACCTATTTCATTTTTTCAATCCAATACCGTCTGTCTTACGAAAAGTCAAGAGGTTCTTTTTGTTAGCAACTAATAGATTAATAAAACTGATTTTTTTTATAAAAAACAGGAGCGTGCCATTATTTAATGTAATAAAATTATATTTTGGTCAATATCAATGGTTCAAAAAAGGTAGATGATGAATTATTTCCATTGAGTTATAGAGAAATTTATCCTCTTTTGAAACATATAAAAATTAATATACCATTACAACCATTAACATTTCAGTTAACGCCATCTAGCGGAGACAGCAAAAGTCAAAAATTCAAAACCAAATAAGCGTTTTGTAGGGCAAATTATGTTCTTTCATATGAGCCTAAGTTTGCTAAAATCGGCCGTAATAAACGGGAGAAATCTTGGTTTGTTTAAAAAAACAATTGAACTTCCCCCACCGCTTTATTTTGATAGATAAAACAAAACGTTTTAGACAAAAAATGTATAAAAATCTCATTTTTCTACTTGGTGTTGGTTGTTACGCCCTCTACCGGACGTTTGACAAAGTCGAAAATAATTTCCAGCAATTTCTCTTGGCAACTTTAATCACGATTTTTTTTTCTCACATCTATACGACCAATATCTTATGAGACATGGCCGCTCGCTACCCTTAACTGATCACCCTGTACAATACACTTTTCGGTTAGGACGAGTGTAGTGGAGTGGAGTATGGTGAATATATCCTGTTCATTGACATTATCTATTTTGTATAAATCAAGAATTTTGTTGATTTTCAAATAATAAATCTTCATAGAAAACTTCGAGATGTTATTCTTTCTTAGGATGCCATTCTCTAATAGTATATTATACACTTAGGGTGAGAAGTCAGCTATTATCTCAGCGCCGAAGAAAATGTTTAATCACAAGAAATTATTTTTCTTATGCTTCTCACAGTAGCACGGATTTTTTTTCTTCAAGATGGTTGGGGGGTGAGAACCCCCCCAATATTTTCGAATGAAAAATCATTGAGGAATAGGAATACAATATTGAAAAAAGTTGTCTTTCTATTCATAATCAAATGGTAGTCTATTTTATTCAAAATATGAATTGAAACCCCCTATAGCTGAAAAACTGTCCGTTTTTTAGGATTGTCACCCGATGATTTTCTGATCAGAATCATAATATGGACTACATCATATCAAAAATTCAGCAAAATCCACTGATTTTTTTTTTTCATTTGCACCCCCCATTTGGTGAGGAGTAATAATGGATGGAATTCTATTTTTTTTTTTTCGGTTTTCAAAATGTGATCAAACATTTCCTACCACTTTTGACAGTTAGATGGAATTCTTTTTTTTTTCGGTTTTCAAAATAGGAGTAATATTTTTAGAGGTGATTGAAAAAAATAAAAAGTTTTGGAATATCATTCATTTTCTCAGAAATAAATGGTCAATTCGATCAAAATGTGAATTCAAACCCCTCTGTCGAAAAAACTGTCCATTTTAGGGGGTTGGCTCAATGAAAATATTTTATTTCTGACAGTGACATTATAAGCTTATATCGTCATAGTTACGATATCTATAATGAGGGTCATAACTCCCTTGGGATATTAAGGTTCAAAAACTCCCTCTTACCTTTTACAGGTGAAAATGATACAAGAAATGCTTATAAACGTTTATATGTGATGAAAACTAAGACATATTTTCCTTATTCACGTCATTACAAATAATAAATGTACAATTTTCAAATGTTCCCTGAAAATTACTTCCGCCGCTTAAAAAAAAATAAACATGTAACATAGCGACAACCTAGCAACAACCAACAATGCTACAATCAACGCTACCTAATTCAAATATACCAGAAAGGTTATGAATTTAAACATTTATTGCGTTCTAAATATGGACATATTGTTATGGAAATCGGTCAGAAATAAAATTATCTATGTACCACGGGAATTGGCAATTGCTGTCCCTCGGGCCAGAGGCCCTCGGGACGCAAACTTTGCCATCGGTAATTAAGGCCCTCATAATTCCCTTAATACATAAATAACTATTATAGAACCACATGAACTACATCATACCAAAAATTGAGAAAAATTCACCAGGACCCAATTTACCTTAAAAATTTGCGGGTCCTTTCGTACGAAAGCGTAGAAAGGCCACTGTTGTGTGTATTTTATTTCATTTCTATTCTCAGACTTTTTTCTCTGAATTCAGACTTTTTTCTCGAATTCAGACTTTAAAGCCTAAATTCAGACTTTTTTCTTTGAATTCAGACTTTTTTGTCTGAATTTAGACTCATACTACACACCATATATACCGGGTATAACAGGATCATGGTACACCAAACCAATTTGATGAACTTAAAATTGGTGATAAATCAAGAAATTTTACATTTTCGACAGGATTCGATTTTCTTACACCTGACAATATTAGTAGACCAGACTCGATCAGAATAGTCATGGCACACTCAAATGGAAAATCGAAAATGAAATTAAAATCAATATTGAAGTTTGAAATGTCACTTATATGGTATCATTTGACTCCGGAAATGATGCAGAATTTGAAAATGCAATGATATACAGGGTGTTCCATTTGAAATTCGAAAGTTATTACCACTTCCGGTGGGACACCCTGTATAATCGAAATTATTTTCCTGGTATGCGCCCTATGATACAATTGAAGTCTGCAGAATATCAAAATCCTAACTCAACTGATAACTGAGCTATAGAAGACGGGACGGGAGGTCAATTGAGACAAAACAGTCTGAATTCAGAGAAAAAAGTCTGAATTCAGAGAAAAAAGTCTGAATTCAGAGAAAAAAGTATGAATTCAGAGAAAAAAGTCTGAATTCAGAGAAAAAAGTTGGAATTCAGAGAAAAAAGTTGGAATTCAGAGAAAAAAGTCTGAATTCAGAGAAAAAAGTTTGGATTCATAGAAAAAAGTTTGAATTCAGAGAAAAAAGTCTGAATTCAGAGAAAAAAGTCTGAATTCAGACTTTAGTCTGAATAAGGAAATAAAATAAAATACACACAAAAGTGGCCTTCCTACGCTTTCGTACTTTCGTGTTTGTTATGCCCCGCGAAATACTATCTAAGGAAAATATTGAAATATTGAAAATGGAATTCATACCCGTTAAGATGCGTTAAGTAAACATCGTTTGTCGGCAAATTTAGGATACTTAATATTTATTTTATACTTCATTGTAAAAAATGGGGATCATTTCGATCATTGATCATTAACTCTCGAGACGTCAACTAGTAAAGATGTGGCTCCAATAGAATCAGAATAGATCGCGAAGTGCATAGAAGTACCTATCTATAGTGGTTATTAGAATCAGTGCAAGTGAGAAAGAGATTATGGCAATTCTTTCAACTCCCAAGCAAGTTGGTATGTCTTTGTGGTTACATTTAACAGACTACAGAACTGAAAGTGCTATTGACATTCAACATAACTTTCTAACGATAATATAATGGACAGTTTGAAGAAACTATAGTCAGTCAACCTATTAGTGTCAAGGGTTAGGATTTTGTTTAATGAATTAGAAGTATAAGGGTTTTGCAAACTAACTTGATGAGAGGTATCGAAATAAGGGATGATTAGAGAAGTTTTAGCTATTAGTATATGGGCTTAGAGTAGAAGTAGGGTTGAGTTTTGATATAGATAGTTTAACTGAGTGTATTCTTTCAAGAGATTTATGAAGGGAAGTTTATTTGTTGTTTTGGAGAATATTAACGTTGAGTTGAGAGTTTTCATTGTAGGAAAATCTATGGTGAATTAATACTGGTTCACGATTATTGATTGTATATTGATTATATTTGATTTGATGAATTCATAGAATGATTATTTGAGTGTTTAGATATTTTCATAACCTTGAGATATAAGTGAATAGACATCAGAAGTTTGAGTCTTCTGAATATTTGAATTTGTTAGGATTCTGATCGTGAATGTAGTTTATTTCTTTGATTATAGTTTACTAACTAGATATTTGTTTTTCTCCTGCATTCTGCCACCATCATAGTCCGAACCCACACAATTTAATATCTGCTGTAGATTCTACACCCTGTATAAACATACCAGCCGCTCGGTATATAATCTGACAACATCTCCCTTATACAGGGGTGGATCAACACATGTTCAATTTTGTATATTTACACTTTTGAGGTAGTCAGCGATTTCCGAGTAATTCAAGAAAAAATTACCTTCAATCGCATCCCTACTCCCCCGCTCATCTCCTACGGGCCAGGACTTTTAGTATGTTGTTCTTGGCACTTTCCTTTCCTATTCGACCTTTTTTGGCCTTCGTTGATTGAACTAACATTCGTTCGCACATTTTTATCACTATTATTATTACAACGCGGATGCTTAGTACATCAAAGGACCCCGCAACTTTTTGAGGTAAATATGGACTTGGCAACAATTCTCGAGTGGGGATCCAATAACTTGGTAGATTTCAATGCAAACAAAACAAGCATGCTTTTTCTCTAGAAAAGCCGATCTCACTGTGCCCAACATAAGCTTGTCAGGAGTAACCATACCTTCGAAATCCATTTAGATGCTTGGGATTACTATCAGCAATAACCTTTCTTGGTAAAATCACGTGAGATCAATTGCTAAAAGTGCATCCCATAAACTTGGTTTTCTGTTTCGGGCCAGGAGCTATTTCACTTCCAGTCAGCTGCTTATGATCTATAAGGCACAGATCCGACCTGTCCTGGAATACTGTTCCCATATTTGCAGTGCAGCACCCAAACATACCCTGAAACTGTTGGGTTCTGTCCAAAAAATGGCAATTCGTCTCGTGGGTGATGCCTCGCTCACAAACTCACTCACTTCTCTGGAACACCGCAGAAAAGTTGGCGATCTGGCTCTATTTTATGGATATTTCCATGTGGACGCTGCTCTTCTGAAATATCAACAATTTTGTTCCTCCCTTGGCAGTCCCCGCGAGATTTACCCGTCGAGTTGAGGCTTCGCACCCCTTCGTGGTCACTTTGGAGACTTGCAGAACATCTATTTCCAAAGACTCGTTCATCCAACGAACAGCGAGGCTCTGGAACACATTGCCAAGGGAAGTGTTCCCCGAGGCATATAACCCCCAGAAATTCAAGAAGAACACCAATTCCTACCTTATTTCCCTTGGTTCTTACGATGTTCTCTGAACATTACAGGATAACCCTTTTCGTGGGAACCAGAACATAAAAAAAAATCTCATCGAGCCAACCCCCAAAAATGGACAGTTTTTTTGCCTGGGGGGTTTGAATTTACATTTCGATTGAATTGACCATTTATTTCTGAGAAAATGAACGATATTCCAAAACTTTTTATTTCATTTAATTACTTCTGAAAATAGATTCTTCATAAAAAAATATAATGAGAGAACCAAAAAAAAAAAGAATTCCATCTAACTGTCAAAAGTGATAGGAAATGTTTCATCACGGATAATTATGGAAACCGCATTTTTGCATAATTACCTCCCATCAAATGGGGGTGCGAATGAACAAAAAATCGGTGGTTTTCGCTGAATTTTTGATATAATGTAGCCGATATGATTCTGATCAGAAAATCATCGGGTGACAATCCTAAAAAATGGACAGTTTTTCTGCTATAGGGAGTTTCAATTCACATTCTGAAAAAAATAGACCACCATTTGATTCTGAATAGAAAGACAACTTTTTTCAATATTGTATTCCTATTCCTTAATAATTTTTCATTCGGAAATACCTTAAAAAATCCACGCTACTGTTAAAAGCATATGAAAATGTTTGACCACGAGAAATTATATGGAAAAAGCATAGACTCATTGAGTGAGAAGTGTTGCAAAAATTGATTTAGGTCCCTATAACGACCCAGTGGAGTAATTGAATGCCAATAATGGGCTTATATCACAAAAAAAAAATTATTTCATAATTCGATAGAACTCACCCAAACTAGCTCACCACCGCAAACCGTTTCTTGCTGTGAGCTCCCTACGTTTTATAAAAAATTATTGAAATCCCCGATTTTTCGGACCTCTGAAAACGAGGCGATGATGTGACGTCAAAACCCCAATACTGAAACAAGACTATTCCAGACAGAGATGAATGATACATGATTTCTGGCAGAGTGAATTAGCGCGAGATCACAGTTGAAAGAATTAATATATCAGTTGCCTCAGTCTCCGTCGGGCGTTTGGTATTTTCTTTTAACTATGGCGACATGAGGTTTCTACGTCATAAGAGCTCTAGGGTTCGTTTTCAGAAGGAACTATTATTTATGTCCAAAAATAAAACATTCCGGTTAATTTTTCGATCGAATTATGTTGCTAATCATTATTTATGTATAAAAGGATCATTATTAACATGGTTTGAGTTAAAAGTTCTACTAAGGTATACGCCCATTCATTATCAGTCCACTCGCCCTTTGCGTTGGTCGAAATAATCGTTCGCATTAATTTTTTGCGTCACTAGATGACGATAACATGACTAGATCTAGACTAGACTATTTTGATCGGAATGTGAATTTATCCCCCCCCCCCTCCAATTTGCTGAGGGCAATCATACAAGAGAGCTTTTTCCATATAATTTCTTGTGATGAAACATTTTCTTATGCTTCTCACAGTAGCACGGATATTTTTTTATTCCTTATAAGGAATAGGTATACAATATTGAAAAAAATGTCTTTCTAGTCAGAATCAAATGGTAGTCTATTTTTTTCAAAATGTGAATTGAAACCCCCTATAGCAGAAAAACTGTCGATGTTTTAGGATTGCCACCCGTGTATTTTCTGATCAGAATCATATGGACTACATCATATCAAAAATTCAGCGAAATCCACCGAAGTTTTTTTCATTTGCACCCCCCATTTGGTGAGGAGTAATAATGCAAAAATTCGGTTTCCATAATTATCCGTGATGAAACTTCTTATCACTTTTGACAGTTAGATGGAATTCTATTTTTTTTTTTTCGGTTTTCAAAATGTGGGTTGGGGGTAATAATTTTGCCGCTCGACAAAAGACGACTGGGGAAACAGTGACGTCAGGCCAGAGAAATATGAGGCAACTTTATAGAGTTAAATAGCCTTGCCTCAGAGTCATCTTGAAGAGTAAGCAAGCACATGATAATTAAATTTCAGAAGATAATGAATTCGCCACTCAAGGGTTAAAAAGGGCACTCTCAATGATCAGGCATGAATGAATATTATTTTTGAGGTGAGGGGGGGGGGCACGGCCTCCCCTTGCCCTGCAGTGGCGACCGTGTGCGAGTATATTAAAATAATGAAAGAAAACAAAGATTTATTTCCTACTATTAATATTTATACATTTCCTACCTGCACTTTTGACGCGTTGTGATTGAATAAAAATTGAGGGTTTTCGGGGTCGGAGATTTTGGACTTTAATCGAAATATATATTCAATTCAGAATTGGTATGTAGGGGGTTCTCAGAATCGGAAATCATGAATTTGTTGCCGAAATTCATGGATTCAAAATGCCGGCTCCAAAAGATGACGGACGCGAAAGGATTTGCTGAGAATACGAAAAAAAGAAAAATGTGTCATACCTACCTACTTATATCGGTATGGCGGACGCTCCAAGATAGCCGACAAAATTTCACTATCTACCGATCATCATGATATGTGTGCATGCAATAAATGAAAGGGTTCGCTTAGAATATATCACGAAATATAAAACGTTAGTCTTAGTTCAAAATGGCGGACCCATATGTCATGGAATGAACATACTTTGGAACACGTCAAACGTCCAGGAAAATATAAAAAATAATAGTGACAAACATTTTCGAAAACAAGCTTTTATTCAAATACTCTAAAAAGAAGAAACTGAACATCAAATTAAATTAAATTCATTGATTCATTACATATTACATTATACAATTCATATGATAAAAATGCTTGGCCCATTAAAATGACCCACCCCTATTTCATGTATATTTTTCATCACAGAGAACAAAAAGCATTTTCAAGGCCTATCAAAAGTTTTACTGGCCGAACCCTAATAAAAGCGTGATAAATCATTAAATATATTTTTTCTGTGACGGGAAAAAAGTTTGAAATTTCATCTCTGTTGACAGGTTATAAAATGTCACTTTTCATAATGTACTGTGAGTATTTTTTTCCCGGATATATATCACATATACACTGTTGATAGCTTTTGTTGTGCTATAGTTTCGAAAAATGAAGTCCTTTTATCTTCCATTTGACTTCGCGGTTGCGTAAAATACCAAAGAGCCACAAATTATCAATTTTTCGAAATCAAATCACAGAATTAGAGTTACAGATATTTGATTACTTCAAAAGAATGATACAGATGCCTACAAAAAAATGCCTGCAAAAAGATGGCAGCAACGCAGGTGTCATTCCTGTTTAAAACATCAAAATTTAACGTTGACTATTCCACCCTTGATCTCGAGAACCAATCAGAATCGACCATTTTCACGGTTTCTTTTGTATTCTAGCGATATTTTTTGTTTATTAAATTTTATCGGACTTGCTCTACCAATACAGAAGCCGAATTGACCCACACGTGACCATCAAACCTCGTTTATCAGCGATAAAATTTTGACATCGTGTCTAGTCAAGATTGCTTTGGATCCAAATCTGAGACAATAACCTAAGTTCCTACTTTATTTTATTCACTTATAATTCGCGTTAGTGCGATATTTTGTACGAAAGGCGAGACAAACTTATTCTGGCTGGACGTTTCATGTGTAATTTAAAAAGTTTGTATACTTGTTGACGGTCTGATAGGGTTGTTGCGCGAAGGTAACGAAGGTCGGTGGTTCGAGCCCCTCGGCGACGATTATTTTTTTTTAATTATTTCATGTCACATGAATTCAATTTTTTTTTTTTTGAATTGGATAGCAATTGAATACACTCTTTTGAGAGCAACCATCTCCAAGATAATAAAAAAAAATACTGTTTATCAAAATTATACATTCCACTTTGTGAAGTAGTAGGTAGTTAATTTCTAAAAAAGTAAATTCTGTATTTCATTACTATCATTATGTTCTTCGCAGTTCGAGTTGGAATATACTTAAATTATGTTTCCTATTTCTTATATATATTGTCTCGATTCAATCATGAAATAGTCAAACGAATACAACTCGTGATACTATTTTTCCTGGAAATATTCGTCGATTGACATAGTCCAGCTTGCTGCTCTAATTTCGCTCATGACATTGATCCAAAACTACTCGCCTACGGCTCGTAGTTTTGATAACAATGTCATTCACGAAATTACTAGACAACAAGCTGTCGTAACAATCACCGAATATTTCCGGCAAAATATTATCACTTGTGGTATTACATATGATAATTTTCTGAAGACAATGAACTGAAATTGGATTCGTTTTGAGGTTTGTTAAAGATAAAACAAAAAGAAGACGATAATTGGGTGGGTTTGGTAGCCTGTCATTAGAATGAAGATTGAACCTACGTCACACATTTTAATTGAAATTTGAATGTGCGAAAATTTCAATAACCAACTTGAGATGCATACTTGAGAAACACCATTGCAGTAAGTAATTTTATGTCAAAGCTGCCTTAACTACTCACTATTTGGGAGTGCGAATTCATGTTATCATGTTGCGTCTACACCTCTGTGAAGTTTTTATTGCAAACTCGATTGCAAATGTAACATTCGAACGGGTTTTCGCCAGCCAGTGCGTCCCAAATAGTGAGTAGTTAAGGCAGCTTTGACATAAAATTTCTTACTGCAAATATTAGATTCAAATGGTGTTTTCCAAGTTTGCATCTCAAGTTGTTTATTGAAATTTTCGCACTTTCAAATTTCAAATGAAATGTGTGGCGTAGGTGCAATCTCCATTCAATGATGGAAGTAAGATATGGTGCGCGCATTCGGCCATTATTACGTATTGAAAATTTCAGAAAAATCACTCGACCGCCTACTATGATTTTTCTACGTCCACAACGAGCGAGACGTTGATTCTACATTTTCCCGTTAGATGGTGATGCTGCTATTGCTGCTGTGACGAGTGAAAATAAAATGGCAAATGGCATTTTAGGTACGCGGAACATATGTTCCAGTGGGATAACTCAACTCTGAATTCGAAAAATCTGCGACAATTTCAAAACTGACAGATATCATAATTGTGCAATGTCGCCATCTATTAGAAGATCGACAGAACCATTGCTCTCACTGTTCTCGAGAGGTCGAGTAAAATTTCTGAAACAAAAGCGCATCAGTAATTACACCATATCTTTCTTCCATCATTCTCCATTCTAATAACAGGCAACATACCAAACCCACTGCTCTCAATGGGCTTATATCACGAAAGATTTTTATTTCATAATTCGATAGAACTCACCCAAACTAGCTCACCACCGCAAACCGTTTCTTGCTGTGAGCCCCCTACGTTTTATAAAAAATGATTGAAATCCCCGATTTTTCGGACCTCTGAAAACGAGGCGATGATGTGACGTCAAAACCCTAATACTGAAACAAGACTATTCCAGACAGAGATGAATGATAAATGATTTCTGACAGAGTGAATTAGCGCGAGATCACAGTTGAAAGAATTATATATCAGTTGCCTCAGTCTCCGTCGGGCGTTTGGTGTTTTCTTTTAACTATGGTGAGATAAGGTTTTTACGTCATAAGAGAGGGTCCGTTTTCAGAAGGTACTATTATTTATGTTCAAAAATAAAACATTCCAGCTAATTTTTCGATAGAATTATGTCGTCAATCACTATTTATGTATGAAAGGATCATTATAAACATGGTTTGAGTTGAAAGTTCTACTAAGGTGTACACGCCCATTATTGTATTCTTTTTGTTTTATCTTTGGCAAACCTTAAAATGAATCCAATTTCAGATTATTGTTTTCGATTTTGACCTTAAAAGTATCATTAAGGTCATCTGATCCGGCAAAATTAAAAGCAGTGTGCGCCTGGAAGTAACATTTGAATGATTTTTCGCCAGTGTGACCCATTTAGTGAGAAGATGACGAGCTCTGATCAATTTTTAGCTGTGAAAAAAATATTTGTATAGTTTTTTACAAGTTTATATACCCTGAGTTGGATATTAAAATTTTAACACATCAACATTTCAGTTGAAATGTGTGACGTAGGTGCAATTTAGTAACAGACAAAATGATAAATACTGAAAAGGAATATTCTTATTAGATATATTTTTGAACACAAAAACTGATATATATTTATAAAGAATAGTGATTCACACGAGACCAACGAGACGAGACTTTCATAAAGTCTCATCGTCTCGTCTCGTCAATGAAATATGAAGTATTGTCTCGAGTCTCGTCTCGCAGCCTCTAGTCTCGTCTTGTCTCGCATCTCGTACGAGTCTCGCAAATGTATCGCAATTTCTTCATGCATAATCTTGTTCCAGTCTAGTACGTGAAAGGACCCCGCACCGCAATAGGGGGGAATTTGGCTTTCGGTGAATTTTCTCGAATTTTGGATATATCGTAGAACTCGTGATGCTGATCAGATGTCCCAATTATCAACGCTCTAAATTCAATAGTTTGTATTATACAGGGTGCTGAAGTTCACTTTTTCAATATTTCGAATGGCCATTGGGAAGTTTCCTTTTTGAATACCAAAATCAAATCCACTACGTTTTGTTTGTTTATGTGGCCGGTGAAAATCCACTATAGAGTTCAATGATATCTGCACGTACTCACGATACACAGAGTTGGTCCAAAAATAGCAAATGTTCCAATTATTTTCGAAAAAGTGAGCGGTTGAAATCAATTCATTTTTGGACATTTCGTTGTATACTAATATCAACATCGATTCATGATAATTACATTTCTTGGATCCAGACTATATATTATACACAAGATGTTCAAGTTTCCATGAAACCGCACCCGTCCCTGATATCCATATCCATCGAATGATTGGAATCCTGTAAAACTTGGTGAGGAAGTTGATAATTCGTGATGACAATATTTTATGCGATACCTGAATCATACAGGGTGGTTCAAAAAGTAGTAGTGGAGTTTTCTTGGAGTTGACGTACTCAGGATTTCTGTCTTGTTTCTCAATTGCTCTGGAGTACGTCAACTCCAAGAAAACTCCACTACTACTTTTTGAACCACCCTGTATGATTCAGGTATTTGCATAAAATATTGTCATCACGAATTATCAACTTTCTCACGAAGTTTTACGGGATTCCAATCATTCGATGGATATGAATATCAGGACGGGTGTGGTTTCATGGAAACTTGAACATCTTGTGTACAATATGTAGTCTGATTCAAAAAATGCAATCATCATGAATCGATGTTGATATAAGTATACTACGGAATGTCCAAAAATGAATTGATTTCAACCGCCCACTATTTCGGAAATAATTGGAACATTTGCTATTTTTGGACCAACTCTGTATATCGTGAGTACGTGCAGATATCATTGAACTCTATAGTGGATTTTCACCGGCCACATGGACGAACAAAACGTAGTCGTTTTGATTTTGGTATTCGAAAAGGAAACTTCACAATGGCCATTCGAAATTTTGAAAAAGTCAACTTCAGCACCCTGTATAATACAAACTATTGAATTTAAAGCGTTGATAATTGGGACATCTGATCAGCATCACGAGTTCTACGATATATCCAAAATTCGAGAAAATTCACCGAAAGCCAATTTCCCCCCTATTGCGGTGCGGGGTCCTTTAACTCTGCCTACTTTTTGGGTATAATGTAGAAGTAGGAAGAGAAAATTATAACAAAAATAACATTATTTATTGAAAAGTAAGTACCTAATAGGTACATACTTACATTATACATCTAAACAAGAAAGAAACATAGCATATATTCGAAAGTTATAAAAATAAAATAAAATGTTTTGTCTATCTGTGCTAAATAGTCTGAATTCTTTCTCGATATATTGTATTATGAATGAACTTTTCAAGTCTGCAGTCGGCACGCAGAAATATTTAATTACAAACACGAAAAGTCTCGTCTTGTCCGAGTCTCGTCTCGAGTCTTGTCTCGAAAACGAGACGAGGCCATGCGAGACTCTCGAAAACGAGACTCTCGCGGACACCACTCTAATAAAGAAATACATTGAGAATTCGCATTCTCCATGTGATGAAAATATTAATTCTTTCTCGGTTTATTCAACAGAAAACAACTACTTTCCTGGCTATATCCCACGACGAATATTGAATTACATTTATTGAACACACGATAAGAATTTTAAAAACAAAATCTTCTGAAGAAGAGAATTTGCATTCTCCTTCATATAAAGGGGTTCAAACTTGAATGATGGAAACTTATTATTTCTATAGATAACTCAATCGCAGATTCGTAATTAGGTTTTCTCGATTCAGAATTTCTTTCCACGTCCTGTATGATGAATGTCAATTTATCATACATCCAAAAAAAATGCTTAATACTGTTTTCAATTTTCGTCGTCTTCTTGTTTTATTTTTGGCAAACTTTCAAATGGATCCAATTTCAGTTTTTGGTCGTCAATTTCTACTTCAATTTCTTCTTTAATATCTGTGTTGGAGCAACCTTCTGATGAGGCGGCAAAATTGTTGGTAGTTTGCACTTCAAAGTGCGAATTCATGTTGCATCTACTACTGAAATTTTTATTGGGCATGTGACATTTGAACGGTCTTTCGTCAGTGTGACAATTATTGCTTTCTTGTTTTATCTCTGGCAAATCTTCAAAAGGATCTAATTTTAGTTCATCACCGTCAATTTCGACCTTAAATTCTTCTTTAACATCTGTATCGGAGCAACCTTCCCCTAACGTGAAAGTATCATCAACATCATCTAATCCGGCAAAATTGTTGGCAGTGTGCACTTTAAAGTGCGAATTCATGTTGCGTCTACACCTGAAGCTCTTATTGCAAATGTAACATTTGAACGGTTTTTCGCCAGTGTGGCCCATATAGTGAATAGTTAGGGCAGATTTGACATTAAATTTCTTGCTGCAAACGTCACATTCGAATGGTTTTTCTCCAGTATGGAGTCTGAGATGTATAGTCAAATTTCCGCTGCCCTTGAATCTTTTGTTGCAAATCTTACACTCGTATGGTTTTTCTCCAGTGTGTACCCTAAGATGTATGTTCAAGTTACTGGTGGTGTTGAATCTTTTGCTGCAAAATTTACACTCGAATGGCTTCTCACCAGTGTGAACTCTCTGATGTTTATTTAAGTCAGAGCTGGTGTAACATTTGACGTCGCATATATCACATTCGTATAGTTTTTCGCCAGTGTGTACCTTGCGGTGTTTAACTAAATTGGCGCTGCTTTTGAATTTTTTTTCGCAGATATTACACGGGAATGGCCTTTCTCCAGTGTGAACCCTAAAGTGAGTAGTTAAATGAGCATTGTCATTGAATTTTTTGTGGCAAACATTACATTCGTATGGTTTTTCGCCTGGATGCACCTTACGGTGACTGGCTAGCTTACTATTGCTGATGAATTTAGAGTGACATATGTCACACTCAAAAGGATTTTCTCCATCGTGGAGCCTAACATGTTTATTCAAATTACCGCTGCTTACGAATTTGATGTTACAAATTCGACACTCAAACGGTTTCTCACCAGTGTGGACCTTTTGGTGCCTGGCTAAATTGCGGTTACTAATAAATTTTTTGTTGCAAATATCGCACTTTGCTTGGTTTTCACCAGTATGTTGTCTGATGTGTAAAATCAAATGGCTCTTTCTCGATAACTTCTTTTGGCAAACATGGCATTCGAATGAGTTTTCTTCATTGTGCAACTTGAGGTGGTTAGTCAAATTGCCGTTGACGCTGAATGTCTTGTTGCAGACGTCACACTTGAAGGGTTTCTCACCAGTAAGTACCATTTGATGTCCACTCATACCTACTACTTTTGTTAGGGAATGGCTTGTTAAAGATATCACACCGTCAGGTACCGAGAAGGTGTATCTTGTTGTGGTCAGTCAAATCACTTCTGGTAGTGAACGATTCCTTGCAAATATCACACTTCAGGCGATTGTGTTTCCTGATATGTCTGATTAACGAACTGTTGTTAACAAATATTTTTTGGCAAATTTGGAATTCCGATTCAATTACACTTTCCAAAGAGGGTCCTCAATCAGTCATGGACTGATTTGGTCATTGTTTCGCACAGCTCAGATCTCTAGGAGGAATATTTTTTCTGCAGTCTTGTCTAGGCTATGCAAGTTGCTGATAATTGTAACTGTAAATAAGAAAAAATTTGATATCAGTTTATTCATCACAAAAACATACACATGTAATCAATCAAGTCCAAATACAAATGTATATTTATATGGAACTAGTCAAGAAAACATAGAATTAAAGTACATAATCGATACAATTAAAAATTGGTGATGCAATGCATAGCACCTATAGTTACAGGTACATGGTCATGCATACAAGACTATGAAAAATTCCTTTTTCTACGACTACTACTGTAAGTGATGGATATTGTACACAAATATACAATGGCAGTAACAGTAAGCTTCTCCTTCACACGTGTGCGTAAAGAGAGCGATCGCAAAGTTTTCATAGGTATGTTGATAGATGACTTTGTTTTGTTGCTTAGACGATGTGTCAATAACAATTAACAATTTCATTAATGTCACTAGCTAGGTGGGTAGGTACTTTTTTTTATCAATCAATGCAGCAATCCACCGAAAGCATCTGGAAAGTTATATTTTTTGAAAATATGATATTATTTTCTATTGAGAATACTCAATTTCAGTTAAATAATAATGATGTCAAGCGATGACGATGAGCAAATTATTTCTACACCACCAGAAATGTTGGAAAAAGCTAGAATGGTAAAAAATGAGTTGCTACCCGCTAAGTCTCGTGAATGATACGAAATAGCAAATCAAAAATTCCTGGACTGGAGAATTAGAAATAATACCGTGTCATCATTGGAAAATATCCTTTTAGTATATTTTCGAGAATTACCAAATTTCATGAAATCATCACTCTGGTCGATATATTCCATGTTACGATCAACACTAAATATCAATCACAATATTAATATAGCAACATATCCCATTTCCTCAAAAGGAAAGGATGGATTCCGAAGTAAAAAACAAATATACTGTCACAAATGCAGAAATCTTTAAAGCCAAATTCCAAAATTCTTATAAAACTAAATCGGTTCGAAGTCATTGAACGGTCACGTCTGTGTTTATTATTTCCAAAATTATTAAACCACGAACTTTCGATTAGTAGTTGAACATAAACACAGGCATGGCATTGATTTCAACGAACCAGGAATATCCACCTGACTTCCTCACTGTCACGTTTCCAAAATATAGATTGAATATATAAAAGGCGCGAGGAAGCCAGGACAGGTATCATTCGATCATTTCGATCATTCCATCAGTTTCGATCATTCAATCATCCAAGCATTCAATCAGTTTCCATCATTTGCCACTGTGCCCGAATCTTCGGAGTTCGGGCAGAAGAAGATGCCCTTCCTCAGGCTCCCAGAAAATGCCATTTAATTTGTACATATAGGGTAAGTTAAGTTCCATTTATTGTTATTCATAATACAAAGAATAAATGTGTGTATATGTTTTGTTGAAACCCTTTGGATTATTCTTTATTATTATCAATTTCTAAGTTCATTCTCTAATGGATCTAGAACACAACTTAGGCAACCCCCGCCTACAGTTTGTGACAATACTTTATGCTGAACAGATCAATTACTTTCTGCAAAATGCTCCTGTTGAAGGTAATTTTTCAAATAACATACATACTCAACATTGAATTGATGAATTCTTTTTTCTTTAAATAACAGGAATAATTAAAAAAGATTCATCTTCGAAATTATATTCATAAAATATCTATACTAATGCGGAGAAATGGTGATAGCTCAGTTTTTGGAAGCGCTGACTCCGAACCCAAAGGTCGGTGGATCAGAGCGTAGTTGGAGAAATTTTTTTCATTATTTTCAATAACGATTACAGTATCTCTTGTGCTGCATTGTTACAAACAAATAACCATTATGAATGTTAATTTTATATTTTTATGCAAAGTATTTCTGACTACCTATTAATAAAGCTGTTTAGATATGAAAAACGGCTCCATTTCAGTTCGAATTGAGGAAAATGTCTCGGTATGCAATGTATCAATGAACAAACACAAGAATTGTGATTTGTAACTTTTCATGCAGTTGGCTTAGTGACGGGAGACGTTTTATATTGGTATTCGTTATTTGTGCCTTAATACAATATCTGCCCAACTAGCATTTATAGTCGCGATTACGTAATTACGACTATTGGGTCGACTATTAAGTAATATTTACTAGTTGCGGTTACGTTATAATTACGTCGTTACTACGTATTTACGACCAAAATGGGGAACAAATCACGAGTAATTATTACGGTTTGCCGACGTAGCGGGAACTCACACAATTACGTAATGCTTCCCACTAAACATGATACATAACAAAAATATTTTTCAGTTATAAGTTTTGTGATATTGTTGAAATAACATTGCCATACTGTCCTTCTGAAGTATCCAACATAATATTATGAAGTAAAACGTTTATGAGACGTTGCATCAATATTGAGATCAATACCATTAGATAATATTGTGATATGTTGATCTTAGGTTCATCAGATATATCTCAGACAGAGTTGTTATGTTATTCGTGCAACGTTGTCGTTTCACAAAATTATAACGTAGCTAACATGTATAGGGGATATAAGGGGATAATATTTTTCCTCCTACGGCAAAGTAACCTTGCCAATTGTCAAAAGTCAATTCAATTCCATTCCAGCCATTTTGTTTGTTGTCTATTATGGTGAACAGGTCAAACAGTGTGATCAGTGATAATATTGATTTTCAGATATTATTCCTAGTTATTAAAGTAAGTCAAGAACTAAAGAAGTCTAGGACTCAAATAGACTCGAATGAAAATATGAACTGCTCATGATACCTATTTAGATTCCAGGTTTGTTCTGCTGGAATATAGAAATGCAACCAATCTGTATCTGCATTTCATAATATGTGAAAAAGTAGGAGGGATTCGTGAATACGCATTGTGTTCATATTTCACGAATTACAAAAATAATGGGTGAGTTATATGTCATAGCTAGAAGAAGAACATAGAGAAGAATTTCAAAATAAGTCAGAAAACTTCCAAAAACTCGGATATATTTACCTATTACTTTTCAGAAAGTCAGTAAGAGATCACTGGACTATGCAGAAATCATAAAGCTAAGCTTGGTATGACTGGATTCATGAAGCATAATAACTAAAATGATACATAGATAGATAGTAGTTAATCTGTCTCAAATTATCACTATGTAACTGGATCATACTTATAGTCTTTCAGGAGTACGGTGAGATCAATTCTCATTTAGGGATAGATCATCTTCTCTGTCTTGTGTGAAGATCATTTAGATGATTGTCTTGATGATTCCAGACAAAATAGACATAACCTAAAAACTCCTAGGAAATAATAAGAATGTTCAAATACAATATTCCCAGGTAGCAGAGTGACGTCCAATTGACGTCATGTTTTGGTCATGCAATGACGAAGTGGACGTCCAAAAATGACGTCTGAGAGACCCTATAATGACGTCAAAATGTCACAGCCATATGACGTCATCTTTAGACGTCATAATGACGTCGCAGAATGACCAATAAAGGACGAAATGGAAAAAATCAGAAGGTTTATATATTTTATATACGGTATTATTGGTACATAATTACACCACAAACCTTTGATGACATTCATTTTGAATCTATACGTTGTGGTCACTTGGTTGATGGTCTTCCCGGGCAGTCCTGTTGAATCCTAGCCCTATCACTACTACCTATGAATCTCTATATGACAATATCGTTAGCAACTCGTATTTGTACCTAAAATTATGTAGCGAGCGTCGGCGAGATGTAAGCTGAATAAACTCATTTTTAGCTAAACTATCCATTTCTGAGAAATCCTCTGCAACAGGTCGATTTTATTTCCGATTTGCCACATTTGTAAGTGGGAATCATATAAATACAGGGTGATCCACGTTTAAATTAAGACGTCCGTGGCAATTTTTTCAATTAGAAACAATAATAACCTATATAAGATACATTCAATTTTTGAAATATTCATGGAAATCTGAATTCAAAAATATATTACACATAGGGTTTGTATACAGTGTGTCCGTTGAATTGGGTGATCTCGCGTGAAGTAAATAAAGTAGCCAATCAATGTACTTATAACCATACAATTCGTTTCTGAGGAATCTCCCAAAATAGGTCTATTTTCATTTTGAATTACCAACATTATTGAGAAAAAATTTAATATACAGGGTGATTCAAGTTTGAGTTACAACGTCCGCGACCATTTTTTAAAAGGAACACCCTATATGAATTATTCGATTTTTGAAGTCTCTATGGGAAGCTGGATTCAAAAATATATGAGTTTGTATACAGTGCGTTCGTTGAATAAAGTTCTTTTGTGATGTTGCGAATAAATTCGTTGAGAATTAAAAAAATATTGTTTTTGAGAGAATAACGTTCGAAGCCGTAGAATTTTATTTTCATTCAAGCTTTATCTCATATTAAATCAATATATACAGAATGATTTGTGTAGGAGAAATGACGTCATCTTTATTTTTTATTGGCGATCCAATTTTACGAGAACTGAATTGAACGAACGCCCTGTATACAAACCCTCATTTGTGTGATATACAGTTGATTACGAAAATTCAATAATATATCTGTTTGAAAAATGTGTCGTGTACGTCATAATACAAACGTGCATCATCCTGTATATTTGATGATTTCCCGTTATAAATGTGTCAAATTAGAAATAAAAGCCTCTCCTGTTTTCTCAAAAATATATAAGGTAGATAGATATTAGATAATAAATGAATTCATCCACTACTTCACGAGAGCATCTAATTTATTGGACGCACTTTACCTATATAATCCACATGATTCTGTTAAACATTTTCGAATTCCGCTTCCCATAGTTATTTCAATGATTGAGTAATATATATAGGGTGCTCTATTTAAAAAAATTGTCGTGATGGTCATTACTCGAACGTGGATATCGACCGTTTTCAGCAGATTCCTCAAAAATGCATAATTTGGTTAAAAATAAATTTGTTCATCAGTACTTACGAAAACACTGTATATACAAACACAAATTTAGTACGTACAATCAACAAACGATGAAAAGGTAAGAAAGTGACTGATTTTTTTTATTTGGTCGAATATACGACTTTGTAGGGACGTCATTAAGACGTCCAATATTGAACGTCAATAAGACGTCATGAAATATGACGTCATTTTTCGGTCCCTCTGAAGTCGAGGACGTCATTGACCAATAATGACCTAAAAAATACGTCATTATGACGTCATTTCACTAACCTGTGCTACCTGGGTTGTTTAGATGTATCGAGTAACATTGAATATACGTTATAAAGTAACATCGATTTTATGTGATTCCTGATATATTTATACAATATTTACTATCAACATTACATTGTAATATTTAAAAGAGGCACAAAAGCCTATTCCCGCAACGTATCTGTGACATTATGCATCTCTCTGAATAACATCACAAAGTAACAATGTAATATAACATTTATGTTTAAGTTATGTTTTCATGTTTAGTGGGTTACGACCCGTCGACGTCCAAATTACGTAAAGATGTAGTAAATTTTCCTACCTGACTTTCTATTTCTTTTCCACTTCATAAAAATATTATTTTCTCTCTTTATTATTCTTCATTTCATCCATGAAGTTCACATTCACGAAAAATGAACAAGTCCAATATGCCTAACCATTCAATAAATAATACAGGGACAAACACGCGAAATAATTAATACTCGAACTTGAAAAATTCGAAAAACATTCAGTTTTTCGATAAATGTGATGATTTTGCCTCGAAATTCAAGATGCGCCCACAAAATACGGCTCATTTCACCAAAAATATGGTTTTATTTCATTCGGCTATTTTTCAAAAATCATCGTAAATCATGTTAATTTCCATTATTATGCAATTTGTGATCGAACGAATGCTATTATTCTTCATGAAATGATGTTTATCAACAAGAAAAACCAAAATTATTTCCTGTTCAAATGGTTATCACATCAATCAATATGGCTTCCAATCGAAAATGAATCAGAAAGTTACTTTTGGAACTCGTCAGTTATGATAACCTATGTATTGGTAACTTCAACTGAATATAATTACCGAAAAGTTGTTTCAACTATGAAGGAATTGTTTGAGTAGGAATTACCAATATGTTACTTGAAATATCACCAAGAATTAGGTGATCGATCAAGTAACGACAACGTCGTAGAAACCTAATTGGTGACCATAGAGTAATTGCAACTGTGAAGCCTTCTTGGGGTGGTAAGCGTTACCGTAATAATATATCCAAAGTTCCGAAACCTTGAGAGTAGTTTTGAGGAGTGACAGTTTCGAAATAGTTACTTCGTAATAAGCCATGAGAATTTCTCACTTTGAAGTTATTATCTAGTGTAAAAACTACGTAATTTTCACTCACTAAATAACTATCACTGACATTTATACTATGAAGTTCTGAAATAAGTGATAAATACGTTATTATCACTAAATATAGGTAATAGTTTCTTGAACCATGCGGTGCCTGTGACTGAAAATGCTAGTTGGGTGCACTATCCGGAAGAAAATATAGTGTAGTCGTAGAAAAAGTTTAGTACAATTCTCGAGTTGTAAAGCAATTACGCAATTTGTGGAGTTACACACATCCTTGCTCTCTCCACTTCGTGCGTAATATGCGTTTTACAACTCTTGTTATGTAATATATACTATTTCGTCTACCAAAATCAACACTAATAAATAAATGACTCTACATTGTGCCCGTAAAGTAAATCCCCCTAGTAAAATTTTGAACGACTGGAATTTCATTCTGTTTCAGTGGTCATTTGAGTGCTTTATTTTGATTTTGATAATGAATAATTATGTAATGTTAGTTCAAATAATCCCGGAAACGGTTAAAAACCGCCTAATGATGCCATACCACAAGATGGCGATTCATCAGATTCGTCATATGAGATGAGTCTATCTTCGATTCCTCGAGTACATTGATATGATATACCTACAAACACTTCCTGAATATTCTGAACTAGACTTGCCTAGATCTCTAGATCTCCATCTAAACTCATGGTTGGCAAATACGATATATATGAATATCAAAACACCACAGTATCGTAAATAATGGGGTGTTCGATTACACAGGATGAGAAAAATTTTCAAAAAATTGATGACTGAACTAACCATTGTTTGGGAAGCACTGGTTTGATTCCCCAGTACAGTGACCGCTCTCGCGCAATCGTCGAGTACTTCTCCACTGTTGCCAGAATCAAAATCTCCAATACATGCACAATGTACAAATGAAACTCAAATATTTTTATAGTCTTAAACATTCGGATATGCAACAAAAAGCTCTTGAGGAAGGAACAGGAAGAAAATCATCATTTAATAAAAATAATACGATAAGTCGATTGTCAAAGTGCCAACCTAAAAGAGAAGAACCGACAACTCGATTCTGAGAGTGAAATCAATATTTTATAGAAAATCCTGAAGATGATATTTCTTGAATATTTTCGAAACGTCATGTGGTAACAAGATGCGTTTTGGTACAAGTACTAAACTTTTCATGCTCAATGCATCCCAAAATTTCATTCAGGAGTGTATAATACAGGGTGGGACTGCATTCAATAATGCTCAAAAAATTTTTATATGCATATTTGACGAAAATTTATTCTCGGATTTTGAATATTCACAACGTTTCACAGACAAAAAAGTGCTTTGGTTTCGTATTGATCAGATATATCATTTTCGAGTGAAATAGATTTAAAAATATTGTTACACTCACATCTATAATGCATAACGTTGCCAATTTTAAAATCATGGTGGCTAAAAAAAATCAAACTACTTCATTTTCACCAAACAATCTTATAGAAGCGCGTCAAATAGGACAATATGATGATTTTTTTTTTCATATCCACAACGATTGATTGCAATGTTATGCTGAGATGTAACAATATTTTCAAATCGATTTTACGAAATCGAAAATGGATATCCTGTAATGTTCAGAGAACATCGAGAGTACCATGGGAAATGAGGTAGGAATTGGTGTTCTTCTTAAATTTCTGGAGGTTATATGCCTCGGGGAACACCACCTTTGGCAATGTGTTCCAGAGCCTCGCTGTTCGTTGGATGAACGAGTCTTTGGAAAGAGATGTTCTGCAAGTCTCCATGGTGACCACGAAAGGGTGCGAAGCCTCAACTCGACTGGTTAATCTCGCGGGGACTGCCAAGGGAGGAACAATTGTTGATATTTCAGAAGAGCAGCGTCCATGGAAATATCTGTAAAATAGAGCCAGATCGCCTACTTTTCTACGGTGTTCCAGAGAAGTGAGTTTGTGAGCGAGGCATCACCCACGAGACAAATTGCCCTTTTTTGGACAGAATCCAACAGTTTCAGGGTATGTTTGGGTTCTGCACTTCAAATATGGGAACAGAATTCCAGGACAGGTCGGATCTGTGCCTTATAGATCATAAGCGCAGCTGACTGGAAGTGAAATAGCTCCTGGCCCGAAACAGAAAACCAAGTTTTTGGGATGCACTTTTAGCAATTGATCTCACGAGATTTTCCCAAGAAAGGTTATTGCTGATAGTAATTTCAAGCATCGAAATGGATGTCTTCAAAGGTATGGTTACTCCTGACAAGCTTATGTTGGGCACAGTGAGATCGGCTTTTCTAGAGAAAAGGCATGCTTGTGTTTTGTTTGCATTGAAATCTGCCAAGTTATTGGATTCCCATTCGAGAATTGTTGCCAAGTCCATATTTATGTTGTCAACATTTCTCCCCCGTTCGTTTCTGATTTGCCTGGCTGGTATTGGAGCCCTGGAAGAGAAGGCGGTATGAAGGGTACTATCATCCGCGAAGCTGTGTACTGGACATGAAGTTGCTTCCAACAAATCGTTGATATATGGAGTAGAAATAGTGTTGGTGCTAGAATTGATCCTTGCGGAACACCAGCATTTATGATAAGAGTCAGATGAAACTCCGTCGACGACTACATGGAGAGACCTGTTTGAGAGAAAACTAGCTAGCAGAGAACATAGCTGGGGAAGCAAGCCATAAGATGGAAGCTTGGCGAGGAGTCCGTGGTGCCAGACCCGATCGAATGCCTTGGAGATATCAAGTGCCACCACCATATTTTTTTATAGATTGCTGCCATATATGTGAGACGTAAGCGAGCAGGTCACCAGTTGATTTCTGATGTCGGAAGCCATATTGCTTATCGTTGATAATACCAGAATGTTCCAGGTATTTCAAGAGCTCTGTTATTGTCTTTGGGTACGTCTTCCAGTCTTTTTCATAAATTCAATGACGATGACTTCTACTTGACTTTTTATTTTTAATTATCTTGACACACTGTCACGTTGATCCGTCAGACTCACTTGACTGTATTCTCACAATATACCGTGTGAAGGCATAACATTCTTCCCCCTGAAGAAAAACAAAATACATGGTTTTATAACTAGCCTAGTTAAATACAAATGAAACAAAGATAAACATGTTCATATTCAATCTTCTAAGGGTAATCTTCCAAGTTTGGCGACTGGTCGTCTGAATAAGCTCGATGTTGATAGCTTTCTCCATGATCTTCGAAATAATAGATAGCAGTGCGATCGGTCTGTGTTTGCTAGGTAGGGTCTTTATGCCTTTTTTAGGAATTTGTTGTACTCTTGCAATTTTCCAGTTGGACGGGAATATCCCCAATTTGTAAGAGTAGTTGAACAACTTGCAGAGAACATCAGGTGTTAGTTCGGGAGCACATTTCTTGAGAACAATCGGTGGGATTCTGTCGATACGGAACAAGAGTACTTTTATCTGAAAAGAGGCGTGGATTTCCATAATCCGAGATTAAATTGTCGATAACTATTCTTACAAAAGAGTTTGAGCAAAATTTAATGTTGTCTCACCCTTTATTATCCACTCCTGAATGACATTTTGAAAGGATTTTATTTTCACTGCATTGGGCATGGAAAGTTTAGTTCTTGTACCGAATTGCATTATTTTATCACTTGGCGTTTCGGAAATATTCAAGAAATATCATCTTCAGGAGCCCTCTTTCAGGGAGCCGTAGCTCCCTTATGAGACATTTTTGACTCATGTTCATTGAACCTTTTCCTGCTATTTTCTGTCGCTGGTGAAGTTTCAGGGTAATTTTGGGACACCCTTTATATTATAAAGGTGTCCGTATTCGGGTTTCGCATTCCAAAAAACCCCGGGATACCAATTTTTGGAGTTGCACATTGAAAAATGTTCAAACATTTTACAAAATTCGATTTTTATTTGTCAACTTTACTTTCCAGTGTCTCATAAACGGAGCGATTTCAGACTGAGGTGAGTTGCTTTAAATCGGCTATGTGCTGAGATTTTGTACACACCTTTTAGGAACACCCTGTATATATCGCGTTTTTGAAACACATATAACTGTGAAATGTTTATCAACCCAGCATGTGAGGTGTGGATTTTATCACAAGTTCTAGTAGGTGGGGTGAGAGAAACCCCATCTTCATAAAGAACAAGGTCTACTGATTTCTATAGGTATTATGGTTTTGTTATTCTATTTTCATTATTTCTTTTTTTTTTCTCATGAAATCAAACACAAAAATTCCAAATTTATATTGTATTTTTAATAAAAGTACAGATTTTACAAATTCTAAACTATAATTTAAAAAAAAAAACATGTTATTACGTTGACAATTGAAAGAGCTAAGGAGCATTTAATTCAACCACTATCAAGCTAGCAGAACCACTTCCGATTTTTAAATTTTTTCTTCGACCATAATTTAAGGCTGATTTATTACCCATATTGCCGAATTCAATGCTCTTCGATGCTCATCGATTTATGCAAGAAAACGTGGGTCCTACTTAGCAGAACCCACTTCGTAAATAAAAGTTAGAACAAACAATAGTAATGAATGCTCCATACATATAAAACTACCGTAAAACGGGGGCAAATAGAAACTTGAGGGCAAATAGAGACAAGTATGGAGCATTTGTTGAGAAAAATCACAAATTTCTCAAATTTATTTCTAGAAACTACAAATCCTATCTAGTTTACGCATTGCATATGTGACAACATAAATTCAGCGAATTTTACTGAATTTCCATTGGCAACACTGTTTCTCCGTTATTTTAGTGGAACATAATAATATGATACTGACACCTGTGAATTACTGAATAAATTTCATGTACTAATAGGTGAGAAAAAATTAAGATATAATCTAGTAAATTGGTCCAGACATACCTGAATACGTCTCACATCAACATTATTGCATTCAACATTTTAATACCGTGTGTCCCAAGTTATTATACAAGCGATATTTCGCTTATTTGACAAAATAACCAGAAAATGCAAAAAACTGCTTTGAATGGCATCGAAGCACCTTTCAAAATGACACATAAAAAATGGATTTCATTTGAAAGTCCTGTGCGATGATAGCTACACTCATCTTTTTATTTTCATATGGCACATATACAGGGTGTTTCATAATTGAATTTTAAAAATATTGCTTAGATCTTTTGGTTACCACAATTGTGAAATTATGACTAAGAGTAAATATCATATAGGGACAAGCAAATGAATGCATTTTATTTTCTTACTCAAAAACCGTTCGCCGGACAAAAAAAAGACAAGAGACCAGTTTTATGAGAAGATAGAGGATAATTACAAAAATAATATTTATTTGGAAAAAAGACAGTGGCGTATCATTATTTTGATAAAAAATATGACAGGGTATGTTAACAGGGACGCCACTGATGGAAATTAAGTAATCCTTCATTATGGAAAATATGTATTTCTATTCATACTTGGCATGTACCAAAATTGAAGAAAAAAAACAGAGCGGTTTCAGAGATATTGGGGAATAACTGATTTTTTGTTAAATTTCAACATCCTGTATCTCAGAAACTAAGCTGATAATGACCTATGTTCATATGAAGAATTTTTCTTAAAATCACCCAAGGATTATCGCCCTTCAGGATCAGCATTCAATTATGAAACACCCTGTATATTCTGCATTTCATTCCATAATCGGTTAGGGATTATCACGACGATTATGACGACGCGGAACTTCTTTCTCTGTCACTCATTGAGCTTATGATGGAAACTTCGAATGCGAATACCTTCGTAATAGTTTGAAATAACCATATTATCAAACCCGGTATCGTCGAATTTGTTATGATTATCCCTAACCAATTATGTAATAAGATATAGAGTGTACCGTTTATAAATAAAAAGTGAAGAGTAGCTACCACAGGGCTGTCAAATGTTATCCAATTTTTTATGAATCATTAGGAAGGTGCGTCGATGCCATACAAAGCAGTTTTTTCATTTCTTGATTATCACGTCAAGTAAGCGAGATATTGTCTGTATACGATAACTTGGGACACCCAGTATATCGAGTAGTTTTCATCATATTTATTTTGTAAACAACTAACATATATTTTTTTGTTGTATTTGGTTGTTGTTTCTATTGACCTGCAATTGAAGACGGCTGTGGACCTGCTGTTTCTTTTCACCCATTTTTAGGTTATATTTCATTTTTTCAAATTTTGTTTGTTTCCATTCACCTCTCAGCTAATTCGCAAGACAATAAAGTGGCTAAACAATCACTGTTTCTATTCACCACGCTTGGAGGGTGAATAGAAAATCACCACATTTTATTTTTTTGAAAACAAAATTTTGACATTTTTCCAAACTTTGTTACATGCCTACTCTTCTGATAAACGTGACACACATTTCCATATTTTTCTTCATTAATATAATGTGAATATCAACTCAGCAACACACAGATACACAGACTACTATCGCTTTGCTTGTAGCTTGTAGTAGTGGTATTTTCTCAATATATAGAAGGAAAACCAAAAACATCATGTGTTGTGGGTGACGTCACTTGACCTCGATGTTTGAAGGATACGCAGAACTGTTACCGGTGTGAATCTGGCAGACCGGGCCAGCGGCCAAAATTTCCGAAGTTAACCGAAGGACCAGTGGCGCACCAGAAATTTTTTTTCAAGGTGTGAACTTGGCAGACCATCCAAAGATCTCGAATGAACAGTGGCTAACCTCGAAAATATTTTTCTGTCTGTAAAATTATTACAATATAAGATATTATGATTCCTATTCACATAACAATTATTACAGTTATTGTGGAATAAACATAGATACATGAACACCTAGTATTTACTCAATATTTTCTCCTTGACAAAAGTATGTGATGGTGTAACACAACGCATTATTAATTAAGAAAAATAATATATATATTCTTAGAGGGCTCATTGGCCCTAGGACTGCCGCTATCAAACATGATGGAAACGCATTAATTCCTTCTAAAGAATATGATTTCTACCAGGAATAATCACTATATATACCTCTGCCTGCTGAGTATTTTTTTTTTCGATGCACCACCCTCTACTTTAAAATTAATTTCTGAGACTCTGCACGAGACTGCCGCGATCAAACATGATAGAAACGCTTTATTTTCATCCAAAGAATGATACCTACCAGGAATAATTACTACCTCTGCCTGCTGAGTATTTTTTTTTTCGATGCACCACCTTCAACTTTAAAATTCATTTCTGAGGCTCTGCACGAGACTGCCGCGATCAAACATGATACAAAGGCTCTATTTTCATCCAAAGAATGATACCTACCAGGAATAATTACTATACCTCTGCCTGCTGAGTATTTTTTTTTCGATGCACCACCTTCAACTTTAAAATTCATTTCTGAGGCTCTGCACGAGACTGCCGCGATCAAACATGATAGAAACGCTTTATTTTCATCCAAAGAATGATACCTACCAGGAATAATTACTACCTCTGCCTGCTGAGTATTTTTTTTTTTCGATGCACCACCTTCAACTTTAAAATTCATTTCTGAGGCTCTGCACGAGACTGCCGCGATCAAACATGATACAAAGGCTTTATTTTCATCCAAAGAATGATACCTACCAGGAATAATTACTACCTCTGCCTGCTGAGTATTTTTTTTTTCGATGCACCACCTTCAACTTTAAAATTCATTTCTGAGGCTCTGCACGAGACTGCCGCGATCAAACATGATAGAAACGCTTTATTCTCATCCAAAGAATGATACCTACCAGGAATAATTACTACCTCTGCCTGCTGAGTATTTTTTTTTTCGATGCACCACCCTCAACTTTAAAATTCATTTCTGAGACTCTGCACGAGACTGCCGCGATCAAACATGATAGAAACGCTTTATTTTCATCCAAAGAATGATACCTACCAGGAATAATCACTACCTCTGCCTGCTGAGTATTTTTTTTTTCGATGCACCACCCTCAACTTTAAAATTCATTTCTGAGACTCTGCACGAGACTGCCGCTATCAAACATGATACAAAGGCTTTATTTTCATCGAAAGAATGATACCTACCAGGAATAATTACTACCTCTGCCTGCTGAGTATTTTTTTTTTCGATGCACCACCCTCAACTTTAAAATTCATTTCTGAGACTCTGCACGAGACTGCCGCGATCAAACATGATAGAAACGCTTTATTTTCATCCAAAGAATGATACCTACCAGGAATAATTACTACCTCTGCCTGCTGAGTATTTTTTTTTCGATGCACCACCCTCAACTTTAAAATTCATTTCTGAGGCTCTGCACGAGACTGCCGCGATCAAACATGATAGAAACGCTTTATTTTTATCCAAAGAATGATACCTACCAGGAATAATCACTACCTCTGCCTGCTGAGTATTTTTTTTTTTCGATGCACCACCCTCAACTTTAAAATTCATTTCTGAGACTCTGCACGAGACTGCCGCGATCAAACATGATAGAAAGGCTTTATTCTCATCCAAAGAATGATACCTACCAGGAATAATTACTACCTCTGCCTGCTGAGTATTTTTTTTTCGATGCACCACCCTCAACTTTAAAATTCATTTCTGAGGCTCTGCACGAGACTGCCGCGATCAAACATGATACAAAGGCTTTATTTTCATCCAAAGAATGATACCTACCAGGAATAATTACTACCTCTGCCTGCTGAGTATTTTTTTTTTTCGATGCACCACCTTCAACTTTAAAATTCATTTCTGAGGCTCTGCACGAGACTGCCGCGATCAAACATGATAGAAACGCTTTATTTTCATCCAAAGAATGATACCTACCAGAAATAATCACTACCTCTGCCTGCTGAGTATTTTTTTTTCGATGCATCACCTTCAACTTTAAAATTCATTTCTGAGGCTCTGCACGAGACTGCCGCGATCAAACATGATACAAACGCTTTATTTCCATTCAAAGAATGATACCTACCAGGAATAATTACTACCTCTGCCTGCTGAGTATTTTTTTTTCGATGCACCACCCTCAACTTTAAAATTCATTTCTGAGGCTCTGCACGAGACTGCCGCGATCAAACATGATACAAAGGCTTTATTTTCATCGAAAGAATGATACCTACCAGGAATAATTACTACCTCTGCCTGCTGAGTATTTTTTTTTTCGATGCACCACCTTCAACTTTAAAATTCATTTCTGAGGCTCTGCACGAGACTGCCGCGATCAAACATGATAGAAACGCTTTATTTTCATCCAAAGAATGATACCTACCAGGAATAATTACTACCTCTGCCTGCTGAGTATTTTTTTTTCGATGCACCACCCTCAACTTTAAAATTCATTTCTGAGGCTCTGCACGAGACTGCCGCGATCAAACATGATAGAAACGCTTTATTTTCATCCAAAGAATGATACCTACCAGGAATAATCACTACCTCTGCCTGCTGAGTATTTTTTTTTTTCGATGCACCACCCTCAACTTTAAAATTCATTTCTGAGACTCTGCACGAGACTGCCGCGATCAAACATGATAGAAAGGCTTTATTCTCATCCAAAGAATGATACCTACCAGGAATAATTACTACCTCTGCCTGCTGAGTATTTTTTTTTCGATGCACCACCCTCAACTTTAAAATTCATTTCTGAGGCTCTGCACGAGACTGCCACGATCAAACATGATACAAAAGCTTTATTTTCATCCAAAGAATGATACCTACCAGGAATAATTACTACCTCTGCCTGCTGAGTATTTTTTTTTTTTTCGATGCACCACCTTCAACTTTAAAATTCATTTCTGAGGCTCTGCACGAGACTGCCGCGATCAAACATGATAGAAACGCTTTATTTTCATCCAAAGAATGATACCTACCAGGAATAATTACTACCTCTGCCTGCTGAGTATTTTTTTTTCGATGCACCACCCTCAACTTTAAAATTCATTTCTGAGGCTCTGCACGAGACTGCCGCGATCAAACATGATAGAAACGCTTTATTTCCATCCAAAGAATGATACCTACCAGGAATAATCACTACCTCTGCCTGCTGAGTATTTTTTTTTCGATGCATCACCTTCAACTTTAAAATTCATTTCTGAGGCTCTGCACGAGACTGCCGCGATCAAACATGATAGAAACGCTTTATTTGCATCCAAAGAATGATACCTACCAGGAATAATTACTACCTCTGCCTGCTGAGTATTTTTTTTTCGATGCACCACCTTCAACTTTAAAATTCATTTCTGAGGCTCTGCACGAGACTGCCGCGATCAAACATGATAGAAACGCTTTATTTTCATCCAAAGAATGATACCTACCAGGAATAATTACTACCTCTGCCTGCTGAGTATTTTTTTTTCGATGCATCACCTTCAACTTTAAAATTCATTTCTGAGGCTCTGCACGAGACTGCCGCGATCAAACATGATAGAAACGCTTTATTTTCATCCAAAGAATGATACCTACCAGGAATAATTACTACCTCTGCCTGCTGAGTATTTTTTTTTCGATGCACCACCTTCAACTTTAAAATTCATTTCTGAGGCTCTGCACGAGACTGCCGCGATCAAACATGATAGAAACGCTTTATTTTCATCCAAAGAATGATACCTACCAGAAATAATCACTACCTCTGCCTGCTGAGTATTTTTTTTTCGATGCATCACCTTCAACTTTAAAATTCATTTCTGAGGCTCTGCACGAGACTGCCGCGATCAAACATGATACAAACGCTTTATTTCCATTCAAAGAATGATACCTACCAGGAATAATTACTACCTCTGCCTGCTGAGTATTTTTTTTTCGATGCACCACCCTCAACTTTAAAATTCATTTCTGAGGCTCTGCACGAGACTGCCGCGATCAAACATGATACAAAGGCTTTATTTTCATCGAAAGAATGATACCTACCAGGAATAATTACTACCTCTGCCTGCTGAGTATTTTTTTTTTCGATGCACCACCTTCAACTTTAAAATTCATTTCTGAGGCTCTGCACGAGACTGCCGCGATCAAACATGATAGAAACGCTTTATTTTCATCCAAAGAATGATACCTACCAGGAATAATTACTACCTCTGCCTGCTGAGTATTTTTTTTTCGATGCACCACCCTCAACTTTAAAATTCATTTCTGAGGCTCTGCACGAGACTGCCGCGATCAAACATGATAGAAACGCTTTATTTTCATCCAAAGAATGATACCTACCAGGAATAATCACTACCTCTGCCTGCTGAGTATTTTTTTTTTTCGATGCACCACCCTCAACTTTAAAATTCATTTCTGAGACTCTGCACGAGACTGCCGCGATCAAACATGATACAAAAGCTTTATTTTCATCCAAAGAATGATACCTACCAGGAATAATTACTACCTCTGCCTGCTGAGTATTTTTTTTTTTTTCGATGCACCACCTTCAACTTTAAAATTCATTTCTGAGGCTCTGCACGAGACTGCCGCGATCAAACATGATAGAAACGCTTTATTTTCATCCAAAGAATGATACCTACCAGGAATAATTACTACCTCTGCCTGCTGAGTATTTTTTTTTCGATGCACCACCCTCAACTTTAAAATTCATTTCTGAGGCTCTGCACGAGACTGCCGCGATCAAACATGATAGAAACGCTTTATTTCCATCCAAAGAATGATACCTACCAGGAATAATCACTACCTCTGCCTGCTGAGTATTTTTTTTTCGATGCATCACCTTCAACTTTAAAATTCATTTCTGAGGCTCTGCACGAGACTGCCGCGATCAAACATGATAGAAACGCTTTATTTTCATCCAAAGAATGATACCTACCAGGAATAATTACTACCTCTGCCTGCTGAGTATTTTTTTTTCGATGCACCACCTTCAACTTTAAAATTCATTTCTGAGGCTCTGCACGAGACTGCCGCGATCAAACATGATAGAAACGCTTTATTTTCATCCAAAGAATGATACCTACCAGGAATAATTACTACCTCTGCCTGCTGAGTATTTTTTTTTTCGATGCACCACCCTCAACTTTAAAATTCATTTCTGAGGCTCTGCACGAGACTGCCGCGATCAAACATGATAGAAACGCTTTATTCTCATACAAAGAATGATACCTACCAGGAATAATCACTACCTCTGCCTGCTGAGTATTTTTTTTTTTTCGATGCACCACCCTCAACTTTAAAATTCATTTCTGAGACTCTGCACGAGACTGCCGCGATCAAACATGATAGAAACGCTTTATTTTCATCCAAAGAATGATACCTACCAGGAATAATCACTACCTCTGCCTGCTGAGTATTTTTTTTTTTCGATGCACCGCCCTCAACTTTAAAATTCATTTCTGAGACTCTGCACGAGACTGCCGCGATCAAACATGATAGAAAGGCTTTATTCTCATCCAAAGAATGATACCTACCAGGAATAATTACTACCTCTGCCTGCTGAGTATTTTTTTTTTTCGATGCACCACCTTCAACTTTAAAATTCATTTCTGAGGCTCTGCACGAGACTGCCGCGATCAAACATGATACAAAGGCTTTATTTTCATCCAAAGAATGATACCTACCAGGAATAATTACTACCTCTGCCTGCTGAGTATTTTTTTTTTCGATGCACCACCTTCAACTTTAAAATTCATTTCTGAGGCTCTGCACGAGACTGCCGCGATCAAACATGATACAAAGGCTTTATTTTCATCCAAAGAATGATACCTACCAGGAATAATTACTACCTCTGCCTGCTGAGTATTTTTTTTTCGATGCATCACCTTCAACTTTAAAATTCATTTCTGAGGCTCTGCACGAGACTGCCGCGATCAAACATGATAGAAACGCTTTATTTTCATCCAAAGAATGATACCTACCAGAAATGATTACTACCTCTGCCTGCTGAGTATTTTTTTTTCGATGCACCACCCTCAACTTTAAAATTCATTTCTGAGGCTCTGCACGAGACTGCCGCGATCAAACATGATACAAAGGCTTTATTTTCATCGAAAGAATGATACCTACCAGGAATAATTACTACCTCTGCCTGCTGAGTATTTTTTTTTTTCGATGCACCACCCTCAACTTTAAAATTCATTTCTGAGGCTCTGCACGAGACTGCCGCGATCAAACATGATAGAAACGCTTTATTTTCATCCAAAGAATGATACCTACCAGGAATAATTACTACTTCTGCCTGCTGAGTATTTTTTTTTTTCGATGAACCACCTTCAACTTTAAAATTCATTTCTGAGGCTCTGCACGAGACTGCCGCGATCAAACATGATAGAAACGCTTTATTTTCATCCAAAGAATGATACCTACCAGGAATAATTACTACCTCTGCCTGCTGAGTATTTTTTTTTCGATGCACCACCTTCAACTTTAAAATTCATTTCTGAGGCTCTGCACGAGACTGCCGCGATCAAACATGATAGAAACGCTTTATTTCCATCCAAAGAATGATACCTACCAGGAATAATCACTACCTCTGCCTGCTGAGTATTTTTTTTTTCGATGCATCACCTTCAACTTTAAAATTCATTTCTGAGGCTCTGCACGAGACTGCCGCGATCAAACATGATAGAAACGCTTTATTTTCATCCAAAGAATGATACCTACCAGGAATAATTACTACCTCTGCCTGCTGAGTATTTTTTTTTCGATGCACCACCTTCAACTTTAAAATTCATTTCTGAGGCTCTGCACGAGACTGCCGCGATCAAACATGATAGAAACGCTTTATTTTCATCCAAAGAATGATACCTACCAGGAATAATTACTACCTCTGCCTGCTGAGTATTTTTTTTTCGATGCACCACCTTCAACTTTAAAATTCATTTCTGAGGCTCTGCACGAGACTGCCGCGATCAAACATGATACAAAGGCTTTATTTTCATCCAAAGAATGATACCTACCAGGAATAATTACTACCTCTGCCTGCTGAGTATTTTTTTTTTTTCGATGCACCACCCTCAACTTTAAAATTCATTTCTGAGGCTCTGCACGAGACTGCCGCGATCAAACATGATACAAAGGCTCTATTTTCATCCAAAGAATGATACCTACCAGGAATAATTACTATACCTCTGCCTGCTGAGTATTTTTTTTTCGATGCACCACCTTCAACTTTAAAATTCATTTCTGAGGCTCTGCACGAGACTGCCGCGATCAAACATGATAGAAACGCTTTATTTTCATCCAAAGAATGATACCTACCAGGAATAATTACTACCTCTGCCTGCTGAGTATTTTTTTTTTTCGATGCACCACCTTCAACTTTAAAATTCATTTCTGAGGCTCTGCACGAGACTGCCGCGATCAAACATGATACAAAGGCTTTATTTTCATCCAAAGAATGATACCTACCAGGAATAATTACTACCTCTGCCTGCTGAGTATTTTTTTTTTCGATGCACCACCTTCAACTTTAAAATTCATTTCTGAGGCTCTGCACGAGACTGCCGCGATCAAACATGATAGAAACGCTTTATTCTCATCCAAAGAATGATACCTACCAGGAATAATTACTACCTCTGCCTGCTGAGTATTTTTTTTTTCGATGCACCACCCTCAACTTTAAAATTCATTTCTGAGACTCTGCACGAGACTGCCGCGATCAAACATGATAGAAACGCTTTATTTTCATCCAAAGAATGATACCTACCAGGAATAATCACTACCTCTGCCTGCTGAGTATTTTTTTTTCGATGCACCACCCTCAACTTTAAAATTCATTTCTGAGACTCTGCACGAGACTGCCGCTATCAAACATGATACAAAGGCTTTATTTTCATCGAAAGAATGATACCTACCAGGAATAATTACTACCTCTGCCTGCTGAGTATTTTTTTTTTCGATGCACCACCCTCAACTTTAAAATTCATTTCTGAGACTCTGCACGAGACTGCCGCGATCAAACATGATAGAAACGCTTTATTTTCATCCAAAGAATGATACCTACCAGGAATAATTACTACCTCTGCCTGCTGAGTATTTTTTTTTCGATGCACCACCCTCAACTTTAAAATTCATTTCTGAGGCTCTGCACGAGACTGCCGCGATCAAACATGATAGAAACGCTTTATTTTTATCCAAAGAATGATACCTACCAGGAATAATCACTACCTCTGCCTGCTGAGTATTTTTTTTTTCGATGCACCACCCTCAACTTTAAAATTCATTTCTGAGACTCTGCACGAGACTGCCGCGATCAAACATGATAGAAAGGCTTTATTCTCATCCAAAGAATGATACCTACCAGGAATAATTACTACCTCTGCCTGCTGAGTATTTTTTTTTCGATGCACCACCCTCAACTTTAAAATTCATTTCTGAGGCTCTGCACGAGACTGCCGCGATCAAACATGATACAAAGGCTTTATTTTCATCCAAAGAATGATACCTACCAGGAATAATTACTACCTCTGCCTGCTGAGTATTTTTTTTTTTCGATGCACCACCTTCAACTTTAAAATTCATTTCTGAGGCTCTGCACGAGACTGCCGCGATCAAACATGATAGAAACGCTTTATTTTCATCCAAAGAATGATACCTACCAGAAATAATCACTACCTCTGCCTGCTGAGTATTTTTTTTTCGATGCATCACCTTCAACTTTAAAATTCATTTCTGAGGCTCTGCACGAGACTGCCGCGATCAAACATGATACAAACGCTTTATTTCCATTCAAAGAATGATACCTACCAGGAATAATTACTACCTCTGCCTGCTGAGTATTTTTTTTTCGATGCACCACCCTCAACTTTAAAATTCATTTCTGAGGCTCTGCACGAGACTGCCGCGATCAAACATGATACAAAGGCTTTATTTTCATCGAAAGAATGATACCTACCAGGAATAATTACTACCTCTGCCTGCTGAGTATTTTTTTTTTCGATGCACCACCTTCAACTTTAAAATTCATTTCTGAGGCTCTGCACGAGACTGCCGCGATCAAACATGATAGAAACGCTTTATTTTCATCCAAAGAATGATACCTACCAGGAATAATTACTACCTCTGCCTGCTGAGTATTTTTTTTTCGATGCACCACCCTCAACTTTAAAATTCATTTCTGAGGCTCTGCACGAGACTGCCGCGATCAAACATGATAGAAACGCTTTATTTTCATCCAAAGAATGATACCTACCAGGAATAATCACTACCTCTGCCTGCTGAGTATTTTTTTTTTTCGATGCACCACCCTCAACTTTAAAATTCATTTCTGAGACTCTGCACGAGACTGCCGCGATCAAACATGATAGAAAGGCTTTATTCTCATCCAAAGAATGATACCTACCAGGAATAATTACTACCTCTGCCTGCTGAGTATTTTTTTTTCGATGCACCACCCTCAACTTTAAAATTCATTTCTGAGGCTCTGCACGAGACTGCCACGATCAAACATGATACAAAAGCTTTATTTTCATCCAAAGAATGATACCTACCAGGAATAATTACTACCTCTGCCTGCTGAGTATTTTTTTTTTTTTCGATGCACCACCTTCAACTTTAAAATTCATTTCTGAGGCTCTGCACGAGACTGCCGCGATCAAACATGATAGAAACGCTTTATTTTCATCCAAAGAATGATACCTACCAGGAATAATTACTACCTCTGCCTGCTGAGTATTTTTTTTTCGATGCACCACCCTCAACTTTAAAATTCATTTCTGAGGCTCTGCACGAGACTGCCGCGATCAAACATGATAGAAACGCTTTATTTCCATCCAAAGAATGATACCTACCAGGAATAATCACTACCTCTGCCTGCTGAGTATTTTTTTTTCGATGCATCACCTTCAACTTTAAAATTCATTTCTGAGGCTCTGCACGAGACTGCCGCGATCAAACATGATAGAAACGCTTTATTTTCATCCAAAGAATGATACCTACCAGGAATAATTACTACCTCTGCCTGCTGAGTATTTTTTTTTCGATGCACCACCTTCAACTTTAAAATTCATTTCTGAGGCTCTGCACGAGACTGCCGCGATCAAACATGATAGAAACGCTTTATTTTCATCCAAAGAATGATACCTACCAGGAATAATTACTACCTCTGCCTGCTGAGTATTTTTTTTTTCGATGCACCACCCTCAACTTTAAAATTCATTTCTGAGGCTCTGCACGAGACTGCCGCGATCAAACATGATAGAAACGCTTTATTCTCATACAAAGAATGATACCTACCAGGAATAATCACTACCTCTGCCTGCTGAGTATTTTTTTTTTTTCGATGCACCACCCTCAACTTTAAAATTCATTTCTGAGACTCTGCACGAGACTGCCGCGATCAAACATGATAGAAACGCTTTATTTTCATCCAAAGAATGATACCTACCAGGAATAATCACTACCTCTGCCTGCTGAGTATTTTTTTTTTTCGATGCACCACCCTCAACTTTAAAATTCATTTCTGAGACTCTGCACGAGACTGCCGCGATCAAACATGATAGAAAGGCTTTATTCTCATCCAAAGAATGATACCTACCAGGAATAATTACTACCTCTGCCTGCTGAGTATTTTTTTTTTTCGATGCACCACCTTCAACTTTAAAATTCATTTCTGAGGCTCTGCACGAGACTGCCGCGATCAAACATGATACAAAGGCTTTATTTTCATCCAAAGAATGATACCTACCAGGAATAATTACTACCTCTGCCTGCTGAGTATTTTTTTTTTCGATGCACCACCTTCAACTTTAAAATTCATTTCTGAGGCTCTGCACGAGACTGCCGCGATCAAACATGATACAAAGGCTTTATTTTCATCCAAAGAATGATACCTACCAGGAATAATTACTACCTCTGCCTGCTGAGTATTTTTTTTTCGATGCATCACCTTCAACTTTAAAATTCATTTCTGAGGCTCTGCACGAGACTGCCGCGATCAAACATGATAGAAACGCTTTATTTTCATCCAAAGAATGATACCTACCAGAAATGATTACTACCTCTGCCTGCTGAGTATTTTTTTTTCGATGCACCACCCTCAACTTTAAAATTCATTTCTGAGGCTCTGCACGAGACTGCCGCGATCAAACATGATACAAAGGCTTTATTTTCATCGAAAGAATGATACCTACCAGGAATAATTACTACCTCTGCCTGCTGAGTATTTTTTTTTTTCGATGCACCACCCTCAACTTTAAAATTCATTTCTGAGGCTCTGCACGAGACTGCCGCGATCAAACATGATAGAAACGCTTTATTTTCATCCAAAGAATGATACCTACCAGGAATAATTACTACTTCTGCCTGCTGAGTATTTTTTTTTTTCGATGAACCACCTTCAACTTTAAAATTCATTTCTGAGGCTCTGCACGAGACTGCCGCGATCAAACATGATAGAAACGCTTTATTTTCATCCAAAGAATGATACCTACCAGGAATAATTACTACCTCTGCCTGCTGAGTATTTTTTTTTCGATGCACCACCTTCAACTTTAAAATTCATTTCTGAGGCTCTGCACGAGACTGCCGCGATCAAACATGATAGAAACGCTTTATTTCCATCCAAAGAATGATACCTACCAGGAATAATCACTACCTCTGCCTGCTGAGTATTTTTTTTTTCGATGCATCACCTTCAACTTTAAAATTCATTTCTGAGGCTCTGCACGAGACTGCCGCGATCAAACATGATAGAAACGCTTTATTTTCATCCAAAGAATGATACCTACCAGGAATAATTACTACCTCTGCCTGCTGAGTATTTTTTTTTCGATGCACCACCTTCAACTTTAAAATTCATTTCTGAGGCTCTGCACGAGACTGCCGCGATCAAACATGATAGAAACGCTTTATTTTCATCCAAAGAATGATACCTACCAGGAATAATTACTACCTCTGCCTGCTGAGTATTTTTTTTTCGATGCACCACCTTCAACTTTAAAATTCATTTCTGAGGCTCTGCACGAGACTGCCGCGATCAAACATGATACAAAGGCTTTATTTTCATCCAAAGAATGATACCTACCAGGAATAATTACTACCTCTGCCTGCTGAGTATTTTTTTTTTTTCGATGCACCACCCTCAACTTTAAAATTCATTTCTGAGGCTCTGCACGAGACTGCCGCGATCAAACATGATACAAAGGCTCTATTTTCATCCAAAGAATGATACCTACCAGGAATAATTACTATACCTCTGCCTGCTGAGTATTTTTTTTTCGATGCACCACCTTCAACTTTAAAATTCATTTCTGAGGCTCTGCACGAGACTGCCGCGATCAAACATGATACAAAGGCTTTATTTTCATCGAAAGAATGATACCTACCAGGAATAATTACTACCTCTGCCTGCTGAGTATTTTTTTTTCGATGCACCACCCTCAACTTTAAAATTCATTTCTGAGGCTCTGCACGAGACTGCCGCGATCAAACATGATAGAAACGCTTTATTTTCATCCAAAGAATGATACCTACCAGAAATGATTACTACCTCTGCCTGCTGAGTATTTTTTTTTCGATGCACCACCCTCAACTTTAAAATTCATTTCTGAGGCTCTGCACGAGACTGCCGCGATCAAACATGATACAAAGGCTTTATTTTCATCGAAAGAATGATACCTACCAGGAATAATTACTACCTCTGCCTGCTGAGTATTTTTTTTTTCGATGCACCACCCTCAACTTTAAAATTCATTTCTGAGGCTCTGCACGAGACTGCCGCGATCAAACATGATAGAAACGCTTTATTTTCATCCAAAGAATGATACCTACCAGGAATAATTACTACTTCTGCCTGCTGAGTATTTTTTTTTTCGATGAACCACCTTCAACTTTAAAATTCATTTCTGAGGCTCTGCACGAGACTGCCGCGATCAAACATGATAGAAACGCTTTATTTTCATCCAAAGAATGATACCTACCAGGAATAATTACTACCTCTGCCTGCTGAGTATTTTTTTTTCGATGCACCACCTTCAACTTTAAAATTCATTTCTGAGGCTCTGCACGAGACTGCCGCGATCAAACATGATAGAAACGCTTTATTTCCATCCAAAGAATGATACCTACCAGGAATAATCACTACCTCTGCCTGCTGAGTATTTTTTTTTCGATGCATCACCTTCAACTTTAAAATTCATTTCTGAGGCTCTGCACGAGACTGCCGCGATCAAACATGATAGAAACGCTTTATTTTCATCCAAAGAATGATACCTACCAGGAATAATTACTACCTCTGCCTGCTGAGTATTTTTTTTTCGATGCACCACCTTCAACTTTAAAATTCATTTCTGAGGCTCTGCACGAGACTGCCGCGATCAAACATGATAGAAACGCTTTATTTTCATCCAAAGAATGATACCTACCAGGAATAATTACTACCTCTGCCTGCTGAGTATTTTTTTTTTCGATGCACCACCCTCAACTTTAAAATTCATTTCTGAGGCTCTGCACGAGACTGCCGCGATCAAACATGATAGAAACGCTTTATTTTCATACAAAGAATGATACCTACCAGGAATAATCACTACCTCTGCCTGCTGAGTATTTTTTTTTTTTCGATGCACCACCCTCAACTTTAAAATTCATTTCTGAGACTCTGCACGAGACTGCCGCGATCAAACATGATAGAAACGCTTTATTTTCATCCAAAGAATGATACCTACCAGGAATAATCACTACCTCTGCCTGCTGAGTATTTTTTTTTTTTCGATGCACCACCCTCAACTTTAAAATTCATTTCTGAGACTCTGCACGAGACTGCCGCGATCAAACATGATAGAAAGGCTTTATTCTCATCCAAAGAATGATACCTACCAGGAATAATTACTACCTCTGCCTGCTGAGTATTTTTTTTTTTCGATGCACCACCTTCAACTTTAAAATTCATTTCTGAGGCTCTGCACGAGACTGCCGCGATCAAACATGATACAAAGGCTTTATTTTCATCCAAAGAATGATACCTACCAGGAATAATTACTACCTCTGCCTGCTGAGTATTTTTTTTTTCGATGCACCACCTTCAACTTTAAAATTCATTTCTGAGGCTCTGCACGAGACTGCCGCGATCAAACATGATACAAAGGCTTTATTTTTATCCAAAGAATGATACCTACCAGGAATAATTACTACCTCTGCCTGCTGAGTATTTTTTTTTCGATGCATCACCTTCAACTTTAAAATTCATTTCTGAGGCTCTGCACGAGACTGCCGCGATCAAACATGATAGAAACGCTTTATTTTCATCCAAAGAATGATACCTACCAGAAATGATTACTACCTCTGCCTGCTGAGTATTTTTTTTTCGATGCACCACCCTCAACTTTAAAATTCATTTCTGAGGCTCTGCACGAGACTGCCGCGATCAAACATGATACAAAGGCTTTATTTTCATCGAAAGAATGATACCTACCAGGAATAATTACTACCTCTGCCTGCTGAGTATTTTTTTTTTTTCGATGCACCACCCTCTACTTTAAAATTCATTTCTGAGGCTCTGCACGAGACTGCCGCGATCAAACATGATAGAAACGCTTTATTTTCATCCAAAGAATGATACCTACCAGGAATAATTACTACTTCTGCCTGCTGAGTATTTTTTTTTTCGATGAACCACCTTCAACTTTAAAATTCATTTCTGAGGCTCTGCACGAGACTGCCGCGATCAAACATGATAGAAACGCTTTATTTTCATCCAAAGAATGATACCTACCAGGAATAATTACTACCTCTGCCTGCTGAGTATTTTTTTTTTCGATGCACCACCTTCAACTTTAAAATTCATTTCTGAGGCTCTGCACGAGACTGCCGCGATCAAACATGATAGAAACGCTTTATTTTCATCCAAAGAATGATACCTACCAGGAATAATTACTACCTCTGCCTGCTGAGTATTTTTTTTTTCGATGCACCACCTTCAACTTTAAAATTCATTTCTGAGGCTCTGCACGAGACTGCCGCGATCAAACATGATAGAAACGCTTTATTTTCATCCAAAGAATGATACCTACCAGGAATAATCACTACCTCTGCCTGCTGAGTATTTTTTTTTTTTCGATGCACCACCCTCGAATTTCAAAATTCATTTCTGAGGCTCTGCACGAGACTGCCGCGATCAAACATGATACAAAGGCTTTATTTTCATCCAAAGAATGATATCTCAGATAGTTACTATCAAGGGTACCATAGTATAAATCAGAAAGAGCGAGAGCGAATCGATAAATCAGCTGAAGGTGTTTTTCGAGTTAATTAAATTATAAAGAGAAATAGTTATAGTGATTGTGTATATATATTGTAGTTCATGTAGTTGACTAAATCGGTTCTTCTGAGTATTTGTGGAAATCCGATTCCAGATGTATCGTTGTACGAGCTGTGTTATAAACTTTGAGAACTGATAGCGAAAAACAATGTTCTAAAAGTAGTCACTGGAATACCGCTCTCGATACTGGTACTTTTTTTTTGCATGCATGGTATAATACCTAATAATATGAATGAATGGGGTTTGCCGCGGTTACGCTGGTTGAAGTCTCCGTGGAGGTGGCGAATCTTGAATTAAATTCAGTAAATCTTACTCGGAAATAATGATTCCATTAGAAAAACATGTTGGCACTTATGTCAGTAGGTACGTTCTCAGAGCATTTTTATTTATAAAACGAGTCATGAATCCTAATTGTCGTAACTTCGGAAGGAGATGATTTCGCACGATTCAGTGTTGCGCGTTTCAATTAACAATGCTGCTCGTAAGGTGGCGAATGGAGTTAGTGACAAAGACTACACAGAAAACACATAGGCTGAAGGACCTCTCATAAGTTCGATGGGTAGTTAACCTACCGTACTCTTTTTATAGTACAAGTATACCTACTCTTTATCGAAGCTGCTGTCCTCGTATACGTTTTTCATTTGGGAGGTTAATGTCCTCTTTTTCGAAGTTCCGTTTAGACGGTTTATAGTCAAAATTAGATAATGAGATAAATAAGGAATATGAACAAAATGAAAAAATATCAGGAAAGAAAGAAATATGTCTCATCACTCGTAAACCGATGTCATCCGATGTTTTCTGGTCTTTCAATAATATAAGTTTCTGTGCTTTCTGCTGTACCTATGCCTATCGCTCGATCTCTACACGGTGAATTCGTACACGACCTAACTCAGTCCTAACTCAAGAGAGAAGGCAATGAATTGATATCTGAAATCAACCAATCGGTAATCACTCTTGTTGAAATATGTCTCGAGTTATTTGCATGAACTCACTATATTGTATGCATGAATGTGTAGATACCTGATTTGTACCTGTTTGGTTACTGAAATCAATAAATATTTTTTTAGTAAGAATAGGCAGTTGTTTCATCGGTAGGAGAAAATCCGATTTTCAATCTAAAGGCATTCGACTTCAAATGATAAGATGAAATCGCCTGCGGCGCTTTTTTCATTCATTAAAATACCTAATACTGAATGTAGGTACTCTTTTTTCATTATCAAAATCTCGTCACCCTAATCCTATATAGTTGACATCATCTAGAAAAGAAAGTTCATAGTTCATATGACTATAAATAACTATGATTCTCATTTTTTTAAATCTATTCTAGTTTACCAGATAAGGGGGTAGCCCATGCTGTGTGCTAATCTGAGTAGGTAATAGACCGGGAGCCTAATAAGTGTTTTTTTGTGTCTCATTTGTTCATACTGAGACTAGTGAGACTCAGCAGTATAAGATGTTCGGTGATCATATAAACTTGAGTATTTGAGAATAATTAGTTGAATTCACTAAATGCCGAACATAAACAAATGATAACTTTCAATTGAAAAATTTTTGACAACAATATAAAGCGCCACTGCGCATCGTATCCACCCTACACGTTCGGCAATGCCTTAATTCTTCCCAAATCTTTTTTTTTTCAATCACAGTTACCTGCGACATATTACGCCGAATGATAAAAAGTAATGATTCTGATTCGAGACCCCGGGTTTTTCAAATACAACTTAACCCACGCGGCCCCCACGATTTTTATTCGGTGAGCTCATATACTTACGTGTTGTGGAAGGTGTAATGTGTAATTTGGTGGGATCTTATAATGCTGAAGATGAACAAATGAAACACAAAAAACACGCATTGGGCTCCCGGTCTATAATAACTAAAATTCCAAAGCTTATTATACATCCTACATCGCGGACACCCGAGCGGACACCCAAACTGTATAATAATAGCACAGTCTTTGATGTTCTCGAAAAGGCGGCGTTTGTGCGACCGGTCGTAAATCATGCGGACATGAGCACACAATGGAAGATGTATTTCATAGACATTTTATGTCTATGATGTATTTGTATAGGTACATTGATTACCGAATTATGGTTATACGAGGAATGAGAATTAAATTACTGCGTAAAATAAGGATGAAAGGGTATCTACAAGAATCGTGCATTAATTATCGTTTCGTTTATTTACATTTACCCACATTTATATTCTTGTATTAAATTTGGGTTCTTGGCAGTTTATTGACAGAATTGAAAGTATAAATATACAATTTATTTTTTCAATTATTCATGATGGATCATTGCTACAGAAGTACAGAGGTAGGTATAGGTAAAAATAGAAAGGATTTTTATAAAAGCCGAGATAAAAGCCTACATGTAACAGAATAAATACAACACAATGAACAAAAAATAAAATTTGATAAAAATCACAGTTAAACTGAAATTGTATCAACAATTGAACAATGCAAGTGAGTTTATGAAAACTTCCGACTTATCTGTCAAATTAGGTGAAATGTCATCATATTCAACTCACTATTCCCCACACTCATCTTAAATTTCTCAAATAAACCAATCAGAAACCAACAACAACTTATATTATCGTGAAAACACAGTCTTTCAATTCTGATTGGTCTATCAGCGTTGGTGTTTTCAATGATATGACGATGGAAAACGAATACAAGTCTGTCAGATTGATGTAAAAATAATTATAGCTGTAGACCTGTAGGCTGTAGATGTCCTATACTTCGTGAAATAGTCAAGCAAAATACCACTTTGTTCAGAATAACTGCTCATAATTCTGTCTCTCATTGTAAACTCAAGTGTGTTGCCACTCGTCCTAACGAACCCGTGGTGTTGCTCGGCAACACAATTTTTTGAACAACATATAGCGACCTATAATCATCTCGAATATTAAGAACATCGTAATATAACTGTTGAAAATCCCACACCTATCATTTTCTACCAATTTAAAGTCTGTATTTTAGATAGCTTCTAAACAAATGTCTGGAAATATTTTACTCTTCCTATTCTGGGTAAGGATCATGAAATTACACTGAAAAATTTTTCGACGTTTGTGGTTAAAATGCCATCTGCATTACCACCGCACCAACTGACTTATATTAATATGTTGTGTAACTCAAGTCGGTTTTTTATGTTTTAGTTAGCGTATACTCTCTCATTGTATCATGGTATTTTAAAAAAATCGTATTCTCGGGAAAATTCTCGTTAATAACTGAAGCTCTTCAGTGGTATTTCAAGTCACAATTTAATTCATGTATAAAAATTGCCATCACCCACTTTGATTTTGTCATTATGACATCGAAAAAAGTTTGGCCTAAAATGCCCTCCCTTTTCCAGCGATAAATCAACTCTCCACAAGAAACGCCATGTGACCATGATGTTTGTCAAAAAAGGTTCATCCTGTTTTATCGCTGATAAACTCCGTGTTCCTCAAAAACATACTTCCTCTAGTATGCGACCGTCAAAATTTCTGTTTCTGTCGTGTCAAGTATGATTATTGATGGGTATATTGTTCACATATTCGCTATAGGAAGAGAAATTTATCCGATAAAAATAAGCTCTTGTCATCAAGACAAGAATTATTTTGCGCACCCATTAAATCACGTTGCGACGATGCGTACGGATTATGCGAGGACACTGTGTAAAATTGTTTGGCCGGCTCAGCCCAGTGCCATTATTAACGAGGTCATTCATATCGACAAGGGAGCAAGGGACGGGCGACGACAGGAGGAGAATTTCAAGTGCCGAGGGAGAGTGACCAGAGTTATTTATGTTTCCAAATCGCGTTAACGATTTCGGGGAAATCAACCCTAAGATTATAGTTTATGCAATTTATGCGAAGTCAGTTGGAAAAACACAACACCGGGAACCGTCGGTTCCTTTGAAAGTTCAAAGCGAGCGGCAGCACGGCCCGACATTCCTTTGATGATCTGTTCAACTGACTTCGCATAAACTATACAAAAAGATGTATCAAGTAGTATTGTACGATGGTATTGTTATATCTTTCTACGGCACGAGACTGTCTCCTCATATACAGGGTGGTCCGGTTTGTAATACAAAAAATTCAACAGTTTGTTGTACTCGTCCTTTTCGAGATATAGGTTGTTGAAAATACGAGTCTGAATATATTTTCTTCCATATAAAAAGGTTTGAGATAAATCAGCAAAACTCAACGCCCCAGGCGAATTTCAAAATAAGTTATTAATAAAAGTTTTTCCCATATGATGCCGACTTTATATATGAATGACACTGTATATTTTGATAATGAACTCAGAGCATCTCCAGAATATTCAGAGAATTTCCAGAGAATGTGAAATTCAGTCAGAACATTCAAATGTTCCATAATGTGCTTGTATGAATATTCTATGAATGTATATACTTGTGCTATCGTTGGGCCTCGTTATACAAATAGCTATTTTCGGAACTTGTGATTATAGTCTTCTGACATCATCGGAGGTCCTTAGATTCAATATTAAAAGTGACTCAAATAGTAGGTATGTGTAAAAAATTCTGAAAATGTAATATCTTGATCCAGAATTTTCTTAGGAAGTAAAAAAATTCACAATATACAGGGTGTTTCGTTTGAAAATACAAAACCGGAGTATTTTCCGGTGGAACCGAAAGTGAACAGGAAGTGGAAAACATTCCTCTTTCACCTCTTCACCATGTACCCATATTGAATTTCATTCTGATACACCCGATATTCTAGAAGTAATGAGTTGTCTAAGAGATTCGTTGATACCCAGTATTACTGGAAATAACTATATATTTGTAATATAATATCAATGCAAAATTTATGCTGTGAAATATAATAAAAACACCATCTGAAGTAGATAGACCCAAGGACCATAAAGTTTATAGTCCTTGGTAACCAACCTACACCATACAATTTCTTGGAATTTTCGAACCATAAAACATAATCCGTTTTCCTGTGTTGCCAGCTGACTTGAGCAAAATTCATATTTCATTAAGATGACGATTCTACGTAATTCTATTATTGCTTCATTTATTTATTTTTCATCGTCGTCACGGAGAAAATCATGAGTTGGCAACCTTAGTCGTAACAAACTTTCTTCATATTCTTCAACCACCCTCAACCCTGTTCGTGAAGACAAAAAAAACATTTAGTGGTGATTCAATTGTGATTCAGTTCAGTTGTTGGAATACGGAGGTAACATATTTTTTTAGTACCCACCTACTCTACTTGCGAATATAAACAGAATTTCTCAATATTTTATTAGGATACATGATGCGTTCATATAATTTTTCCGTTTTTTGTTTTTGATGGAGTTTCCATTTTTTTAGAAATTTTGTTGGTTCTAGACTTTCAGATAATATATTTTATAGAATATTATTATATAAGAAGGACCTACCTACCTATATATAGGTAGTTATTTAGGTTCAATCAACAAAGGTTTGTTGATTCTTTTTTGTAGGTAGGTTCAGTTTTCTTGTAGGTTTAGTTTTCATTTCAGTTAATGATAAGTTAAAATCAAAGATTCCTTGTTGATTTATTCGTTTAAGTTTTTCAGAGATTTTATTTTTTGTTTTTATAAGTTTATTTGTAGGTGAAATCGAAGATTTCTTAATATATTTCTAAGTATCTAGACACATAATTTGTTCTTAAAGAAATAGGTATAGGTAGATAATATTAATAATCGGTATATACTTAATTGGGGTAGATATTTATTCAAAATGAAGAAAAATAATCATTCATGTATAGAGGTTTTGCTTCAAGCTATTATTAGTATCGAACCTCAGTGTTCTTATAGATATTTGATCGATAAAAAACCTGAAGATCCACTGTTTCAACTCGTGTGCTCAAAATTCAGATTAAAAAATTTGAAATATCCAAGTCGGGTTTATTGGTTCATTCAAAGAAACAAAAAAAAAGTTGAAGTTTTTTTTTCACAACCAAATAATAAATTTTCGGAAGCTGATCGTGATTTCAAGATACTGTCAGCAATTGAAATGGAAAGTCTCAGCAATGATAGGTTGAAGTCGTGGCGGTCTCAAACAAATATTATACCCTATAAAAAGGTTTGTAAAGAGTTAGGAGTTTCTCATAGAAATATTCTCAATCGGAAGCAAATTTATTATTACTATCACAAGAAGTTTTTGAAGAACAACATCAACATCAACGATTTACATGCTGATAATCATGTGAAAAATTTAATAGAAGTCATAAACTCAACCCCAAAAGCAGAAAAGTTGATGATTGAAAATTCAAAAATTGACATTTCTGCTGTTATCTTGGAAAATTCATATTCTCGAGATAGTAATGAGAACTTGTTTCATGACAGTTCTTACTGTATAAATAATGCTCATTCCTCAGGATGTTCTGATATTGAATTGAAAATATCAAATGATTCGTTAATCGCTTCAACAAATGAACAGGACATTATACAGAATACAAATAATGACGAACTGATAAGCTGCACTGATATTTCCGAAATTCAGTCGAAACTTCCTGAGTCCATGGCAGACAATGTTAGCGACTTGACCCCGGTTAGTTCCAATACTTTCCAAAATATTGAAATTAATAAGGACTCAACTCCGGAAAGTTTCGAAATTCCAAAAGTAATCGAGAATCTGTCGACAGATATGGACTCTAGTATAATTCTGCCATTAAATTCTAATAATGTTGATAATCTTCCACGGGCGATCAGTTATAAAGAATGCAAATTTTTGGAAGGTGCTTTCGACATGGAAGAAAATGTATACCGGGTGATAATAAAACAAGACAAATTAGTCAGTAAATATTATCCATATTATTTGAAAAATCGGATTCAAAAATATATTAATAACGTTTGCAACGTGATAATCAAATACTCGAAGTATCAAAAAAATGGAACGATCAAAATATACGCAATGTGCAAAAATAATAACTACGGTTGTAAAAAATTTGTAATAGTGATAAACCATTGCCGAGTAGAAGTATTCTCTTCATCATTGGATTACTGCCATCCACAATCTATAACTTCAGCAGGCAGAGGTAGTGATTATTCCTGGTAGGTATCATTCTTTGGATGAAAATAAAGCCTTTCTATGATGTTTGATCGCGGCAGTCTCGTGCAGAGTCTCAGAAATGAATTTTAAAGTTGAGGGTGGTGCATCGAAAAAAAAAATACTCAGCAGGCAGAGGTAGTAATTATTCCTGGTAGGTATCATTCTTTGGATGAAAATAAAGCGTTTCTATCATGTTTGATCGCGGCAGTCTCGTGCAGAGCCTCAGAAATGAATTTTAAAGTTGAAGGTGGTGCATCGAAAAAAAAAATACTCAGCAGGCAGGGGTAGTAATTATTCCTGGTAGGTATCATTTTTGGATGAAAATAAAGCGTTTCTATCATGTTTGATCGCGGCAGTCTCGTGCAGAGCCTCAGAAATGAATTTTAAAGTTGAAGGTGATGCATCGAAAAAAAAATACTCAGCAGGCAGAGGTAGTAATTATTCCTGGTAGGTATCATTCTTTGGATGAAAATAAAGCCTTTGTATCATGTTTGATCGCGGCAGTCTCGTGCAGAGCCTCAGAAATGAATTTTAGAGTTGAAGGTGGTGCATCGAAAAAAAAAATACTCAGCAGGCAGAGGTAGTGATTATTCCTGGTAGGTATCATTCTTTGGATGAAAATAAAGCCTTTCTATCATGTTTGATCGCGGCAGTCTCGTGCAGAGTCTCAGAAATGAATTTTAAAGTTGAGGGTGGTGCATCGAAAAAAAAAATACTCAGCAGGCAGAGGTAGTGATTATTCCTGGTAGGTATCATTCTTTGGATGAAAATAAAGCGTTTCTATCATGTTTGATCGCGGCAGTCTCGTGCAGAGTCTCAGAAATGAATTTTAAAGTTGAGGGTGGTGCATCGAAAAAATAATACTCAGCAGGCAGAGGTAGTGATTATTCCTGGTAGGTATCATTCTTTGGATGAAAATAAAGCGTTTCTATCATGTTTGATCGCGGCAGTCTCGTGCAGAGCCTCAGAAATGAATTTTAAAGTTGAAGGTGGTGCATCGAAAAAAAAATACTCAGCAGGCAGAGGTAGTAATTATTCCTGGTAGGTATCATTCTTTGGATGAAAATAAAGCCTTTGTATCATGTTTGATCGCGGCAGTCTCGTGCAGAGCCTCAGAAATGAATTTTAAAGTTGAAGGTGGTGCATCGAAAAAAAAAAATACTCAGCAGGCAGAGGTAGTAATTATTCCTGGTAGGTATCATTCTTTGGATGAAAATAAAGCCTTTGTATCATGTTTGATCGCGGCAGTCTCGTGCAGAGCCTCAGAAATGAATTTTAAAGTTGAAGGTGGTGCATCGAAAAAAAAAAAATACTCAGCAGGCAGAGGTAGTAATTATTCCTGGTAGGTATCATTCTTTGGATGAAAATAAAGCCTTTGTATCATGTTTGATCGCGGCAGTCTCGTGCAGAGTCTCAGAAATGAATTTTAAAGTTGAGGGTGGTGCATCGAAAAAAAAAATACTCAGCAGGCAGAGGTAGTGATTATTCCTGGTAGGTATCATTCTTTGGATGAAAATAAAGCGTTTCTATCATGTTTGATCGCGGCAGTCTCGTGCAGAGTCTCAGAAATGAATTTTAAAGTTGAGGGTGGTGCATCGAAAAAAAAAAATACTCAGCAGGCAGAGGTAGTGATTATTCCTGGTAGGTATCATTCTTTGGATGAAAATAAAGCGTTTCTATCATGTTTGATCGCGGCAGTCTCGTGCAGAGCCTCAGAAATGAATTTTAAAGTTGAAGGTGGTGCATCGAAAAAAAAATACTCAGCAGGCAGAGGTAGTAATTATTCCTGGTAGGTATCATGCTTTGGATGAAAATAAAGCGTTTCTATCATGTTTGATCGCGGCAGTCTCGTGCAGAGCCTCAGAAATGAATTTTAAAGTTGAAGGTGGTGCATCGAAAAAAAAATACTCAGCAGGCAGAGGTAGTAATTATTCCTGGTAGGTATCATTCTTTGAATGAAAATAAAGCCTTTGTATTATGTTTGATCGCGGCAGTCTCGTGCAGAGCCTCAGAAATGAATTTTAAAGTTGAAGGTGATGCATCGAAAAAAAAATACTCAGCAGGCAGAGGTAGTAATTATTCCTGGTAGGTATCATTCTTTGGATGAAAATAAAGCCTTTGTATCATGTTTGATCGCGGCAGTCTCGTGCAGAGCCTCAGAAATGAATTTTAAAGTTGAAGGTGGTGCATCGAAAAAAAAATACTCAGCAGGCAGAGGTAGTAATTATTCCTGGTAGGTATCATTCTTTGGATGAAAATAAAGCCTTTCTATCATGTTTGATCGCGGCAGTCTCGTGCAGAGTCTCAGAAATGAATTTTAAAGTTGAGGGTGGTGCATCGAAAAAAAAAATACTCAGCAGGCAGAGGTAGTGATTATTCCTGGTAGGTATCATTCTTTGGATGAAAATAAAGCGTTTCTATCATGTTTGATCGCGGCAGTCTCGTGCAGAGTCTCAGAAATGAATTTTAAAGTTGAGGGTGGTGCATCGAAAAAATAATACTCAGCAGGCAGAGGTAGTGATTATTCCTGGTAGGTATCATTCTTTGGATGAAAATAAAGCGTTTCTATCATGTTTGATCGCGGCAGTCTCGTGCAGAGCCTCAGAAATGAATTTTAAAGTTGAAGGTGGTGCATCGAAAAAAAAATACTCAGCAGGCAGAGGTAGTAATTATTCCTGGTAGGTATCATTCTTTGGATGAAAATAAAGCCTTTGTATCATGTTTGATCGCGGCAGTCTCGTGCAGAGCCTCAGAAATGAATTTTAAAGTTGAAGGTGGTGCATCGAAAAAAAAAATACTCAGCAGGCAGAGGTAGTAATTATTCCTGGTAGGTATCATTCTTTGGATGAAAATAAAGCCTTTGTATCATGTTTGATCGCGGCAGTCTCGTGCAGAGTCTCAGAAATGAATTTTAAAGTTGAGGGTGGTGCATCGAAAAAAAAAATACTCAGCAGGCAGAGGTAGTGATTATTCCTGGTAGGTATCATTCTTTGGATGAAAATAAAGCGTTTCTATCATGTTTGATCGCGGCAGTCTCGTGCAGAGTCTCAGAAATGAATTTTAAAGTTGAGGGTGGTGCATCGAAAAAAAAAAATACTCAGCAGGCAGAGGTAGTGATTATTCCTGGTAGGTATCATTCTTTGGATGAAAATAAAGCGTTTCTATCATGTTTGATCGCGGCAGTCTCGTGCAGAGCCTCAGAAATGAATTTTAAAGTTGAAGGTGGTGCATCGAAAAAAAAATACTCAGCAGGCAGAGGTAGTAATTATTCCTGGTAGGTATCATTCTTTGGATGAAAATAAAGCGTTTCTATCATGTTTGATCGCGGCAGTCTCGTGCAGAGCCTCAGAAATGAATTTTAAAGTTGAAGGTGGTGCATCGAAAAAAAAATACTCAGCAGGCAGAGGTAGTAATTATTCCTGGTAGGTATCATTCTTTGGATGAAAATAAAGCCTTTGTATCATGTTTGATCGCGGCAGTCTCGTGCAGAGCCTCAGAAATGAATTTTAAAGTTGAAGGTGGTGCATCGAAAAAAAAAATACTCAGCAGGCAGAGGTAGTGATTATTCCTGGTAGGTATCATTCTTTGGATGAAAATAAAGCGTTTCTATCATGTTTGATCGCGACAGTCTCGTGCAGAGCCTCAGAAATGAATTTTAAAGTTGAAGGTGGTGCATCGAAAAAAAAATACTCAGCAGGCAGAGGTAGTAATTATTCCTGGTAGGTATCATTCTTTGGATGAAAATAAAGCCTTTGTATCATGTTTGATCGCGGCAGTCTCGTGCAGAGCCTCAGAAATGAATTTTAAAGTTGAAGGTGGTGCATCGAAAAAAAAAAATACTCAGCAGGCAGAGGTAGTAATTATTCCTGGTAGGTATCATTCTTTGGATGAAAATAAAGCCTTTGTATCATGTTTGATCGCGGCAGTCTCGTGCAGAGCCTCAGAAATGAATTTTAAAGTTGAGGGTGGTGCATCGAAAAAAAAATACTCAGCAGGCAGAGGTAGTAATTATTTCTGGTAGGTATCATTCTTTGGATGAAAATAAAGCCTTTGTATCATGTTTGATCGCGGCAGTCTCGTGCAGAGCCTCAGAAATGAATTTTAAAGTTGAAGGTGATGCATCAAAAAAAAATACTCAGCAGGCAGAGGTAGTAATTATTCCTGGTAGGTATCATTCTTTGGATGAAAATAAAGCCTTTGTATCATGTTTGATCGCGGCAGTCTCGTGCAGAGCCTCAGAAATGAATTTTAAAGTTGAAGGTGGTGCATCGAAAAAAAAAATACTCAGCAGGCAGAGGTAGTAATTATTCCTGGTAGGTATCATTCTTTGGATGAAAATAAAGCGTTTCTATCATGTTTGATCGCGGCAGTCTCGTGCAGAGCCTCAGAAATGAATTTTAAAGTTGAGGGTGGTGCATCGAAAAAAAAAAATACTCAGCAGGCAGAGGTAGTAATTATTCCTGGTAGGTATCATTCTTTGGATGAAAATAAAGCCTTTCTATTATGTTTGATCGAGGCAGTCTCGTGCAGAGCCTCAGAAATGAATTTTAAAGTTGAGGGTGGTGCATCGAAAAAAAAAATACTCAGCAGGCAGAGGTAGTAATTATTCCTGGTAGGTATCATTCTTTGGATGGAAATAAAGCCTTTCTATCATGTTTGATCGCGGCAGTCTCGTGCAGAGTCTCAGAAATGAATTTTAAAGTTGAAGGTGGTGCATCGAAAAAAAAATACTCAGCAGGCAGAGGTAGTGATTATTCCTGGTAGGTATCATTCTCTGGATGAAAATAAAGCGTTTCTATCATGTTTGATCGCGGCAGTCTCGTGCAGAGCCTCAGAAATGAATTTTAAAGTTGAGGGTGGTGCATCGAAAAATAAATACTCAGCAGGCAGAGGTAGTGATTATTCCTGGAAGGTATCATTCTTTGGATGAAAATAAAGCCTTCGTATCATGTTTGATCGCGGCAGTCTCGTGCAGAGCCTCAGAAATGAATTTTAAAGTTGAAGGTGGTGCATCGAAAAAAAAATACTCAGCAGGCAGAGGTAGTAATCATTCCTGGTAGGTATCATTCTTTGGATGGAAATAAAGCCTTTGTATCATGTTTGATCGCGGCAGTCTCGTGCAGAGTCTCAGAAATGAATTTTAAAGTTGAGGGTGGTGCATCGAAAAAAAAAAATACTCAGCAGGCAGAGGTAGTGATTATTCCTAGTAGGTATCATTCTTTGGATGAAAATAAACCGTTTCTATCATGTTTGATCGCGGCAGTCTCGTGCAGAGTCTCAGAAATGAATTTTAAAGTTGAGGGTGGTGCATCGAAAAAAAAAATACTCAGCAGGCAGAGGTAGTGATTATTCCTGGTAGGTATCATTCTTTGGATGGAAATAAAGCGTTTTTATCATGTTTGATCGCGGCAGTCTCGTGCAGAGCCTCAGAAATGAATTTTAAAGTTGAAGGTGGTGCATCGAAAAAAAAAAATACTCAGCAGGCAGAGGTAGTAATTATTCCTGGTAGGTATCATTTTGGATGAAAATAAAGCCTTTGTATCATGTTTGATCGCGGCAGTCTCGTGCAGAGCCTCAGAAATGAATTTTAAAGTTGAAGGTGGTGCATCGAAAAAAAAAATACTCAGCAGGCAGAGGTAGTAATTATTCCTGGTAGGTATCATTCTTTGGATGAAAATAAAGCGTTTCTATCATGTTTGATCGCGGCAGTCTCGTGCAGAGTCTCAGAAATGAATTTTAAAGTTGAGGGTGGTGCATCGAAAAAAAAAATACTCAGCAGGCAGAGGTAGTGATTATTCCTGGTAGGTATCATTCTTTGGATGAAAATAAAGCGTTTCTATCATGTTTGATCGCGGCAGTCTCGTGCAGAGTCTCAGAAATGAATTTTAAAGTTGAGGGTGGTGCATCGAAAAAAAAAATACTCAGCAGGCAGAGGTAGTAATTATTCCTGGTAGGTATCATTCTTTGGATGAAAATAAAGCGTTTTTATCATGTTTGATCGCGGCAGTCTCGTGCAGAGTCTCAGAAATGAATTTTAAAGTTGAGGGTGGTGCATCGAAAAAAAAAATACTCAGCAGGCAGAGGTAGTGATTATTCCTGGTAGGTATCATTCTTTGGATGAAAATAAAGCGTTTCTATCATGTTTGATCGCGGCAGTCTCGTGCAGAGTCTCAGAAATGAATTTTAAAGTTGAGGGTGGTGCATCGAAAAAAAAATACTCAGCAGGCAGAGGTAGTAATTATTATTCCTGGTAGGTATCATTCTTTGGATGAAAATAAAGCGTTTCTATTATGTTTGATCGCGGCAGTCCTGTGCAGAGCCTTAGAAATGAATTTTAAAGTTGAGCGTGCTGCATCGAAAAAAAATACTCAGCAGGCAGAGGTATATATAGTGATTATTCCTGGTAGAAATCATATCCTTTAGAAGGAATTAATGCGTTTTCATCATGTTTGATAGCGGCAGTCCTAGGGCCAATGAGCCCTCTAAGAATATATATATTATTTTTCTTAATTAATAGTGCGTTGTGTTACACCATCACATACTTTTGTCAAGGAGAAAATATTGAGTAAATACTAGGTGTTCATATATCTATGTTTATTCCACAATAACTGTAATAATTGTTATGTGAATAGGAATCATAATATCTTATTGCAATAATTTTACAGACAGAAAAATATTTTCGAGGTCAGCCACTGTTCATTCGAGATCTTTGGAAATTCAGCTGCCAATGGTCTGCCAAGTTCACACCTTGAAAAAAATTTCTGGTGCGCCACTGGTCCTTCGGTTAACTTCGGAAATTTTGACCGCTGGCCTGGTCTGCCAGATTCACACCGGTAGAACTGTTTGTATTTATGGTACTGATCCCTGATCCTATTTTTTTTGCCAATTGCACATTCTGCCAAATAGTTACAAATGAAAAAACAGCTAATTTATTGACATAAACCATTCGAAAGACTTGCTCTGACCTTACTCGGCTGGTCAAGAAGGAAAACGTAAGCAATACAAAAAGTTTCAACAACTGACAAGAGTGACAAATGGGGTATGGGTATGGCAAACCCCAGTTTACTTTGAAGCGATATGTGCACTTTCGAAGATACCATATATAGATTATAGATCATGCCAGTGCCAGTGTTGCCAAGTATCATAAACTATCGCGCCTTATTTGACACTGAAATGCGCCACTTAAGAGCAAACACTACCTTGATAAAACGGGAATCGGTTTTATGCGTTCAGTTTTTTTTTTTTCAAAAAAAAATTCTTAGTGCAACTGATGCATTTCATTTTTCGAAATTCCGGAACTTCCTTGATTTTTTATTGTGATAATTTTCAAAAAAAAAATTTGATAAATGAAAAAAATAATGAAGATCCGGAACTTTGATGAGGCCTCTGAATCCATCAAAACAAACATTTTCCACAAAAAAGCTATAGTTTTCACGAAAAATCGATTCTACGATCTTGAAATTTGTATCTGATTGGCGCTGCCACCTATGTCGTTTTATAACTCTCGAACGAACCTCGACCCAATTGGCAACGTTGGAAAAGCTTCCTACCTAGGGCGAAATGAATATTGTTAATAATCGACAAGATTAGGTGTTGCTGTCTTTTTATTGTAACCAATTTTGGTAATCCGTCCTGACCGTCGCATTTAGTAGATTAGGTTGTATGCAATAGTTTTCATAGGCGTACCTGAAAACAATAATTATTCATTGGAAATCCTAATTAATCCCTCAATGGGTAGGGTAGGTAAATAAAGTATTGGGTGCTTGCTCCTTGCTCATTCGTGTTTTGACAGTGAATCAAGTGAGAATTGTGGAAAGAAAAATGGGTCGAAGAAGTGAAAGAGAAAGAACTACCAGAAAAGAGAAATGAAATCGAACACCCGCAGCATTAATACAATAAAAGGATTATTATATTCGAAATTCAAAGGCAGCAAAGCGACCGAATATGGAAAATTGAACGAACCTTTTGCCATCGAAGATTTCGAAGTCAAAAACAATATTAAAGTTAGGAAAAGTGGATTTTTCATTGATAAATAGTTATTTATTATACAAGGGAAAAAAGTAGTAGATTTTAGCTCCAGGTTGTGTTGTCTCCTGACGCGTAGCGGAGGGAGACAAAAAACCGTGAGCTAAAATCTAATATTTTTCCCGTGTATAATACACTATTTTTTTCTGTGACAGAAGAAAGGACGAATCAATATTGAGAAGATATTACAGAAATCTGAAAATTATCGACGTGAAATTTCAAGTTTTTAACAGGAGGGACACCTGCGTTTTATAGGCATCTTTATCATTCTTTTGAAGTAATCAAATATCTGATGTCACTTCTGTCAGTTCAATTCTGTGATTTGATTTTGAAAAATTGCGAATTCAGTAGTTGTTTAGTAATATACGAAACCGCGAAGTCGAATGGAAGATAAAAGGACTTGCAGTTCTTTCTCGGAGACGGTATTATTGACTAATTTTTCAGAACTATAGCACAACAAAAGCCATTAACAGAGTATATATACGTGATATATATCCGGGAAAAAAGTACTCACTTTTTTCTCACGGGAAAGAAGTAATTTATGAAAAGTGACATTTTATAACCTGCCAACAGAGATGAAATGCCAAACTTTTTTCCCGTCACAGAAAAAAAATATTTTTTGGGTGCCAGTCCTGATGGGTTGGTGGATGAAAATGCCATTGTGGAGATAAAGTGTCCCTTCAACATCAAGGACATATGCCCAGAAGAGGGAATTAGGATGAAAAAGATCAAATTCGGCAAACTCGAAAACAACACCTTAGTACTGAATAGAAAACATAATTACTATTTTCAAGTCCAAGGGCGATTAGCAATAACGCAAAAGGGAAAAATGTTTCTTCGTTATATGGAGTCCAAAAGGTTGCCTTGTAGAAGAGGTAACTATTGATCATATCCTCCGTCATACATTTTAGATCATCAATATATTTTTTTAGAGAGATGATAACTTCTGGGAAAATGAAATGGTTCCCAAGTTGAAAATATTTTATTTCAATTGCCTCTTGCCAGAGAATGTTCTAGGGAACACTTGAGGATCATGCAAAATTATGAAATATAATAAGAAAAATCGTTTTGTAATGGCCACGAGAACCTGGCTGTTCCTGAAATTTTTATCTCGAACGGCATTAAAATCACAGGGGTTGCCCGCGGTTCTTGTAACCACCCGGTAGAAAGAGTAATAATAAAATTCATCTGGCTACCAGCTGTGAAGTCCGTTTTTTTTTAATTATCAAAGCTTCGTTCAATACCCACTAATTGAACATTTACTAGTGAATTTTCAGATTATCTACTTTCTAGTGATACTTCAAGGCGAAGTGAGTTTTTTCCGTGAATTCCCCAATTATTTTTTTTGCTAAGTAATTCAGTAAAACATCTCGACTGTCTACTTCGTGTGTTCAGTAATTATAGCACATCAGCACTGAAGAAGGCAACCGAAACAATATTTTGTGTAAGCTCCTAACGACGCCACTGCTCCCATCTCAGCTACGCTTCCACTGACGCTACTAGAAAGAAAAGCTAAAATGGAAATAATGAATAATATCTTGCATGTTGCGGACAGAGGCTGCGTTGCCAATTGTTTACGAGTCCCCCACCTGTACATCCGCTCTTGATAGATATATGTCTACAAACTCGAGCTGCGCGGGGCAAGGAAGAAATTCGACTGTTTGTGATGACGCGGTAGTGTTTGCTCTTAAGTGCCACCTTTTAGAGAAAGAAGCAAAAAGTTGATACCATTGTACAGTCGTATTCAATAAAAAAGCGTACAAGTATTAAACATAAAAGATTTCGGCATCCTAGTTCTAGTTTTGTGAAACTGGCTCAGCCAATGCTTTGTGTTTTTGACAACCTATGATTACTCTAGGTACTGTCAATATTTGGTGAACATTCATTCCCGATAGCCCGTTTAACGCAAATAGGATGACGCTAATTTCTTTCTCAAATATACTTGTACGCTTTTTTTTTGAATACGACTGTACATTACAGAGAGCATTGTCCTTCAGTCAAAGATCTCACAATATCAAACTATTGGCCCTTTGGTTATTTCCACTTCACTAGATTGAAATGAATTTCAGAAGAATCAGATAAGTGATGAATGATAAAATAAAAACATTTTACATCGTCAATGTCAACGATCAACAAATGTCATTGTCATTTATTTTAAAAGCGCCACTTTGGCGCAAATGTGCCACACCTGCCAACACCGATAGATGCAAAGGTATACAGTGTGTCCCACTTACCATGCTCACCATGGGTATCTTTTTAACGGTGAGAGATACGAAGTCGGTTAAATGACACCAAATGTGGAGTTTGTCAAGGCCAACTATAATGTAAGAAAATATTTTGAGAAAATCTATTCGTTTTTGTTTTATACGCAAAAAACAGATTTTGATCATTTTCATGTCTCCTCCGTAACTTCTTTATTTATGAAAATATTCAAATAGGAATTTCACATTCTCATGGCAGTTTTTCAGAGTGATTTCGAGAAAAATATGAAATTTATACCAACTCTTTTAGAATTTGAGATATCAGCACCAACTTCAGTTTTTCAAATGTAGGTCATGGCTCACTATGACTTAGTTACGAATAACTTTTTTTTCTCTTACAGATGATGTGTCGCAGTAATAGTTTTGTGTTGATAACAACGGAGTTATCGTCATTTATACAAAAACAAAAAATTATTTAGAAGCCGCCATCTTGAATTTATGAATTTTAACAAAAAAATCATGATCTCCGACCTCAGAAACCCCCACTTACCAATTTTTTTAATTTCAACAAAAATTTCATAACTCCGATTAACTTGAAATTTGGCAGGTGTTCATAATTTCGGTGACAATACATTATGGAATTTTTGTTGAAATTAAAAAAATGGCTGCTCCAAGATGGCGGATAAGATTTGGTCCGATTCTATTCAAAATTGGTGAGTGGGGGTTTTTGGGATCGGAGATCATGATATTTTTGTTAAAATTTATGAATCAAGGATGGCAGCTTCCAAATAATTTTTTGTTTTTGTACAAATGACGATAACTCCGTTGTTATCAACACGAAACTATAACTGCGACCTATCATCTGTAAGAGAAAAAATAGTTATTTATTATACAAGGGAAAAAAGTTGTAGATTTTAGCTCCAGGTTGTGTTGTCTCCCGACGCGTAGCGGAGGGAGACAAAAAACCGTGAGCTAAAATCTAATATTTTTCCCGTGTATAATACACTATTTTTTTCTGTGACAGAAGAAAGGACGAATCAATATTGAGAAAATGTTACATTATTTTGAAATCTGAAAATTATCGACGTGAAATTTTAAGTTTTTAACAGTAGGGACACCTGCGTTCTATAGGCATCTTTATCATTCTTTTGAAGTAATCAAATATTTGATGTCACTTCTGTCAGTCTAATTCTGTGATTTGATTTCAAAAAATTGCGAATTTAGTGGTTGTTTAGTAATATACGTAACCGCGAAGTCGAATCGAAGATAAGGACTTGCAGTTCTTTCTCGGAGACGGTATTATTGACTCATTTTTCGGAACTATAGCACAACAAAAGCCATCAACAGTGTATATATATGTGATATATATCCGGGAAAAAAGTACTCACTTTTTGCCCACGGGAAAAAAGTAATTTATGAAAAGTGACATTTTATAACCTGCCAACAGAGATGAAATGCCAAACTTTTTTCCCGTCACAGAAAAAAAGTTATTTGTAACTAAGTCATAGTGAGCTATGACCTATATTTGAAAAACTAAAGTTGGTGCTGATATCTCTAATTCTAGAAGAGTTGGTGAAAATTTCATATTTGAAAAACTGCCATGAGAATGTGAAATTCCTATTTGAATATTTTTATGAATAAAGAAGTTACGGAGGAGACATGAAAATGATCAAAATCTGTTTTTTGCGTATAAAACAAAAACGAATAGATGTTATCAAAATATTCTTTCACATTATAGTTGGCCTTGACAAACTCCACATTTGGTGTCATTTAACCGACTTCGCATCTCTCACCGTTAAAAAGATACCCATGGTGAGCATGGTAAGTGGGACACACTGTATATTCAATTGACTATTCCACTCATCACATAATCTGACCAATCACAAGCAAGAGACAACGTGTGCTTATCGCGAAATGCCTACCTGTCTTTCAATTCTGATTGGTCTATCAGCATTGATGTTTTCAACGATGTAACCATTGATAGCAAATCAACGTCTGTCAGTGTGGCATAAATAATTATGACAGTACTTGTTGGAACAAATCACTCATTTATAATAAATGCTTTTTTTCTGTGACGGGAAAAAAGTTTGGCATTTCATCTCTGTTGGCAGGTTATAAAATGTCACTTTTCATAAATTACTTTTTTCCCGTGGGAAAAAAGTGAGTACTTTTTTCCCGGATATGTATCACATATATATACTCTGTTAATGGCTTTTGTTGTGCTATAGTTCCGAAAAATGAAAAAACTGCAAGTGCTTTTATCTTCCATTCGACTTCGCGGTTTCGTATATTACTAAACAACTACTGAATCCGCAATTTTTCAAAATCAAATCACAGAATTGAACTGACAGAAGTGACATCAGATATTTGATTACTTCAAAAGAATGATAAAGATGTCTATAAAACGCAGGTGTCCCTACTGTTAAAAACTTGAAATTTCATGTCGATAATTTTCACATTTCGAAATAATGTAATATCTTCTCAATATTGATTCGTCCTTCCTCCTGTCACAGAAAAAAATAGTGTATTATACACGGGAAAAATATTAGATTTTAGCTCACGGTTTTTTGTCTCCCTCCGCTACGCGTCGGGAGACAACACAACCTGGAGCTAAAATCTACTACTTTTTTCCCTTGTATAATAAATAACTATTTATGCTTCGTGAACGTGAAATAGTCTAGCCAAATACTTTTATGTGCTGAATATCTGCCGTACAGCAATACCACTCTTCCTGACGGACTCTGACCAAGGTGGTTCTGAATATACCATAATTATATGTTTGGTCTTACAAGTTTCATTATCGAGATATAAGGTGTTTTATCAATTCTGGTCATTTCTTTGAAGGCTCATAGCATACGAACCACCTGGTATATTTTTTTATATTTGGTAGACGTGTTTTCCCACTGCTACCCCAGCGACTTGTATATCCTTCAGGAAGAAATTCCAGGCCCGGATTAACAAAAATTCAACATATTGGGTTCTCAAAAAAATACCCTGTATGTTCGAATTTACAAAAGCTGCTTACATTGTAATGCCCCCAACTTTCTTCGTTAGTTGGCCTACTACAGGGGGTCGTTACAAAGTTATTTTTCCTCGATCAATGGGTTCGTTGATTATTGAGGCAGGAGGCAGACTGAGATTGTAGACAATAAAGACAACATATAGATAGTTACTGAGACATATATACAGGCAGTATGGTCAGGCAGAGGTTACAGGCAACAAAATCAAAGTTTGCTTACATTTTAGATTGCAAATTTTTGTTACACTGTTCACTTGTTTTTTTAATTGGCGAGAGATTCACTTCACTTTTACGTCTTAGTCACAAAGGTTGCAGTTTAGCATAACTCTACCTGAGTGGTTACTTACACAGGTAGGTATTATTAACGAAGTTCACTGGTACTGTTCGAACGTAGCATGTTTGATAGACAGATACAAAGTCGGCTGGATACGTTTTATATTGAGTCACGTTTAAGACTCAACATTTGACATTCTGGTCAATAGATTAAATGATTGAAATTCAATCACTCCCGAGGCTCACTAACAAAACTTTCAACTAACACAACGGAGATCGAGACATCGTATTGAAGACTGGTCAAGACTGCTTCAAGAATAACTTCAGACTGTCTTATTTTATTCGGATTGTTCGTGCTTTTATACAGAATTTAGCAATAAATTTTGGGAGAATCAATTAAATATAAGACAAGCTTCATGTTGTGTTTATATTAGGCAAGATTTTTCGTAGATTTTTGAGCGATAAATTACAGATGTTAGGATCAATTTGCGAAACTAAAAAGATTTCGTTGTAGTTCTGAATTGTTATGACGATAAATAATTTAAAGCTTCAACTCATACTCTTGATGTTAATAAAACTGTCACTTACTATAGTTTTCCATTAACCCTTTTTCAAGCAATAACTCAATTTGCACAAGTGAGATGATTTCGATGTAACTCTCTAATGTTATGATTATAATTCACTTCAGGAATATTAACAAAATTGACAATTACATGCTCTTTCCTTTACGTATTTGGGCTAAATAATAATTTATTGATCTTTCGAGCCAATCAGATTGAAGTCACTCCCTCTTCACTGAACTTATAAATTCTCTGCAAATTCTCATCAACGTCATTTTTGTCTCTCAATTCGGTCCTGTGATATCAACCTGCTTCGTTCTTAAGTGACCAGTGAATTCGTTTTACAAAGGTAACGTACCTACTTATTCTATACATTTATTTATGCTAATGATGCTGCACTCAATTCAAAATAAACATTCGTCCGTTCACGTAATAATATTGCCTAGTAGACGCATGATTTATTCTTGTTCAAGACAATTATTTTTCACTGTACTTAGTTCTAAAGAAATCAGTGCTCCATAACATTTTCTCTAAAATACCCGTTCATTACAACATATCTGAAGAGAGCACAAAATGTTGAATGGATTTGTGTACTTTTTATGTTTCCGCATGCTATTTTACTACTGAATTTCTGAATCTGCAATGAAGGATTTGTGAATTTCAATAGCTAAAAACGGAATATTTTCAGTTCTTTATATCGAATTATGAAAATTTGGCAATTTTACAACTCATTTTATTCCATTCAATAGTCGTTGTCTGCATTTTTTTGCCAGTGTATATTCGCAGGCCCTCACTTTATTCATGTACCTATTTATTTATTTATTTGAGACATATATTTTCATGCACCCTGTATGTGGATTCACATATTTCAATATTTCTATTGTTTCGATGTAATAATTTCACTTACCTATTCATGGAAACGATTGCAATAAAATCCAACTCGAAATCCAACCATCAGTTGAAAAGTTTCGAATTCCTAAATCAAACTGATTGAAACAAAATTCGCTGCAGAACAATTTTATTCAGGGTATAAATAATTAACTGAATAATTATGCTATATTGTATTTTTCTCAATACTTATACCAAGGTAATAAGATCCATCAGTTTTTGATAGGTAAGTGAGATTATAACATCAAAACAATAGATATATTGAAATACAGGGTGCGGCACCGAAAACGAAACAGAGGCTCTGTAGGTCGCCAAAACCGGATTATAAAAAAAAACTGAATCCACATACAGGGCGCATGGATCGAAATATGTCTCAAACAAATAAAAGGTTACATGAATAAAGTACAATACCTGTGAATATACACTGGCCCGTTGCACAGGCATGAAAATGCAGACGACTACTATTAAATGGAATAAAATGACTTGCAAAATTGCAAAATTTTCATAATTTGATAAGAAAAACTGAAAATATTCTACTTTTAGCTAGTGAAATTCACGAATACTTCATTGCAGCATCAGAAATTCAGAAGTAAAATAGTATGCGGAAACATAAAAAGTACACAAATCTATTCAACATTTAGTGCTCTCTTCAGATATGTAAGCGGATTCCGTAAATTCAAACATACAGGGTGTTTTTTCGAGGACCCAATAATATGTTGAATTTTTGTTAATCTAGGCCTGGATTTTTTTCTGACGGATATACAAGTCGCTCGGGTAGCAGTTGGAAAACACGTCTACCAAATATAAAAAATATATACCAGGTGGTTCGTATGCTATGAGCCTTCAAAGAAATGACCAGAATTGATTAATACACCCCATATCTCGATAATGAAACATGTAAGACCAAACATATATGGTATATTCAGAACCACCTTGGTCACCTCTATCCACCGTTAAAATATTTCCGTTTCCCAACGGAACACCCTGTATAATATGATATTACTCATGAAGACTAGAGTCACTGGATGGTATTAGTTTGATAAGAGTTCGGACACAGAAATGACAACGGTTAGGGTTTTTCAATGTTTAGATTTATTAAGTTACACACCTTGCATTGTGACACGAGCACCATAGTCGTCCCGCGCTTTTTCACTCAAAATTGTTTGAATTTGACAATACATTTTATAAAGGTCAGAATTGAAATTAAATTTCATAATTATACTTTCGAGAATAAAGCTGTTATGGAAATCACTTACTGTGTAATGAATTGTGCCAATTCTGAAAGAAATGAATACCATTATCTCCGAAATGAAGCATTTCCGAACACGAGCTCATATAGACTCTATTTCTTAGAATTGTCTCAGGAATACTTCACTTGAACGCACTTATGTTACTTCCAGTATATTGCAAATACCTACCTTTGAATTTAATATTAATATCTTCATGTTTTATACTTATCACTGAAGTATGTACAGTTACACATACAAAAAGGAGTTATAGCTTCAAGTTCATCCATATGTGTATATTTTCTAATATTAAAATGTTGTTACATGCATTCTTTTCATTTATATAACAGTTGTTCTGCTAGAAGTGTATCACTATGAATTGAAGTGGGTGTTTGTACCCTATTTCCATTGTCCATCTACGGCTATGATTGATTTGACAGAAAATATAACCTCTAAAATCGTATCTGACAATCAGGCGCTACTAGGGAAATTGAAAAGACAAAGAGCAGAATATATGTCTTATTCTTTTATTCACTCAAACCATTGTATTATAGAAAATAGAAAAGGATAAAAGCTCAGCTGTGTCCGAACTCTTATCAAACTAATACCATCCAGCGACTTCTAATGAAGACTATTGCAAGGCGCAGGCGCAAAGATGCATTGTGCCTGCGTCTCACAATAGCTTTTCCGGATGTTGGGGCGTCACACCCCACGTGTCATACGCCGGGTTAATAATCACTCAACACCATCAGACAAGATCTGTTTGAATGAAAAAATGCAATTTCTACCTCCTCTCCCTAAATTTCCCTAGGTACGCACGATGTTCCCCGAACATTATAATAGGGATTAGGCCAATCTTTACAGCGTTTAAAATCAAAAGTGGGGAAAAATAGCGAAACATTTCAACAGGAGTTGTATTTCAGTGTTGAATCTAATCTAATATACAGGGTGTTTCACAGGTAAAGGGAAATATTTTAATGGTAGATAGGGGTCACCAAGGTGGTTCTGAAAATACCATATTTGATAGGTCTTAGAGTTTTCATAACGGAGATACAGGGCGATTTATCGATTTCGAATAATTATTCATTCGTCTATAAGTATTGAACTACCCAGTATATTTTTCTAAAATTTGGTATGGAGCTTGAACTTGGGACGTTGAATGCATTCACCTATCGGGTGAAGTGAAAATTCAGGTTCGGCTTCAGGAAAAATTTACATTTATTCGAAATATTAAAATAACACACTGTATGTAATAATTGACGAAGTTCATCAATGGAATCGTGAAGAGAAGGAAAAACTGAACTGGATTTGATGCTTTTTGTTTTCCCGCCACCAATTCTCATCGTAACAATCATAAACAGGAAGCTAAAAGTATGTCAATTTCAAGAGTATTAAAATTATGAAACCACAATTATGATTATTTGATATATTCTTGTTCGAAAAAACTTACTTAGTCTCACAGTCTTTATAACAGAGATACAGGGTGAATTATCACTCGTCCATAAGTAATAAACTACCTACCCATCGCAGTAATATTTTCTCAAATTTGGTATTGAGCTTACTTGGGACGATGGGTTCATTGACCTATCAGGCAGAATGGAAATACAGGTTCAGCTTCAGGAAAAGTCTCATAGTCTTTATAACAGAGATACAGGGTGAATTATCGAATTATAATTCCGCCTGATAGGTTAATGAATCCATCGTCCCAAGTAAGCCACATACCATATTTGAGAAAATGTTACTGGGTAGTTTTATACTTTATACTTTATACAAAACCGATAATTCACCCTGTATCTCCGTTATAAAAACTGTGAGACTTAGTAAGTTCTCTCGAGCGATTTTTTGACTGAAATATATCGAATTATCATAATTGACACTGGTTTCATAATTTCAGTACTCTTCAAATTGACATACTTTCAGCTTTCTGTTTATGATTGTTACGATGAGAATTGGTGGCGAGAAAACAAAAAGCATCAAATCCAGTTCAGTTTCTCCTCCTCTTTACGATTCCTTTGATGAACTCTGTCAATTATTACATACAGTGTGTTATTTTAATATTTCGAATAAATGTGAATTTTTCCTGAAGCCGAACCTGGATTTTCTCTTCGTCCGATAGGTGAATGAATTCAACGTCCCAAGTTTAAGCTCCATACCAAATTTTAGAAAAATATACTGGGTAGTTCAATACTTACAGACGAATGAATAATTATTCGAAATCGATAAATCGCCCTGTATCTCCGTTATGAAAACTCTACGACCTATCATATATGGTATTTTCAGAACCACCTTGGTGACCCCTATCTACCATTGAAATATTTCCCTTTACCTGTGAAACACCCTGTATAAAATTCTCCTGTCCCGGTCACGGTGTTAGTGGCCGAACTCCTCCGAAACGGCTCGACCAAGGGCTCGACCGATTCGTATGAAATTTTTTGTGCGTATTCGGTAGGTATGAGAATATATCATTCAAATCGAAAATTCAAGATGGCGGATCCAATATGGCGGACGAGTATTGTTATCCGATTTCATTCAAAATTGGTACTTGGGGGTTTTCGGGGTCGGAGATAAATATTGAAAAGGAATATTCTCAGATATATTTATGAACACGGAAAATGGATATATAAATAAAGAAATACATTGAGAATTCGGATTCTCCATGTGATGAAAATGAATATTCAACTAAAAAAATATTTCCTAGAAATGAATGTATATGTATAGCAAAACAACGTTTGCCGGGTATCAACTATTGCTATAAATAGTAGTTTGAAAAACTAATGAAACACGTTTTTATAGATAGCCAAACTAAAAAGAAGGGAGTAGAGAATAAAGAGTAGTTTGAAAAAATGAAGAAATATAGAGTGCTGAACTAAAAAGAAGTAGAAAATAAATAGAATAGTTTGAAAAACTAAAGAATCCCGCTTTTATGGATAGCCAAACTAAAAAGAAGTAGAAATGAAATAATGAAAGTTTTTTGATAAATATTAATCTAAAAAATGTTTTTCTAGAAACGAAGTTTGCCGGGTCCGCTAGTGAAACTATAAAACTTTGCCCCATCGTACAGAAAAACTGTCCATTTTTTAGAATTGTCACCCGATGATTTTCTGATCAGAATCATATGGACTACATCATATCAAAAATTCAGCGAAATCCACCGAATTCAATTTTAATTGCACCCACCATTTGGTAGGGGGTAATAATGCAAAAATGCGGTTTCCATAATAATTATCTGCGATGAAACATTTCCTATCCCATTGATTGATAGATGGAATTCTTTTTTTTTTTTTTCGATTTTCAAAATTGGGTTGAGGATTATATTTATTATTGAAGAATCTATTTTTAGAAGTAATTAAATGGAATGAAAAGTTAGAAATGAATGGCAATTTAATCAAAATAACTGTCCATTTCTGAGCGTTGGCTTACTAAAATATTTTTTTCTGTGACGGGAAAAAAGTTTGGGATTTCATCTCTGTTGGCAGGTTATAAAATGTCACTTTTCATAAATTACTTTTTTCCCGTGGGAAAAAAGTGAACGGGAAAAAAGTGAACACTTTTTTCCCGGATATATATCACATAGATATACACTGTTGATGGCTTTTGTTGTGCTATAGTTCCGAAAAATGAGTCAATAATACCGCCTGCGAGAAAGAACTGCGAGTCCTTTTATCTTCCATTCGACTTCGCGGTTACCTATATTACTAAACAACCACTAAATTCGCAATTTTTTGAAATCAAATCACAGAATTAGACAGAAGTGACATCTATATTGATTCGTCCTTTCTTCTGCCACAGAAAAAAATAGTGTATTATACACGGGAAAATATTAGATTTTAGCTCACGGTTTTTTGTCTCCCTCCGCTACGCGTCGGGAGACAACACAACCTGGAGCTAAAATCTACTACTTTTTTCCCTTGTATAGTAAATAACTATTATAGAACCACATAACCTACATCATACCAAAAATTGAGAAAAATCCACCGGGGCCCAATTTTCCTTAAAAACTTGCGGGGTCCTTTCCAGAGAAATTCGTGACATTGGTAGAAACGTTTCTAAAAGTTTGCCACTCTTTTAGATTTTTTTCGGACGAGTATTAACAAAAGTATGAATAAATAATGTATTTATTGTGATGCAAATGGTCGCAAAATGGGGGAACAATAAAAGATATTTCCATTGTTTTGACTGTTTTGCGACTATTTTGCATTTTTCCACGAAAAATAACCAATATTGTTTATATTTACATTTTTACAATGTTGCCGGCCTTGTACGAGGAGACAAACAACAAAACTTCACATTGTTTTGCTATTCTTTCTCCATTTTTGCAAGTGATTGGCCTAGATTCCCCTTCGTACACCCAAAGATAAAAAAATGTATATATCAGCTTAGAGTACCATCTGATATCAATCTGCAAGTTGATGGCTGTCTGCAAATCATCTAACAGCAAGAAGTGTTTGTATTGCATTCATCCATGTTTGTTAGCGTAAATCACCCTCATCATCATCCACAAAATCATTGTAACCAGTGTCACACTTCGCTTCGCAAAATACTCCATCTCTGAACTAAGATGCCGAAGGTGTTTTCTATAGTTCTACGAGCACAAAAATCTGCAGACGTGTAATGTATTCATTCTCTCATAAGAATGCATTATATTTTTGTGCAAAAGAAATGCTTCACCAATGTGTGTGGCCCTCGTAGTGAGTAGTTAAAGAAGCTGTGACATAAAATTTCTTCCTGCAAATGTCAGATTCAAATGGTGTTTTCCAAGTTTGCTTCCCAAGTTGAATATTCAAATTTCCGCACATCAAAATTTCAATTAAGATGTGTGACGTAGGTTCGATCTTCATTCGAATAACAGACAACATACCAAACTTTGTTTTTAATTATTGTCGGTCTTCCTGTTTTATCTCTTGCAAACCTTCGAACGGATCAAATTTCAGTTCATCAACTTCAATTTCGATCTTAAATTCTTCTTCAACATCTGTATCGGAGCAACCTTCCGCTAACGTGAAAGTATCATCAACGTCATCTAATTCGGCAAAATTGTTGGCAGTGTGCACTTTAGTGCAAATTCATGTTGAGTCCACACCTGGAGTTTTTACTGCAAATGTAACTTTTGAGAAGATGAAGCAGCTTCGACCAATTTTTGGCTTTGAATATAATATTTGAATAGTTTTTTTACAAGTTTGCACCCTGAGTCGGATATTTAAATTTTCGCACATTATTTCAGTTGAAATGTGTGACGTAGATGCAATTTAGTAACAGACAAATGCTAAATACTGTTTTCAATTATCGTCGTCTTCTTGTTTTATCTTTGGCAAACTTCATAATGAATCCAATTTCAGTTTTTTGCCGTCAATTTCTACCTCAATTTCTTCTTCAACATATGTGTTGGAGTAAGAAACATTGTTGGCAGTGTGCGCTCCAAAGTGCGAAGTCATGTTGCATTTACTCCTGAAGTTTTTATTAGGCATGTGCCATTAGAACGATTTTTCACCAGTGTGACAATCATTGTTTTCTTGTTTTATCTCTGGCAAATCTTCAAAAGGATCTAATTTCAGTTCAATGTCGTCAATTTCGACCTTGAATTCTTCTTTAACACATGTATCAGAGCAACCTTCCGCTAACGTGGAAGTATCATCAACGTTATCTAATCCGGCAAAATTTTTGGCAGTGTGCACTTCAAAGTGCGAATTTATGTTGCATCTACTCCTGAACTTATTGGGCATATGACACTTGAACGGTTTTTCGTCAGTGTGACAATTATTGCTTTCTTGTTTTATCTCTGGCAAACCTTCAGAAGGATCTAATTTCAGTTCAATGTCGGCAATTTCGACCTTAAATTCTTCTTTAACATCTGTATCGGAGCAACCTTCCGCTAACGTGAAAGTATCATCAACGTCATCTAATTCGGCAAAATTGTTGGCAGTGTGCACTTTAAAGTGCGAATTCATGATTCGCCTACACCTGAAGCTCTTATTGCAAATGTAACATTTGAACGGTTTTTCGCCAGTGTGTACCCTAAGATGAATATTTAAATTACTGGTGGTACTGAATCTTTTACTGCAAAAGTTACACTCGAATGGCGTTTCACCAGTGTGAACTCTCTGATGTGTATTTAAGTCAGAGCTGGTATAACATTTGACGTCGCATATATCATCGTTTAGTTTTTCATCAGTGTGTACCTTGCCGTGTCTAATTAAATTGCTACTGCCTTTAAATTTTTTATCGCAAATATTACACGAGAATGGCCTTTCTCCAGTGTGTACCCTAAGATGCATGTTCAAGTTACTGGTGGTGTTGAATCTTTTGCTGCAAAATTTACACTCGAATGGCTTCTCACCAGTGTGGACTCTTTGATGTCTATTCAAGTCATAGCTGGTGTAACATTTGACGTCGCATATATCACATTCGTATGGTTTTTCGCCAGTGTGTACCTTGCGGTGGTTAATATAACCGGCACTGGTTTTAAATTGTTTTCCGCAAATATTACACGGGAATGGCCTTTCTCCAGTGTGAAACCTGAAGTGTCTAGTTAAATAAGCCCTCTCATTGAATTTTTTGTGGCAAATATCACATTCGTATAGTTTTTCACCAGTGTGTACCTTGCGGTGTTTAATTAAATTGCTACTGCTTCTGAATTTTTTATCGCAAATATTACACGGGAATGGTCTTTCTCCAGTGTGAGCCCTTAGGTGTATAGTTAAATGAGCTTTGTCACTGAATTTTTTGCTACAAAATTCACACTCAAATGGCTTCTCACCAGTGTGGACCCTTTGATGTTTTTTCAAGTCAGAGCTGGTATAACATTTGATGTCGCATATATCACACTCGTATGGTTTTTCGCCGGTGTGTACCTTGCGGTGGTTAATATAACCGGCACTGGTTTTAAATTTTTTTCCGCAAATATTACACGGGAATGGCCTTTCTCCAGTGTGAACCCTGAAGTGTCTAGTTAAACAAGCACTGCCCGTGAATCTTTTGTTGCAAATCTTACACTCGTATGGTTTTTCTCCAGTGTGTACCCTAAGATGCATGTTCAAGTTACTGGTGGTGTTGAATCTTTTACTGCAAAAGTTACACTCAAATGGCTTTTCACCAGTGTGAACTCTCTGATGTTTTTTCAAGTCAGAGCTGGTATACCATTTCACGTTGCATATATCACATTTGTATGGTTTTTCACCAGTGTGTACCTTGAGGTGTTTAATTACACTGCCACGGCATTTGAATTTTTTATCGCAAATATTACACGGGAATGGCCTTTCTCCAGTGTGAACCCTTAGGTGCATAGTTAACTGAGCATTGTCATTGAATTTTTTGCTGCAAAATTTACACTCAAATGGCTTCTCGCCAGTGTGGTCTCTTCGATGCTTATTCAAGTCATAGCGGGTGTAACATTTGACGTCGCATATATCACATTCGTATGGTTTTTCGCCAGTGTGTACCTTGCGGTGTTTATTTAATTTGGAATTGCTTTTGAATTTTTTGTGGCAAACATTACATTCGTATGGTTTTTCGCCTGGATGCACCCTACGGTGACTGGCTAGCTTACTATTGCTGATGAATTTAGAGTGACATATGTCACACTCAAAAGAATTTTCTCCATTGTGTAGCCCAACATGTTTATTCAAACTACTGCTGCTTACAAATTTGGTGTTGCAAATGCGACACTCGAACGGTTTCTCACCAGTGTGGACTTTCTGGTGCCTGGCTAAATTGTGGTTAGTAATAAATTTTTTGTTGCAAATATCGCACTTTGCCAGGTTTTCACCAGTATGTTGTCTGATGTGTAAAATCAAATGGCTCTTTCTCGATAACTTCTTTTGGCAAACATGGCATTCGAATGAGTTTCCTTCATTGTGCAACTTGAGGTGGTTAGTCAAATTGCCGTTGACGCTGAATGTCTTGTTGCAGACGTCACACTTGAAGGGTTTCTCATCAGTATGTTCCCTTTGATGACTACTCATACTACTTTTGTTGAGGAATGGTTTGTTACGATCATCTCATTGCCATGTGCCGAGAGGGTGTATCTTGTTGTGGTCAGTCACAAATCACTTCTAGTAGTGAACGTTTCCTTGCAAATATCACACTTCATCGAAACTGTTGTTCACAAATAGTTTTCGGCAAATTTGGCAGTCTGATTCAATTACACATTCCAAAGAGGGTCCCCAATCAGTCATAGGCAGATCTTCTCAAGACTACTTGAAAAGAATACTTGGCACTTTGTACATTGTTCGCACAACTCAGATCTCTAGGAGGAATATTTTTTTCTGCAGTCTTGTCTGGGCTATGCAAGTTGCTGATATTTCTACCTGTAAATAAAAAACAGTATTTCATTAGTGATGAAATAGAATGAAGAGCACAAAATCAATATCAGTTTATTCATCACAAAAAATACACATGTTGATTAAATGTATATTTATAGGACTAGTCAAGAAAAATAGAATTTGAGCAGGGTTGGAGTAAGTCATGACTTTTATAGATAGATAGATAGATAGATATATAGATGTATTTGACTATGTTACTCATACATATTATGGTTTATAGCACGTCAGGGTTACAGAATCATGTAGAAAATAAATCACAGAAAATTTTATACAACTAAATAAAGTACAATCCGAGGGGGCGACCACTCTCTGCAATACGTGTACATTTGGTCTGAAATCACTTGCAATCGTCACTGAAATCCCCTGAAATCCCGCAGTCAATTTGCAATCGCCGAAATCCCTATCTGCAATCCCGCAATCCCGCAATCGCTTCCGCAATCGCGGAATTCATCGAATTCAATGATGGAGGGGATACGGCCATTTGCGGTAAACCAACGAAGGTATATTATATTTTATGTTGTTTTTCGGTTATATGTTAATCTTTGAAGAATCTCTAGTGTAGTTTGAGTTTTGTGTGGAAAAATCGACATTATGTTGGTTCTTCGCTGACAAAAAAGGGAAACTATCATCTGACAGACAAATTCGTTGTCGAGGTATGTCAACACGAAGTCAAAATCTTGGTCAAATGAATAATTCCACTTCCTCTGCCACAAAGAAAAAACAGAACAAAAAACCGTCAAAAAAATTGACGAATCATCATGTTGAGGAAACCTCGGATAGTGAAAGTGACGTATGCTATTCTGAGAAATCAGAATTTGAAAATGAAAGTTTTTCGGAGGAAGAATCAAATGGAGAGAAAGAAACGTCAATATGCATTGAAAAGTATTATGCAGCTATTTATGACACCTGGTATATTGGACGTATTTTAGAGATCCTCGAAAATGATACCTTTAGAATTAAGTTTTTGAAATCGGAGCTGGATATGTATACAGACTGATCCACGGTGGATGGCCTATTAGAAGTATCTGGAGAACGAAAAGACAGAACATTCTGAAAATTAGGATGCTTTGATAATTGAACATTCTCTATCCGTCTAGAATATTTTCATCGATACAGTGTTGCCACTTCTATCAGAAACAACTAGCAACTTCGTTATTTTGAATAGACCACCCTGTATTTTATTGATTTTTGAGATTCTGCTTGAAAAGCTGATTTCATCAATGTATCACACTTGGGGTCTAGCAGGAATGATTCCAGAGATATAGGGTGTTCATAATCGAGATTTTTCAATTTCAGGATTTTTTTGTGTCGAGAGTATTCATTATTGATCAAAACGGTTTACATGTCCGTATCTTAACTTTCGATTCACTATCTACTGACATTCAATTGGAACAGATACAGGGTGATCAGAATTCTGAATCTTGGAGCACCCTGTATTTTTTCCAATCAAATTCCAGTAGATAGTCAATCAAAAGTTGAGATAGGGACATGTAAGCCGTTTTGATCGATAATGAATAGTTTCGACACAAAAAAATCTTAAAATTGAAAAATCTCGATTTTGAACACCTTATGTCTCTGTAATGATTCCTGCTAGACCCCAAGTGTGATACATCGATGAAATCAGCTCTTTAGAAAGAATCTAAAAATGCAATAAAATACAGGGTGTTCCATTCGAAATAACAAAGTTGCTAGTTGTTTCAGATAGAAGTGGCAACACTGCATCGATGGAAATATTTCAGATGGATAGAGAATGTTCAATTATCAAAGAATCGCAATTTTCAGAATGTTCTGTCTTTTCCTTCTCCAGATACTTCTAATAGGACATCCACCGTGGATCACCCTGTATATGGCCTAATAAGGAAGATATTCAAGTTGTAGAAAAAAAGTACATATTGTATGGGCCAATCGACTTAGTCGGTAATGGACCTTAAAAGAAATGATATAATGAATATTGAGAAAAAATACAAAGATTCAAAGAAACAGTCAATTCGCTAACATGAATGCCAGTATAATAATTATGCTATGTTCACCTTTATAAAATGAAAAACACCAGAGTTGAAAGAATAATAAAAATGTTTATATGAGACAAAATATGGTTTTTCAATAATTCCAAATTTTCTTCAATTATGTTTATACTTTATTTGGTTGTATAATCCGTCATGCTTGAATAATTAGGTAGATGCTCTACAATTCGAAAGGATTACCTATGTGGTAATTGAATTAAATCACATATAAACTCTAATTTCAGAAATTCACCATTGCTATCAAGCTAGCAAATGAACCCACAATCGCGGAAATCGTCTCGCAATCCTCAATATAATTTCACAATCCCATTGCAGCCCCTGCAATCACTCTGCAATCAATGAATTCAGTTCGCAATCCTCCGAAATCGCAACAATTTACAAAGAATTCTCTGAAATCGCTGAAATCATGGGATTTCCGCAATACGTGTACATATTTTTCAGAGGTGGTCTCCCCCTCGGTACAATCATACACAAATAATAGTAGTCACAGAAAAAAAACAAACATTGAATAAAAAAAATCGAATATAACAAGAACACGATTATAAAATTGATCTTCGATAATATTCATCAACAGAGTGAAACCAATGTCCAAGAAGGATTTTCTTAACATTATTTCTGAAACATTCTTCATTCATAGATCTAACAAAATGAGGAAGTTTATTATACAATTTGAAATTCAATGAATTCTTTTCTGATTTGACAAATCTGTATGGAGGCACAATTAAATCATCTGAACTAGCAGAGCGTGTATTGTGATCATGAATGCTAGAAATTTTGAGAGTGTTCTGCCTTCTAGAATGAATTTCAGTCAAATTCTGGAATATGTAAATACACGGAAGTGGTAAAATACCTAGTCGCTTGAATAGTGGTTGACAATGTTCTTTATGACCTACCCTAGCTAATAATCTAATCGCTCGTTTCTGTAGCCTGAAAATTTGGATAGAATTAACTGAGTCATCCCATAAAACAGTTCCATAGCTGATCAGGGAATGAAATAAACCGAAATATATATATTTTAACAAACTTGGATTGAGGCATTGTGTGTTGATCCACCCCTGTATAAGGGAGATGTTGTCAGATTATATACCGAGCGGCTGGTATGTTTATACAGAGTGTGGAGTCTACAGCAGATATTAAATTGTGTGGGTTCGGACTATGATGGTGGCAGAATGCAGGAGAAAAACAAATGGATATTCAATATACTATAATCAAAGAAATAAACTACATTCACGATCAGAATCCTAACAAATTCAAATATTCAGAAGACTCAAACTTCTGATGTCTATTCACTTATATCTCAAGGTTATGAAAATATCTAAAAACTCAAATAATCAATCTATGAATTCATCAAATCAAATATAATCAATATATAATCAATAATAGTGAACCAGTATCATTTACCATAGGTTTTTCTACAATGAAAACTCTCAACTCAACGTTAATATTCTCAAAAACAACAAATAAACTTCCCTTTATAAACCTCTTGAAAGATTACACTCAGTTAAACTATCTATATCAAAACTCAACTCTACTTCTACTCTAAGCCCATATACTAATAGCTAAAACTTCTCTAATCCACCCTTATTTCGATACCTCTCATCAAGTTAGTTTGCAAAACCCTTATACGTCTAATTCATTAAACAACATCCTAACCCTTGACGCTAATAGGTTGACTGACTAGTTTCTTCAAAATGTCCATTATATTATCGTTAGAAAGTTATGTTGAATGTCAAAAGCACTTTCAGTTCTATAGTCTGTTGAATGTAACCACAAAGACATACCAATACTTGCTTGGGAGTCGAAAGAATTGCCATCATCTCTTTCTCACTTGCACTGATTCTAATAACCACTATAGATAGGTACTTCTATGCACTTAGCGATCTATTCTGATTCTATTGGAGCTACATCTTTACTAGTTGACGCCTCGAGAATTAATGATCAATTGAATTCCCATTTTTTACAATGAAGTGTTTTTATAGTCAAAAACAACAAAGCAAGTTACGTCATTCTTTTTACTTGGTTTTAGTTTACTCATGGAAGAGATTTCATAGATTCATATGGCAATAACAATAAATCACATCATATTCGTTTGTCGGTCTCAATAATTAGCGCATTCTTGGAGATACCAATTTCAAGGTTGATCTAGAGTCATTAAAATAAATATTGAATATCTGAAATTTGCCGACAAAAGATGTTTACTAAATGCGGGTATGAATTCCATTTTCAATATTTCAATATTTTCCTTAGATAGTATTTCGCGGGGCATAACAATTGTTTGAGTTGTCTGAGCAAAAATAAAACTTTGGAAAGTTTGGCACTAAGCATATCTACATGGTGTTTCCAATTAAGACAATCTATAACAATCCCAAGCAGTTTACAGTGGTTACCCTCCGTAATTAGATTGTTACTAGAAATTATTAAATTTTGTGTTTTCTCTTTGTTGAGCTGAAGCTTATTTGCAGAAAATCAAGCTTCTGCTTCAATTATTAGAGCATCAGCTTGATCAAGAAGAAGTGGAATATTTTGATTCGAACTGATAAAAGATGTATCATCTGCAAAAAGGACAATCTGATATCTCGTTATCATGTGGTAGCACAGATCATTGATATATATAAAAAAAGTCATCAAAGTCCGTCGTGTTTTCGGACTTTTTTGAATTAATTCCCTTTAAAAAAAATTATTTACGAAAATAAAATACAAAAATGTATCAAAAAACTGACTTAGGCCATAGCGTGTATTTTCAGTATATCTACCGCTCTTGCAAATTTCATAATCCTAACTCAACAATTACGAAAGATACAGAAGTGCTTTCATTAGAAATGAGACACACTCTATAATGTTCATCTTGAGTCAATTCTTATTTATTTATTTCTGACAGTGACATTATAAGCTTATATCGTCATAGTTACGATATCTATTATGAGGGTCATAACTCCCTTGGGATGTTATAGATGCTATAATTCCCTCTAACTTAAATTAAATAAGAAATGCATAGCAACAACCACGCAGTAACGTAGCAATAAGGAATCTCCTATTCGCGGTAGTCAAGATCATCATCTGACGTTCTGATGACATTGAAACTATACGGAAAAACATGTCTAACTTCCAATCGGGAAGGTATCTAATGAATGAAATCAGTCAGAAATAAAATTATCTATGTATCACGGGAATTACTGAGCCTCAATAACCTCAGGCAATTGCTGTCCCTCGGGCCAGAGGCCCTCGGGACGCAAACTTTGCCATCGGTAATTAAGGCCCTCATAATTCCCTTAATACATAAATTACTATTATTGAAGGGCGAGCCAAGTGTAAAAGAAAAAAACATAAATATACAGGGTGTTTCCTAACTACGGTTCCCAACTGCAGGGGGTGATTTGTTTGGTCATTTTAAGAAGATAAGTTCCCATGAAAATATGTCCGGAGTTGCTTCGTTTCTGAGATACAGGGCGTTGAAATAAAAAAAAAACGGTAATTATAAAATATCATGAATATCCTGGAACCGATTTGGTTGAAATTTGGTACTTTCATTTGAGTAGAGTAGAGTAGTTTATTTAACCATGTTACATTATACAGATAAGTTTATGGCAGGTCAGAGAAGTACAGTAGGGACTATTTTTACAACAAGTTAAAATATCGACACTCAAATGTAATAAAATTGCATTAAAGATTTTTTCATGAATGTTTCACATAAATCTTAAAAGTAAACAGTGAATAAATTACGAGAATAGTTGATAATTAAGAGTATTACAGATAAAAAATAAATATATATATAGATAAACAAAATTAAATATTTAACAGTGACCGACAGTAAGCTACATCTGCTAAATAAATAGAGTTTATACTCTGAGAGAACTGGCTATACGGAGTATTCTGGTATATTGTAAAAACAGTTTTCAACAAGAAACTTTTTGACAATTATCTTGAATTTTTTCAATTCCAATGATTTAACTGAACTATCAAGAACATTGTATAAATTGAGATTCAAAGAATTCTGTTGGCTGACAGCTAGTCGGAGTCGTTGAAGATTTAGCAAATCTGCAGATCTAGTGTTGTAATTGTGTATGTCGGAGTGTTTGTGAAACTTGTTCAAGGTACTGTGTATTTCCAGCAGAACAGTAAATATAAATAGGGTAGGAAGAGGCATAATACCAAGTTGAATAAAATATGGTTGACAATGATCTCTGTATCCAAGATTTGCCATTATTCTTATTGCTTTTTTCTGCGATCGAAAAACCGTGATGGCATTGCTAGAGTTACCCCAGAGAAGGATGCCATAGGATATAACCGAATGGAATAAGGAGAAATAAGCTATTTTCAGTATATTAATATTAGTAATTGGTTTAAGTTGTCTCAATACAAATAGAACTTTTGATAGCATAGGAAGCACATATTCTACATGACAGGACCAATTCAAACGATCATCGATTATAATACCCAAAAAAGATACCTTCTGTCCATTTTGATAAAGGGGATTAGAGGAGACTATTAAGTTTTGAGTCTTCTTCTCATTCAATTTGAGTTTGTTTTGGGTGAACCAGCTTTTAGCCATATTTTCTGCGTAACCAGCAGTTTGAGTTAAGGTGGCATGTATGTTATTGGTGCATATTAGAGTCGTGTCATCCGCAAATAGGTGCAATAGACTGACATAGGTCGTTTATATATACGAGAAACAGAAACGGTCCAAGAACGGAACCCTGAGGTACACCATGTTTGATTTGTTTGAGTTCTGATTTGTCATTGTTTGAATCAACACATTGATATCTACTGTTGAGGTAAGAACTATTGAGATCTAAAACTTTCCCTCTCAATCCGTAGTGACTTAATTTTTGAATGAGTATCTCATGTGATACACAGTCAAAGGCCTTTGTCAGGTCACATAATGTTAATGAAGTGTGTCTGCCATGATCAAGGCCCTCAACTATGTCACTTACTATGCTGAAAGCAGCCTGAGTGGTAGATTTATTCTTGCGAAAGCCATATAGTGATTCACTGAAATAGAATCTATTTTCAAAATAAGAATAGAGACGATCTTTCAAAAGTATTTCGATAATTTTACCAATGATAGAAATGATGCTAATTGGTCGATAATTGTCCATAGATGACTTATCACCTCATTTGAAAATTGGAATGACTCTGGAAATTTTTAGTGCATCAGGAAAAATACCTTCGCTGAAAATCAGGTTTATCAGATCTGTTAATGGTGTGATGATTTGATCTACTATTTCTTTAATCAGGTAGCTATTGAAACCGTGGATGTCTCGAGAACTAGAATTGCTCAATTTAATGATTGCAATGTTAACTTCATGTTGACAGACAGGTTCTAAAAAAAAGGTCTCTACAGGAAAAGGAAATTTTTTAAAATTGTATTCTTCAAATTTTCTGAAATTTCAGCATATCGAGTGTCAATTATATTTTTGGCGGAAATAATCAAAAACTCATTTCTCCAATGCAGGTGTTCATGATATGCAATACAGTGGCTTTAATTTTTTTTTCCTTGAAAACGAAGCTGGATATGAAGAAAATACAAGAGTCCAAAAAGTTTCATTTTGAGCTGCTCAATCTGAAAAAAATAAAAATTCACCGAAAAAAGTCAGTGACGTACTTTTTTTTCACAATATTATTGGCTGTGGTGCCCACAGAGACGCCACTGGCCCCAATAATTTCAATCCAAAGAGGGCTCAATGAGCGCCTTATTAGTTCAAACGAAAGTACCAAATTTCAACCGAATCGATTCCAGGATATTCATATTTTCTAATTACCGTTTTTTTTTTCTTCAATTTCATCGCACTGTATCTCAGAAACGAAGCAACACCGGACATATGTTAATAGAAACTTTTCTTCCTAAAATGACCTGACGAATCACCATCTGCAGTTAGGAACCGTTGTTAGAAAACACCCTGTATAGCCTATACAACAGATTCCTTGACATATCACAGAACATTAATGAAGATACATTTATACATATACAGTGTGTCCCACTTACCATGCTCACCATGGGTATCTTTTGAACGGTGAGAGATACGAGGTCGGTTAAATGACACCAAATGTGGAGTTTGTCAAGGCCAACTATAATGTGAAAAAATATTTTGATAAAATCTATTCGTTTTTGTTTTATACGCAAAAAACAGATTTTGATCATTTTCTTGTCTCCTCCGTAACTTCTTTATTTATGAAAATATTCAAATAGGAATTTCACATTCTCATGGCAGTTTTTCAAAGTGATTTCGAAAAAAATATGAAATTTATACCAATTCTTCTAGAATTTGAGATAGCAGCACCAACTTTAGTTTTTCAAATGTAGCTCATAACTCACTATGACTTGGTTACAAATAACTTTTTTTTCTCTTACAGATGATATGTTGCAGTAATAATTTTGTTTCGATAACAATGGAGCTATCGTCATTCATATTTTCTAATTACCGTTTTTTTTTTCTTCAATTTCATCGCACTGTATCTCAGAAACGAAGCAACACCGGACATATGTTAATAGAAACTTTTCTTCCTAAAATGACCTGACGAATCACCATCTGCAGTTAGGAACCGTTGTTAGAAAACACCCTGTATAGCCTATACAACAGATTCCTTGACATATCACAGAACATTAATGAAGATACATTTATACATATACAGTGTGTCCCACTTACCATGCTCACCATGGGTATCTTTTGAACGGTGAGAGATACGAGGTCGGTTAAATGACACCAAATGTGGAGTTTGTCAAGGCCAACTATAATGTGAAAAAATATTTTGATAAAATCTATTCGTTTTTGTTTTATACGCAAAAAACAGATTTTGATCATTTTCTTGTCTCCTCCGTAACTTCTTTATTTATGAAAATATTCAAATAGGAATTTCACATTCTCATGGCAGTTTTTCAAAGTGATTTCGAAAAAAATATGAAATTAATACCAATTCTTCTAGAATTTGAGATAGCAGCACCAACTTTAGTTTTTCAAATGTAGCTCATAACTCACTATGACTTGGTTACAAATAACTTTTTTTTCTCTTACAGATGATATGTCGCAGTTATAGTTTTGTATTGATAACAACGGAGTTATCGTCATTTATACAAAAACTAAAAATTATTTGGAAGCCGCCATCTTGAATTCATAAATTTTAACAAAAATATCATGATCTCCGACCTCAAAAACCCCCACTTACCAATTTTGAATGGAATCGGACCAAATCTTGTCCGCCATCTTGGAGCAGCCATTTTTTTTTAATTTCAACAAAAATTCCATGATGTATTGTCACCGAAATCAGGAACACCTGCCAAATTCCAAGTTAATCGGAGTTATGGAATTTTTGTTGAAATTAAAAAAATGGCTACTCCAAGATGGCGGACAAGATTTGGTCCGATTCCATTCAAAATTGGTAAGTGGGGGTTTTGGTCGGAGATCATGATTTTTTTGTTGAAATTCATAAATTCAAAATGGCGTCTTCCAAATATTTTTTTGTTTTTGTATAAATGACGATAGCTCCATTGTTATCGAAACAAAATTATTACTGCAACATATCATCTGTAAGAGAAAAAAAAGTTATTTGTAACTAAGTCATAGTGACCTATCACCTACATTTGAAGAACTAAAGTTGGTGCTGATATCTCAAATTCTAGAAGAGTTGGTATAAATTTCATATTTTTTTCGAAATCACTTTGAAAAACTGCCATGAGAATGTGAAATTCCTATTTGAATATTTTCATAAATGAAGAAGTTACGGAGGAGACATGAGAATGATCGAAATCTGTTTTTCGCCTATAAAACAAAAACTAATAAATTTTATCAAAATATTTTTTCACATTATATTTGGCCTTGACAAACTCCACATTTGGTGTCATTTAACCGACCTCGTATCTCCCACCGTTAAAAAGATACCCATGGTGAGCATGGTAAGTGGGACTCACTGTATACACATTAAATACAATGAATGCGTTTGGCTCTTTCAGTGCCAGTGTTAAAAATATCCCAGTTCACTCTGTTACTCAGCGTCACCATCCTGGTTATCGGGTTATTGTTTGCATATACAGGATGTTTCAAAAATACCTGACCCCCTTACTAGGGTAGGTAGAACACTGCAAAATAAGTTTGGTTTACTCAGTGAAAAAATTTCGTAACGGCATCCGTTATCAAGATACAAGGTGTTGAATAAATTATTTTTTTACACATTTTTCAAGATTATGTCGAAACTACTGGCAACATTGTGATGAAATTTTGTATGGATGTTTCTTGGAATCTGACAAATCGCATGCATTTGTTTTTATATCTGACTCTTATAGAGGGCGCTAGTTACACGGTTCGTACCAAGTAGTTTTGAACATAACTTTTTTGAGGTTAGATTTTTCAATCCAAATTTGATGTGAACTTGAACACCATTCAATTTCACACCAAAAAGGTACTCTTGGTAAAACTCGATCCCGTGTTCCGTTTTCGGAATATTTCGATTTGAAAATGAAGAAGTGATAACTGTTGCTGGTATAAAGCTATGTATTAGAGCGAGTATTATGAAAATTTATCACCTATTTATTGAAAACCGAAAACAACAATACATTTCTGATGCTAAACTTTTTTATTTAACAATGAATCACAAGAATAACATCGAAACACATTTGACTAAGAACATGGATTACACAGTTTTGTTGTATCTTGAGCAGAAAGTCTAAGCTACATAGGTAAATTCACGTCAAGAGTTGTGAGACATAATCGAACATCACTTAAATGACCTAACAGCTGATCCTCAACTGTTCAGAAGAATAATACATTCTTAAAAAAAGAATATAGAATCGTGTATTCCTCGAATCGTAGACGGGTGTGAAAGCAGCAACTGTTTCTCAAGTTCACTTATATGATACATGAAGAAAGGACTTTTTCTATTGCTGAATTTTTTTTATGCAAGTCTACTAATCTGAAGGAGTTGAAGAAGGCTCCTAACAGTAAAATAATTTGTGATTTTCAAACCACCCCATAACTACCCCACAAAACAAAAAAGCTATTAGAACAGTTGGAGTAATTTCTTGATCGCTATTTTATTAGGTGAATCAATAATTTTACAAAGATCAAACACTCTACATACTATGAAATGATTTGTGAACCAGAAACTAAGGGGTAGTTCATCCCTCCGGAGTACATAAATCTAGATTCATTATCCATCAAAACGGTTTACATGTCCCTATCTCCTATCTTAACTTCTGATGCACTATCTACTGGAATTTAATTGGAAAAAATTCAGGGTGCTTCAAGATTCAGCATTCTGATCACCCTATATCTGTTCCAATTGAATGCCAGTAGATAGTGAATCGAAAATTAAGATAGGGACATGTAAGCCGTTTTGATCGATGATGAATAGTTTCGACACAAGAAAATCCTAAAATTGAAAAATCTCGATTTTGAACACCCTATATCTCTGTAATCATTCCTGCTAGAGTCCAAGTGTGATGCATTGATGAAATCAGCTGTTCAGGAAGAATCTGAAAATGCAATAAAATACAGGGTGCTCCATTTAAAATAACGAAGTTGCTAGTTGTTTCTGATAGAAGTGGCAACATTGTATCGATGAAAATATTTTAGACGGATAGAGAATGTTCAATTATCAAAGCATCCCAATTTTCAGAATGTTCCGTCTTTTCGTTCTCCAGATACTTCTAATAGGCCATCCACCGTGGATCACCCTGTAGAAACCATTTTAGAAAAATTTGGTAAAAAGAACACAAAACATGCTATTACACCCATGATTAGTTATTATGATGATGAAAATGGAAAGGAGAATGAGATGAATTTTCCATATCGTGAGACTTATATCTATCAAACAAGAACAGACCTGATATTGCATTTGCAGTAATAGTCCAATAAATAAAGGAAAAAAGTTAACATTGATTACGCACTATCTTCATCTTCCGGTTGGAAGTAGCTTTTGGTACCTCATTGTACATGAGACAAAGTCTGACTGGAAAACGCGTGCGATGGCGGAGAAAATGGCCCCAAAAGACCAGAAAAATAGGTTTTCAGCCAATATCTCCTAAAATATGGCAGTTAGAGATTTTCGGTTCAGATAAAAATTGAAGTTTAGTTAATTTTCTACAAAAATGGTCCTTATCATTTTTCTCGAAAATTTGCCCAGTTTCGAGAAAAACGACACGAAGCGCACCTCGAATAATGAGCTTCTGTTGTATGCCGGAGAGTGAAACGTAATTTTTTATGTTATTTCACTGCTAACGGCAGCTGTTCATCGGAGGCATAAGGGCGTGAGTCTATTGCTAAATCTGACATAGTTGAAATTTTATACTAAAAAATATATGAAGCAATATATGATATTTCAAATATATATTAAATGTTGGAAAGGGCGCCACTGATTCTTTTAGACATTTGTTAGACTTGGCAAAATCAGAAACCTATAATATGTGAGAGAGATTCAGTAGAAATAAGAAAACTCCAATGAATATATACAATTTAATAACATAATATAGATTTACCATTATCTGTACACTACCATGTGATCATTAATGAAACAGATCTCATCATATTAAGAAAGATTATAGTTGGTAACATATAAAGTTATTTCACTCAGATTGTTAAATTTAATTATATTAACTCAGTTTGGAAAAGAAAATATCAACAAGTATGTTTGGATGTTTCGTATACCACAGGTTACTTCGCTTAGTTGTAGTTAGTCAGAGTAATTAGTCAGAAGATTCATGAATCTTTGAGATTAATCCCTGCGCATGTAGTTTTGTCTTATGGTGAACGCCAAAAAGAGTGAATATAAAATAGATGGTTTGTTTTTTTAAATTCAAACTGAGTGCCTCATAGATATAGCTTTTGCATGAGCATACATTATGATAAATACATAATTAAAAATTAATAAATGAGATAAGACTCTATATCTAGAAAAACCTGATATTGTTAGTGGTTGATGCCATGGTGACTGGTTTGATGAGGTGATGAGATTCACCGGCAGCACGAACTCAAGGAAAGTGTCTTAGACCTCGATGATGTCCTCAGGAGGTGCAAAGATGGTTGAGGCCTTCATAGCTGGGCCTTGGTTTAGGGCCACATGGGACCATCCGGAACGAAAGAAAGCAGCAGCAGCAGCCATAAAGTAGCAACAATACCATTCGAAAAGGAACAGGTAGAATCCAGCATTCAAACAAAATGCAGCCCGGTACAGAGAAGTGAGGTCCAGCAAGAAAACCCTATAGGAGAGCATTCCGTCTAAGTACCATGTTACAAAAAATATTGAAATGAAATTTTCGAAGGATAACTCACCTCTGGTCATCAGAGGGTTTTCCCATATAAAAGTATGCAATTTCCGCGACTTGACGGGTCATCTGGGCCTCCTCTTCCTCCAGGTGTCTTCCCCAAACACGTGGTCGTAGTCCTGCACGTGGTCGTAGTCCTGCACGTGGTCGTAGTCCTGCTCGTAGTCCTAGTGGGTGTTCAGTAATTTGGGTTTCCACATCTTCCAGAAACCGAAACCATGTCAGGATGACCTGATTTGGCATAATCGCCAAGAAATTCAAAATTTTGTGGTCGTACTAACCAACTACACAAAAGTCACATTCGCGGCGTGGGTGATCGAAAAAGAATGATGGGACCTCTCGTTTCGTCATTCCCGGAAAAGCGAAATCCGGAAAATACCCCCTCTCCTTCCTTTGACAATTTGATTTCTCTCAAAGTCTCAACACCATAAATTTCCACAAAACATCAACTTGTCAGCTTGGAAAGAAGGATAAATCCATGGCTCCTATTCAATAGTACTTGAGATGGGGAGACGTGCTACCTAGAGACAGGGTGCAACAAATAATCCATGCAGCAATCGACATTTTAGCGATACTGCCGTGAGTTCTTGTCATTACCATGTGTGATGACCTTGAGTTTCTGTTTGGAAAATGTCAAGAAGAAATTTCATGTTTTATGGCCGATGATTGGTTAAGAAGAATTAATGTCACTTGACATAAGCAAACATAACCCTATAATATTCAACCAGTCAACATTGGATAATCACCTGCAATAATATGACTTGAAAATAAATAACTACTCCATGAAGTTAAAACCCAAAGAATGTACACTATGTACACTAGAGAGGTAAGTGTGTAAGGTATTTACTTGGTATTTCTTGTTAAATTTTCATACTGCCGCCTGGTCTAAATTTCACTAACACTATTTCCTTTTCAGATTTTTATTTGCTGGAAACCAAACAACAACGTCTCCCTAGGATGTGATTACAGAACAACATTGATGGTTTCTATCTACTTGGTAAGTTAATTTGAATTTATTGTTGTTAATGTGGTGCTCTGTTTATTTTTGTTTTCATCACTATTTATTATCAATTAACTACCTTATTCTTTTCAGGACACCTATACATCTTAGGAATGAAACACAGACCGAGGCAATGTGTTTTATAAATCAATAGTTTACCAAACTCTGTTGTGAATGAAAAATAAAATGAACTGCTTGGAAATTCACTAAGTTAAATGAACTAAGTAGGAAATCAAGCTTACTGATGTAACGTTTGGTGAGTAAGGTAAATGAGTAATTGAAAACGTTACAAGAGCACAGTCCGTGTATTTACACATCGGCGGGGGGACAAATTATTCAATAACTTTGTTAAAAATGCATATTTTCTCATGATTCAAAGTTCATGTGAAAGAGGAATTCTGCTGCTATCATACCCTGTGAATTGAGTCACGCTTGACTCTTTTGGCCATATCGGAACATGAGTCAAACTTTCTGCTCCCGGCGAGGGGTTAATCTCCAGGAGAAATGTGTACACCAGACTTCCAATGAACAGAGACTTCCAAAGACTTCCAAAGACTACCAAAGACTTCCAATGACTTCCAAAGACTTCCAAAGACTTCCAAAGACTTCCAAAGACTTCCAAAGACTTCCAAAGACTTCCAAAGACTACCAAAGACTTCCAAAGACTTCCAAAGAATTCCAAAGACTTCCAAAGACATCCAATGACTTCCAATGACTTTCAGTTACTACCAAAGACGTTGAGCTAATTCCAATAACTTCCATTGATTTTCGAAGCCTTCTATTAATCGATTGAAGCACAAAAAAGAATTAAGTCAGGACACTAAATGTTCATATTAGTAATTCAGTATCAACTATGTTCGCTTCTACTTATATATAATATCATACCACAGTCTTCCGTTAATAATATCACAACAAATATATCTAGCAATATGCTAATGAGCTAATGTCATAGTCAGGTACAGGGTGATTCACCATAAATATCCCCCCTCTAGCTCACTTATTTTAGAACCGATTTAAAAATTTGAAAAATCATCTAAAATTTCCCGTTTTTTCCCGTTGCATCAGAAAATACAGGGTGCTCGGAACAAACGATCTACAGAGTACTACTTGATTTTTTCAAATGGAACACCCTGTATTATATTGTATTCTTAGATTCTCCCTGAAGAGCTGATTTCATCAATACATCACACTTGGGGTCTAGCGGGAATGATAACAGAGATATAGGGTGTTCAAAATCGAGATTTTTCAACTTTAGGATTTTTTTGTGTCGAAACTATTCATTATTGGATTTATTGGTTGAAACGGCTCCAATGCCCCTATCTCAACTTTTGATTAACTATCTACTGACATTTAATTGGAACATTTACAGGGTGGTTCAAGATTCAGAATTCTGATCACCCTGTATCTGTTCCAATTATTAAATGTCAGTAGATAGTAAATCAGAAATCAAGATATGAACATGAAAGCCATTCTGACAGATAATGAATAGTTTCCTCACAGGAAAATCTTAAAGTTGAAAAATCTCGATTTTGAGCACCCTAAATCTCTGTAATTATTTTCGCTAGACCCTAAGTGTGATACATCGATGAAATCAGCTCTTCAGGGAGAATCTAAAAATACAATGAAAAATAGGGTGTTCCATTGAAAAATCAAATAGAACCCTGTAGATCGTTTGTTCCGAGCACCTCGTATCTTCTGATGAAGCGGAAAAAAACTCTATCGAAAATCATTTTAGATGATATTTGAAATTTTGCAATCGGTTCATAAATAACTGAGCTAGCGGGGGGGGGGGCATTCATGGTGAATCACCCTGTACCTACATGACTTAAACGCGAAGGAACATCTAGAATATTTGATAACATGAAAAAGCATGTATACAACCGAAGGTACAACTAAGAGTAAGAGTAAGTGTTGAAGAAATTCTTAATTTACCCAGGATGCGATGTGATATTTCGGAAAATGAGAACATCTACACCCCCTTTAACAAGTAACCTTCTCAACGAAATCAATATCAGGACCGGACTATTATTTTTTCCCTATGTTTAGTTATTGTGGGAATAACTCGCCCTGTATAATAATTAACAAAAATTTTAGGTCATTATGAATCGACGGAAAAAATACTATAGGAACTTGTGAAAAATATTTCTGGCACAATTTCAGTCATTCCGTAATGAATTATTATTTTAATTTTTTTCAATGAAAATATGATGAATATTTACGACACGAAGACATAATTGTTGTTATCCTCTTCGATAACTTCGTAGAAATATTTTATAAATTACTCTAGTACCCTGAAAAAACTGAAGAATACATCAGTATCAGGACCGGAATGACTCTTATTCATGTTCTTGTAAGTACAGGGTGTTCCTAAAAGGTCTCTACAGAATCTCATATTCCTGATAAGCCGATTTGAAATCCGAAATTGATCCATTTCCGAGATACAGGGTGGTAAATTTGAAAAATAAAAATCGAATTTCTTCAAAATTTATGAACATTTTTGAACGTATCACTTTGAAAATCAATAGGGATCTTCGGGATGCGAAACCCCAATACGGACACATTTTCACTATGGCCATTAAAAGCACAGTTTAAGGAATACCCATTCCTTAAACTGTGTTAAAAGGCACTTCCTATATGGTTCAGAAGGGCCATAACTTTTTTCTCAATGTACTTCTTCGCTTTTTTCGTTGATGAAATGGTTTTTTCAATATTTTTAAGGAAAAAAAGTGCTCCTGTGTAAAATTGCTAAAGTAAGCCGATTTAGAAATGTTTCCGTTTTAAGTGTGTTCGATGCTGCACAGGAATATTCAAATTATTTTGAATAAAAAACGCATTTTTTTTATGTATGATAAAATTGATATTTTCATAACATAGGGAATGCAAATTCCCGATGTAATTCTTTATATATATGTATATCCATTTTTTTATGTTCATAATTATATCTGAGAATATTCCTTTTCAATAAAAAATGCCTTTTTGCTGTTATCTTCGTGAATTTAATTTGGTCAGCAAATGGGTAGTGCAAAAATGAGTTTTTCAAAATACTTTTTTCTGTGACGGGAAAAAAGTTTGTCATTTCATCTCTGTTGGCAGGCTATAAAATGTCACTTTTAATGAATTACTTTTTTCCCGTGGGACACCCAGTATAACAATTGATTAATTCAATTAATTGATTATGGTGTACTCGATATCCTTATATTCCTGCTATTGGAGATTTGGTTCTGCTAGCTCAATGGTTAGGCTAGCAGAACCCATGATTTTTTTGAAAAGACAATGTGCGAAGAAATCGGCAATAGGCTAGGATTAGAGCCTCAAATTAGTCTCAAATCATGGTATAATTCGTTTTGTGATTGTACTTTTATTCACAAAGTGGTTCTGATAGCTCAACGTTGAGCTAGCAGAAGCCACGTTTTTTTGCATAAATCGAAGAGCAATAAATTCTTCAATACGGTGATAAATAATTAGCCTTGAATTATGGCCCAAAAAAAAATTAATGATTCAAAGTAGTTCTGCTAGCTCAATGGAGGTTTTTCACTTAGTTATTCTGAATCTAATACGATCAGATAAATGATGATTGTTATACTAGGTCAGTTATAATCACAAGACTCATTCCACCCCTAATAATATTCTTCAGTTTTTCAGGTTATGAGAGTAATTCATTAAATATTACTACGGAGTAATTAAAGACAATAACAACAATTATGTCTTGGTTTCGTGAATATTAATTTTATTTCGATTCTTGCCGATATTTTATCCGACAAAATTAATAAAAGGAATTAAAATAATAAATCTCTTTCTCACCAAGTTTCAATAGTATTTTCCTCTTAGATTCATAATATGACCTCAGATTCTTGATAATTATTATACAAGGTGATTTATTCTCTCAATAACTAAACATAGGAAAAATATAATATTCTGGTCCTGATAATGATTTCGTTCAGAAGGCTCATTGGTGAAGCATTTGAGTTCAGTTGATATATCAAATTTGAACCCAATCGGGTAATCCCTGTATTTAATATGGCAGATTGATTTTTTTGTCAAAATCCATAAATTACTCTGTATGTCAGTATATTGGCAGTCCCTATAACCCCATAAGTTTCGTCGGTTTCATCTCCGAATACCCTGTATTCCACAAATAAAAATGAATATTCTGACACACGAGAAAAAAAAATTGAAGAAATCTTGAGAATAAATGTGTTGATGAGTGAAATATGTAAGCTATACTTATACTTAGGACAAGGTACAACTCGGAGGAGTTCAAAACGATTAATTCTGGTTGGAAACAGGTCTGTTTTTCGGAAAGAACACTTTTTCATAATATGTATTACGTATTTCTCTGCTGTGCATCACAAAATCAAAGTACCTACTTGAATGGTTCATTTTCCTTCCATATCTATAACGAGGGCAATAATAGACTGTTAAATATCACAACACACTGTATTGGTTCGGTATATAGGATCAAATCACAAAAACACGTTCCATCGGAGTCACTGGAATTCAAATTTGCTAAAGGGTATATATATACCTACAACCTGCGGACCCATGCGCTTCTAGGTGCATTATAAGATATAGTCCAGTATAAAATAGTTCACTGATATACTTTTTTTTCAAGATTTTTCTAGTCATTAAGAAGTAGGTACCTCATTGTCAATCCAATTGGAGGTGATTTGTTCATATCCAATACTATAATATTAAAAAAAGTTCAATAACCATGAATTATTTCTCGATTATTTCCATCAAATTTCAAAAAATGTCAATGGCATTCAAAGACTTCCAAAGACTTCCAAAGACTTCCAAAGACTACCAAAGACTTCCAAAGACTTCCAAAGAATTCCAAAGACTTCCAAAGACTACCAAAGACTTCCAAAGACTACCAAAGACTTCCAAAGACTACCAAAGACTTCCAAAGACTTCCAAAGACTTCCAATGGAGTGTACACCAGACTTCCAATGAGATTTACCCCTCGGCTCCCGGTCAATTTTGACCTCGCCAGGAATTTGTTCCTATTTTTTTTGTATTGCACTAATTTACTCAAAATTTTCTTGATTATGGGTCCTCATAAGGTCCTTTGTCATCCCTGAAATTTGTATGCCCTAATTTTTTTTATTTTCATTTCATTCAATCTTTGTTCATTGAATCCCAATTTTTTGCTGTTTTTGGAGCGCGGGGAAATTTTGTGAACAACCATCAATTGAAAATGTATACATGATCCGATTGGTTTCTATGATACATCATTTGAAAGCTGAGAAGGTCTACTTTTCGATTGTGCAATTACTTTTTTAGACGAAGTCGTCCATTTTTCAATAAAATTAGAAAAAGCGGGGTCAAGGAAAAAACGCACTTTTTTTTTCGGTGGTTTTTTTCTCCGTGCTCTTTATTTCTAACATTTTAACACCTTAACTAGTGTAACGGGGGAATTCCCACCTTTCCATCGATGTATATAAGTCATACCTTTGATATCCCGGGAAAAAAACAGTATATCTAAATGTACACGCTATAATTTATTACTTTCGTTCCTCCGTCGTTCGCCGCGTGTGTGCTCTACGTGGCGCTCGGGTCGTCTGCTACAAACCATGCGGCCACGCAGGGTATGATAGCAGCAGAATTCCTCTTTCACATGAACTTTGAATCATGAGAAAATATGCATTTTTAACAAAGTTATTGAATAATTTGTCCCCCCGCCGATGTGTAAATACACGGACTGTGCTCTCCGGCATACAACAGAAGATCATTATCCGAGGTGCGCTTCGTGACGTTTTTCTCGAAAACGGGCAAATTTTCGAGAAAAATGATAGGGACCATTTTTGTAGAAAATTAACTGAACTTCAATTTTTATCTGAACCGAAAATCTCTAACTGCCATATTTTAGGAGATATTGGCTGAAAACCTATTTTCCTGGTCTTTTGGGGCCATTTTCTCCGCCATCGCACGCGTTTTCCAGTCAAACTTTGTCTCATGTTTAATGAGGTACCAAAAGCTACTTCCAACTGGAAGATGAAAATAGTGCGTAATTAACGTTAACTTTGCCTTTTTTTCCTCCTTCATTTATTGGACTGTAAGTTATGGAAGTCGAAATTTGGAAAATCCCACGAGTATGGACATTTGTGATGTAAAAAGAATCATGAGATACTCGTGAGATACCTTATTGCAACAAAAAGTTAAGGAATTGTTTACAGGAAAAATGAAGAAAGTGGAGGACTAAGAGCATAAAGTGACTTTGATTTTGCAGGAGACAAGAATACCAGAAAGAGTACAACCGGATATCTGATTCATTTCTGCAATGGACCGATCAGCTGGTGCTCCAGAAAACAGCCGTTGTTGCCCTTTCCAGTACAGAGGCAGAATTTATAGCAGCAGCAGAATGTGTCAAAGAAATTCTGTTTTTAAAAGCCTTATTTGAAGAATTGATGATGAAAGATTCAGAAACTGTGCTATTGAGAATGGATAATCAAAGTGCAATGACTATAATAAAAAATGGTCAGTTAAATAGAAGAAGCAAGCATATTGATGTAAGGTTTCATTTCATAAATGAAATAGTCAGGAAAGGTCTCATCAAAATTGAATACTTATGTACAGAAGAAATGATAGCAGATATTTCAACAAAAGCATTGAACAATACAAAGTTTTTGAAACACAAGAATGTAATATTAGGATAAGGTTTTTATTTCGCGCTGAATTATTTTATTGTTAATAATTACTGTTCATAAATATTAGGACAAGGTGTTGAGAATAATATTTATCAAAAACATCCTGTGAATGATTATAATTCTGTAAGTTTGTCAAGATGTCAGTGTCATGAAATATGTCATCGAGATTATCAAAATGGTAGATGTTGGATCGCAGTACATTTTGTTTTTGTAGTCATGGAATACGTTGTTGAAATTGAATAGATGTATTGAAGGTTCTGAATTAAATTATTTAATGAAATAGCTTCAATTTATTCAAGAAAAATAGAATCAAACCATATAAAATAATATAAAATCCATATACCATATCATTAATACATGGTGTTTCCGAATTTGGGGCAATAAATGAAATGGGGTGTTCGATTACACATACTGACACAATAAATGGCAAGAAAAAATTTGTTTAGCTAGGTATGAAACATTTTTGAAAAAATGATAATAGAACTCACCATAGTTTGGGAAGCACTGGTTTGGTTCCCTAATACAGAGAACACTCTCGCGCTATCGTTGTGTACTTCTCCACTGTTGCCAGAATCAAAATATTCAATACATGCACAATGCACAAATGACACTTAAATGTTGTTATGCACTAGCGGGCGGTAAAGTGCACTTTACCGCCCGGTTTCGCGGGCGTAAAGTGTCGCTGTTCTCAAATTCCTTATATCCACATACTAAATTATGACATAACTATGTTCGCACTTTAAGCTGATTCTATGATTTTCAGTGGTATATTGTACACATGTTCTTCTTGATCCCATTCCATGAATATTATCACTTATCACTCTACTAACGCACTTCTTTGATTAATACTGTAATGATATTTCCCTTAGAGGGGCTCTAGTAACATCATCAGTAAGACAGAACTGACAGGAGTACAACGATCATCCTGTATCACGCATTCCAGATTGTTCTCCAACCTCCCAATGATTCCTACATACACCAGCATATTTCCGAACACTCAATATATGCCGCAGTGACAAAATAACGTCATAGAAGATTCTGGAATGTTCTGGAAACAATCGATGGAACAATTAGAGAGAGAGGTTTTGTTCTAAGAAGCTTCTAGAACAAAAAGAAGGAAACGGAAGATCATTCGAGAAATTTCTCGCAAGAAAGGCTCACAAAATCGAACATCAATTTTTTCAAATGGAACACCCTGTATTTCATTGCATTTTCATATTCTCCTTGAAGAGCTGAATTCACCGACCTAGAACACTTGGGGTCTAGCGGGAATGATTTCCGAGATATAGGGTGTGGAAAATCGAGATTTTTCATTTTTGGGAATTTTTTGTGTCGAAACTATTCATTATTGGTCAAAACGGCTCACATGTTCATATCTCAACTTTTGATTTACTATTTACTCGTATTCAATTGAAACAGATACAGGGTGGTGTGGAATTCTGACTGAAACTGTTAATTCTACACCACCCTGTATTTGTTTCAATTGAATACGAGTAAATAGTAAATCAAAAGTTGAGATATGGACATGTGAGCCGTTTTGACCAATAATGAATAGTTTCGACACAAAAAATTCCCAAAAATGAAAAATCGCGATTTTCCACACCCTATATCTCGGAAATCATTCTTGCTAGACCCCAAGTGTGCTAGGTCGTTGAACTCAGCTCTTCAAGGAGAATATGAAAATGCAATGAAATACAGGGTGTTCCATTTGAAAAAATTGATGTTCGATTTTGTGAGCCTTTCTTGCGCACCTCGTATAAAATATAGTCATTCCTGAAGTTAGCACTCATAATGCGATATAATGTGACATTATAATATTTTGAAAATTCCTATTGGTTCAGAAGATATCTAACTGTCCCACTGGTCTAGGGACACCCTGTATACTGGCATTATGTAACATTTCAAGAAATTAGTCTTTTTTGGTGAACAATAGTTATTTGTTTTAATAGGTAGAAAAGTACAAGATTTAATGCCGCGGCTGGTGTTTCATAGCCTAGGCGTAGCAGAATATGAAGTTGGCTAAACTTTTCTGAGGGGTGTTTATAATTTTTTGAACATTTGGAAGGGTCATAACTACCCCTTAGACGGCCTGCAAATTGATCATCTCATAACATGGTGTTCTTGACCTATTCAGTAATGCCTGTGCAGAATATGAAGTTGGCAAAACATTTCTGAAGGGTGTTTATGATTTTTCAATATATGGAAGGGTGGTAAGTACCCCTTAGATGGCCTGTGAATTTATCATCTCATAATATGGTGTTCTCGCCCTGTTTAGTAATGCCTGTGCGGAATATTAACTTGGGTAAACATTTCTGAGGACAGTTTTTGATTTTATAATTTTTTTTTTCAAATATAACCGACGGCACTGGTGATTTGGCTGCCAAGTGAAAATTGTCTGCTAGAAAATGGCTGCTAACTTCACACCGGTACATTATTATAAATTATTCAGTTTCATTTTCTCAGTTTGTTGTAATGAGGGCTATTTTTCAGTTTCAGCAGTTTGCCTTACTAAAGTCAATGTCAAAGTCAAAAATCCCGAAATTTTGAGGGAAGCACTAAAAGCTGTGGCTTGTTTTTTCGAAAATATTCGGAAAAATGATGTAGAATATTCCAACAAATAGAAAACCTCAGGTTATGGAAAGACTTGACCAGACTTAAATTTTTTTTACTCTCAATATGGAACTTTACCACAAATTCTTACATTGACAGAAAGGAAGATATCATAGGAAGAGGCTGAATGCTCGGCTGAATGACATGAAAAGAAGAAGTATATTTATCAGTTCTACCAACTCTGACCTGATGCTTCAGTTGAGCAATCTGGTGGACAAAAATTAATGTTAGCACTCATTGATATTGGCTATATTCCTTGCTATACACTGAATTCAACTGACAGTACTGAATCTGCTGATTGTGTGAGTAGACATACTATTTATTCCAAATATTTCTACTCAACATTCTGCTGAAATTCATGACTATCAAAAGGTATTGTGGTTTCAGAACTGTCATTATTTTAAAGGGGGAGGGAATGTCACATTAATTTCAATTTTTTTATCAATAATAGATTGATAATATCATTCAAAATAACAGAAAATACCTGTTATTAAAATAATTGACACTGAGAATAATATCTAGTTCAGATGAATGAGACACTATACATGAGTGACAACCTGACAACTAACAAAGTTCACCAGCTGATCAACTGCTACTGATGACTGATGAAAACCATGAAAACATGTTCCAAATTACAGCAATCTATTTTTGATTTTATAGTTGTTCAGAACACAGATTTTCAACGAATTCAGAGAAAATAAAATATAATAAAATCATCCGAAAATATGAAAAATAAGAAGAGCAAGTGAAGTAGATATTTACTTAACCAGTTAGGAAACATGTAATTTTATGTAACAATGGGATTTTGTAGGACAAGTGAAGCTCCTGTGGACTCCTAATGTTTTCTGGACCAATTAGAATTAGAAATTAATCAACAGACTTATTGTGAAAATTCAATCACAAGTGGCATTACTGTTGATATTCAGAACCGATTCAGAACATTGTGATATCACCTCTAATATTACTTATGTGAATACATCTTGATAACCAACTTGATAACTGCATTCAGTGCAATTATCAATCTCTATGACAACATGATCAACTTTAACAACTTCAAATCATTTTCCACTGAATATCTCTGGAACCATTGTCTCTGCCTGGAACATTGAAATTTGCTTGGGCTTTGAGCTGGTACCAAGAAAGGAGCTTTCAATTGTCATAAAAGTATCTCCTCTATTATCAACGTCCTAGGGATATTACTACTAATAATCACCCATTGCTATATGTGTAAACAAAGAGACCTATTCCAGCCTTCTAATTGATTGAAAATAAATTCATGAAATTTTCACTGTTATCAGATTATCAGAATGGGAATGAAATTGAAGACATACCTACAATGTACCACTTTGATTCATTGAAATCAATAAAACAAGAGCAATTTTGTGTTATAGCTATATAAAAATATAATAAGCAAACCAAATAAATGAATAGATATCACTAGACCTCCAGGTAGACCTTATTCCATAGACAATCAGAGATTGTCTATGCCTTATTCTTTATGGAAGATGGGGTTTCTCATACCCCACCTGATGGAACTTGCGAAAAAATTACACCTTACACATGCTGGGGTCAATGAAGATATTAAAGTTATGTACCCTCATATGTACCTATATGTGTTTTTGCAACAAATTATATATTTTAATTTTGGATGTATTATTTTCATCTGTGAAATTTCATATTCCTATTTACCTTCCGAACAAGTGTGAAATAATGCATGAATGAATCCAATCTTACCAACTTGTTGAAGGTAAGGCCTAACCTATATTCTTTGGTAAGGCTGTAGTATTCACCTTGGTATTCACCGAAGGTACACACACACTAATATGTTCACAAGTTAACACTATTTTGCTATTTGTTTTACGTCCCAGACACCAGAAACAGAAAAAAGCAAGAACTGCTCTCAATTTATTAACTATAAATAAATCAAAAATAAACAATGAACAATAATAATTAATAATAACTCATTGTCATTGACGTCATTGTCATTATTGTCATTGTCACTCATTGCCCATTGGCACGAGCACCTCACAACAGTATCTTTTATTGCATCAGAAATCTTGCTGCTGAATGCTCTGGCGAAAACACGACGATAAAGGCGAGAAGCTGAATCGCAAGGCCTCAGGCACTATACCACGACTCTCACGAGCTTACGTGACGATTTGCGTTTGAAAATCATAAATATTAATCTCGCATCGTGTGCATAGAAGTGCGTTAGAAACCAAACATAGGATGTGGTACGAGAAGTATCTACAGGCACCCGTCGAAAAAACCTCCCTAATTCAACAAGTGGATCGCGGCAGGAGGCTGTCGCTGTCACTATGACACGTCGCTTTACCGGGCAACAACTTCACCCGAAAAGAGCGGTATATTTCTTGAAAACTACTTGACAGATCGCTTGAACAAATAAAAGAAACACTTGATTCTCGCGATACTTGTACTCGAGCCTCAGAGGCGTGACAGTTGGATGCGTGTGATGTACATTCTTGTCGACAGCATTAGTGGCTTGAGTTCTATGTTCTATGATAGCTAGAGACTTGATTCAAAAACGAATGTGAATGAGACAACAAGGTCCATAACTAGAAATTATTGCCGCATTGGAAAAAATCTAGAGCGTCAAGATCACTTTTTTCAAATGGAATGCCCTGTATATTAGCACATTTTTTGAAGCATTTTTGTGACCTCCTACAACTTCCATAATATTGTTGACTATATCTCGATCATTTCAAAACTATTAATCTTTCCGTCGAAATAATGAGATCTGCAGATGCATACCGAAAAAATCACTGTAGTCACAATTATGAAATTCAAGAGAGAATAATAATCATAGTATCATTTGTAGAAAAGATGCGTGATATTTCTGTAGAATTTTCCGGCCCTCAAGTTATACAGGGTGTCTAAAAATGATTTTTCAATTCAGAACCTTTGGAAGTGAGTTTTCTCGAGTTTTTCAAATAGAACACTCCATATATTCTCAAGCCATTTGGTGTGAAATCGTTTCTCAAACATCTTTCATATCAACATCCATATTGATATTCGTAACCATTTTTGAATTATTGAACTTCGAAAATTATAGGTTTTGTCATTTTCATCGATACACATTCTCATCTGTTATTACATCAGAAGTCCAGTTAATGAAATAAACTTATTTTTTATTGGAAAAATTGATGCTAAAATCAAAGCAAACAAAAATAGTTCATATGCTATAGTTATTAACAAAGTGAAAATTAAGGAAATCCCGATTATGCATAATTGTGAATTATTATCCTGGTTTTGTTTTTGATGTGCTATGAATTTATGGGATATTGTGAAAATGGAATCTTTTTCTTTTTTTACTTTGTAAATTACAAGAATATGAACTATATCTGATATTTGCTTCAATTCTGGTTTCAATTCTGACAATTAAAAAAACAAGTTTACAAAATTATTAATTGGACTTTTGATGTTTTAATAACCAATGAGAATGTGTATCGATGAAAATGGCCAGCCTATAATTTTCGAAGTTCAATAATTCAAAAACTGTTACGGATACCAATAAGGATTTTAGGATGTTGAGATGAAAGATGTTTATGTTTCGATTTTACACCAAATGTCCTGAAAATAAATGGGGTATTCCATTTGAAAAATTCGAGAACAATCATTACCAAAAGTTCCGAACTGTTTTATTTTAGCCGCCCTGTATACTTTGAGGGCATGAGAATTCTACAGAAATATCACGCACGTTTCCATCAAAAGATATTATGATTATTCTTTCTGAAATTTTATAATTGTGACTACAGTGATTTTCTCGGTATGCATATGCAGATGACATTATTTCGACAAAAAAATAATAACTTTGAAATTATCGAGATATATTCAACAATATTATAGGAGTGGATAAAGGTCACAGGGATGCTTCGGAAAATGTGCTAATATATACATATAGAGCATTCCATATAAAAAAAGTGATCCTGATCCTCCAGATGTTTTCCGGTTCACCCTGTATATGCGGCAATAATTTTAAGTCATGGACCTTGTTGTTTCATTCACATTCGTTTCAGAATCAAGTTTCTAGCTATCATAGAGCTCGATCAATCGAGCTCCGTCGCACTAATGCCCCACCGAGTATATACGTGTCAGTATTATATTCAATATGATTTCTACACACTAGTTCAGTGGATTTCTATGGCAGCGACCAACGCCAAACCTTGATCAGCGGCAGCGGCAGTGACCAGCGACAATCTCCTGTCGCGATCCACTTGTCATATTTCTTGTTCTATGATACATAAGGTGAAAATTACAGTATTTCTTATTGGTCAAACAACTCTCCTAATTCAAGAAAATCTCGCTTGAAATCTCCATTTTATATATTATTATTGAGATGTTTAAGACATCTTAATTATTATGTATACTTACTTGATTGCAGGCAATCATCGATTATTCGATTTATGACATGATTTTCGTTCTGAAAGATTGTTTAAAAACGATATAACAAATTCCAGAACCCTCAGAGTGATATTTTCAGTTAACAGAAACAGAACCGATGCGTCAAAAACCTTCTCATAGAAAATATCTGTTTATTTGTTACTAGGGTCCCTTGATGCAAACTGACGTATTTGTCATCTTTGACTTCAACGTCAGTTTATTCGCGGGAATCAATGATACCAGGTGGCGCTCGGTTTTCATCGTTCCATGTCAAAGTCACGTCAAAACTGGGGGAAAACAAACTCAATCCTCCCTCAATTGACTCAATCCCATTAGTGCCATTAACTTGTGTACTGTGTACTGATAAGAGTGATAAGTTTTTAAATTTCTTGACAATAATTGTCAATATTCGATCGAAAACGCTAATAATGCCTGTTGTAGATGTTCTTTTGGCAGATATTTTGCTCTACTTAGATTGAAAAAGCCGATCAGTAGTGGCAGGAGAAGCAGTTCTCCGTGCAAATCATGTGATTTTGTGTGAGGCAGAAGACTTCAACAAAAGGCACATTTTTGCACTTTGCCTACAAACTTCGGCGATGAAATCTTCCCCACATGAAGTAAAATTGAAGTTGGGGTCCAGATGAACTCCTGTAGAACAATGGATTTGTGTTTGTTCATGCAAAGCAGGACAATCTGGGTATTGTAAACATTTTGTAGCTGTTCTTTTATATGTCAATTGATTTGCTCGTCATATAATTAGTTTGAATTGTTTGAACTATCTCCTATTCTTCACCCGTTCACTGTTCACTAAAATAATAAAAATGTAATAATGTAAAAAAAATAATAAGCAACTCAACCATCATCACTACCAACAGTGCCAACACTTTATGTCATTAACAAGTTTGACTAAAGCTACAGCAAGCTGAATGCAATGTAGTCTATGCACTTTATCCATAGACAACAGTTTGTCGCCCACTTCGTGAATTTCGCGAATACCAAGGGATCCTATTTGTTACTAACTATTGAAGTTGTTCGCCAGCCATCATACTTTTTTTCGCTCCTCTAGCTTGCACAGCACTATTCGATAGTTATTTCTGTGCGAAATTTACTGTGGATGAATTTCATGTCTATTCCTCTATTCGCCAGAGAAAATAAAACTTCGCTCTACCTGACGGCAACAATTTGAACACTTCTGAGCGGTTTGTTTTGATGATGTGACCAATAAGCACAAACAAAAAACAAATGTGAACCAATGAAAACAAAGTAAACATGCCGCTCTGACAGCTTCCAAGAACTCCGATAGGTAGCGTACGCTTATTTTCTATCGCGAATGATCTAAGGTCATATGAGATGGAAAATGTCAAAAAGACAATAGTAAACTGTCAAAAGTGTCAACTTTCAGATATCGCAATAGGTCAAGTCAAGTGCAACTTGCAAGTGTCAGTGCATCAGATGTTGAATCGTAATCGCTATATTATTATTAGTCCTCATATCAATTAAAAATTATCTTGATACGAAGTGAAAAGCTACAGAAATGTTATCGGCTTGTAAACAAACATTATCTTCAAGTTTACAAAGGTCAGTAAAATCTGTGAATCATTATCATATGGAGACCCCCTTTAACACTCTTTGTTATGATATAATAGGATGTTATGAATAATTATTGAGTAATGTTTCGATACATTAACAGTATTGAATTCATTAATCATGGTATATTTTGTTATCACCTTCATTAAAGCACAAATCCATTCGTTATCACTGATTGCTTCCTAGGAGAATCATCAACTTGAGTTTGTGGAAATTTCCACTGACAGTACCTATAAAATCGATGTCGCAACCTATTTCGTGAATCTCGAGATTGAAAATACGCGGATTTTTTAAGAAAAGTGGTTGCTGCAATCACCTGATAGGTAGATAGATACCTAGTTCAGCTGATTGCATATCTGGTCCTTTTTTGAAGTGGACTGATGCAGTGCAAAAATCTCGGCAAAAATATTGCATTTTATACTTAACTTCCATGCAACATTTCTACATATCATTTCAGTGACAGTCACTATTGAAGGCTTCCTACAAGCTTCCTACATAACCAAATAGAATAATTGAAGTTTCAATGATATACAGGGTGTATCTTAATAACACGTAACAAAATTAACAATTTAGAATTTCTTTTCATGTCCTGTATGATGAATATCAATGTGTCATACATCCAAAAATAACAAGGTGTAATTCTTTGATGAGAATCAAGGTGCAGGTGGGTATTTGGAATAAAATTTGTTGAAAAACCTCCCTGGAAAAGTTACACCCTTCTGACAATTCAAAAAACTTTCTCTTTCCCCTGTAGGTATATTAAGCTGAAGACAAAAAACTTGGTAAATATCATTTGTCAAAAAAACTACACATTTTGGAATGTTGGAGTATGCTTAGAAATATTCAACCACTAAGACATTTTTTCTTACAACTTTTTTTGGATAAAAAAACATGACAAAAGCGTAAATTTTCGAAAAAAATTCTAGAGATAAAAAAGGACGTAAATGAATTGGGCTTTTCAGCCATGTTTTTTTAAAAGAAAAATTTCCATTAAAAACTTAGAAGAAAAAATATCTTAAGATTTGAATATTTCAACCCCTTCTTAGCATACCTCAGGGTTGAAACAATTTCAAAATGTGTAGTTTTATTGACATATAATATTCACCAAGTATCGTGTCTTTAGCTCAATATACAGGAAAAATAAAAAACAAACTTTTTTGGTAATCTTATTCATTTTCATCACAGAATCACCCTTTAAATTTTTCCCATGTTATTTAGATACACCCTGAAGAAATTATAAATTGAGACCTAATGTACCTAAATCTCGACCTAAATAGTCATTCAATTTTTTTATAGACCTATTGACCTAGACCTGAGTTGGTATGCATAAATCATAGAATTAATTTTCAAGTGAATAAAATGCTAAATGATTATGGCCCGAATTGTGAAGGCTTAAGGCGGGTTTAGGTTTAAGCAAGGGGTTGAGTAGAAAGGTATCTTAAAATGATTTAATTAAAAAATTGTAGGTATAAACACTATTTCTAGAAAATATTTTTTTAGTTAAATATGCATCAACACACTCTTGTTATTTTATTTTCTACTTCTTTTGAGTTTGACTATCCATAAAATCGTGTCCCTTCTTCTTTGTTGGACAATTTATCTCTTCAGTTTTTAAACTATACTATCAATTTCTTCTTCTTTTCAGTTTGGCCTTGAGTTTGGCTATCTATTGAAGCGTGTTTCATTATAGTTTTTCAAACTAATATTCATTACAAAGCGTTACAAAGCTAGTTCGTCATATTGGATCCGCCATCTAGAATATCCCAATTTTGAAGAAAAAGATCCGACCCCGAAAACCAACAGATTCGGATTTTGAATACGTATCATAATAACAAAACTCGGCCGCCAATCATATTGGATTCGCCATCTTTAATTGTCTAATTGTTACGTTGGAATCATAATCTCCGACCCCGAAAATCCCAGATACCAACGTTACAAAACCGGTCCCCAAAATCCCCCAAATACCAATTTTCAATGGAATCGGGTCATAATCACAAAAAACTCGCCAGCCATATTGGATCTGCCATCTTGAATTTCCAAATTTTGATGGAAGAATCATTATCTCCGAGTCCTTAAACCCCGATATACCAATTCTGAATAGAATCTGATCATAATTGAAGAACTGGTCTGTGATATTACATCCGCCATTATGAATTCCTAATTTCGACGAAGGAATCATAATCTCCGATCTCAAAAACCCCCAGTTTTTATAGAATCTGACCATAAATACAAAATTTGTCTGCCATATTGGATCCTCCATCTTGAATTTCAAAATTTTGACGAAAGAATTATAATCTCCGACCCCAAAAACTCCCAGATGCCAATTTTGAATAGAGTCGGATCATAATTCAATCAATCAATCAAATTATACTTTATTGTCGGAAGAATGAAATTCTCATTGACAAAGTGAAGAAATATATAAAACTCATGCATTAAATATGTATATGCGTACAGAGACTACAGGAAATAAACACAGTAAAATTAAAAGAAACTTACAATCATATTAATATATAAGTCAATACAAACAACACATTAAAACTTATTGAAGATGTAAACATAAAAAAGATAAAAAATAATAAAAATGATATGAGATCCTGATTAGGTATCACAGTCAAAAATAGAAATTTCAAAATACTATATCTAGTATCTAGACTAGCCTATGGATTCTCCATATTTAGTTGAGTTAGTTATTACAAAACTTGTCCGCCATATTGGGTCCGACACCTTGAATCTCCAAATTTCGACAGAAAAATAATAATCTCCGACCCCCAAAACCAATCGATACAAATTTTGAATGAAATCTGATCATAAATAAAAAACTCGTCTGCCATCTTGGATCTGCCATCTTGAATTTCCAAATTTTGACGAAATAATCATAATCTCCGACTCCGAAAACCCCCAGATACCTATTTTTAATATAATCGGACCATAAAGTAAAAAAATCGTCCGCCATATTGGTTCCGCCATTTTGAAATTCCTAATTTTGATGAAGAAATCATAATCTCCGACCTCGGAAACCCCCAGATACCAATTTTGAATGGAATCTGACCATAATGGGCTTATATCACAAAAAATGTTTATTTCATAATTCGATAGAACTCACCCAAACTAGATCACCACCGCAAACCGTTTCTTGCTGTGAGCTCCCTACGTTTTATAAAAAATTATTGAAATCCCCGATTTTTCGGACCTCTGAAAACGAGGCGATGATGTGACGTCAAAACCCTAATACTGAAACAAGACTATTCCAAACAGAGATGACTGATACATGATTTCTGACAGAGTGAATTAGCGCGAGATCACAGTTGAAAGAATTAATATATCAGTTGCCTCAGTCTCCGTCGGGCGTTTGGTATTTTCTTTTAACAATGGCGAGATGAGGTTTCCATGTCATAAGAGGGTCCGTTTTCAGAAGGTACAATTATTTATGTCCAAAAATAAAACATTCCAGTTAATTTTTCGATCGAATTATGTCGTCAATCATTATTTATTTATAAAAGGATCATTATAAACATGGTTTGAGTAAAAAGTTCTACTAAGGTGTACACGCCCATAGGGATTAGGCCGAGTTCTGATCTTCAGTTGATTGCTCATTTTCTGCATTCTATAATTCATTATTCTTATTCTTTTTGTGTAATTTCGACGAATATACAAGGTGGGCCAAAAGAAGTCATCCGATGTTGTTTGGCTCTCATTTTTTTTTCTATAATGAAAAGCTTAGATTCTGTTTTCTGATTATTTTCATTTCAACCTTTAGAATTTTATTGGTCAAGTCGAGAAGATGATATCGGCCAAATGGGCGCCGCCACAATTGTTTGCTATAGGGGCTCGTTTTATGCATTTTTCATCACTTCGGCGAGAACTTCGGGCGACAGATTGTCGCATTCGTGTCGTTTGTTGTGCTTGACGGCTTCCAGAGTCTAGGGCTTGTTCACGTAAACACGGAACTTCAAAAACAAACACCAAAAAGGTCTGGAACGGTTGAATCGGAAGATCTTGCGGGACAGTGCAAATCGCCCAAACGAGAGATGAGGCGATCCGGGAAGCGATTTTACTAAATATACTGCACGCTAGCACAAACCACGCCCACCATAATACGTCATATCTCCAAACATCACCGATATACTCGGAGTCAGCACATCGCACTAAATATACTGTGCTCCAACGCAAGAATACACTTTTCATGATTGAAGCTCTCTCGTTGTCAATCTCTTGTACGCAATAAATTCATATACCCAAATGGTCTAGTTGTTAGCGCTGTCGACTTTCAGTCTGAAGGTCCATGGTTCGAATCGCTGTGAACTTGAATTTTTTTTTTGCAACTTTTTTTTTTCACCAATGTTTTTTTACTTCATTCTGGTTTTCCTTTTTCATAAAATATTTGAAGTCAAATAGGTTAGTGCGTTTAGGATAAACAGTCTCATTTTATTCAATTTTGTTGAAGAACTCAACTTTTAAAATATATTATTAATCAATGTGTTTCTACACCCCATTCGGTTTTCCTTCCTCAAAAATATTGCAATCAGGGATAGGTTAGTTCGTTGAGGATACATAGTCTCTGAGTTTTGCCTTCCTCAAAAATATTGCAATCAGGGATAGGTTAGTTCGTTAAGGATAAATTTTAATAGTCTCTGAGTTTTGCCTAAGTACTTCGAAGATGAGATATTACGGTGGGCGTGGTTTGTGCTAGCGTACAGTATATTTAGTAAAATCGCATCCGGGGACGCCGCCTTCAGAATATCGGTTATGGCACAGTAGAGAGCTCTCTACTGTGGTTATGGCTCGCGCAGTGTGTGCCGTTGCTCCGTCCTGTTGGAACCACATGCCCTCCAGTCCTAATTCGTTCAATTGCAGCAGAAAAAACTCGGTTAATATGGCCCTATAGCGCGCACCGTCCACTGTTGTCGTTTGACCAGCGGCGTCGTCGAAAAAAATGGCCCGATGACTCCTCCAGAGTGAACAGCGCAGCATGCAGTCACTTTGAGCGGGTGTAATGGCTCCTTGTGCATCACTCATAGATTTTTGGTGCCCCAGAAGCGATAGTTCTGCTTTTCCACGTCCCCGCTGAGGTGGAAATGAGCCTCGTCGCTCATTATGATTTTGGTCGAAAAATCGTCCACGAGATTGAGGATGGCTTGGCTTGGATTATTCCGCGTTCTTGGGGAGTGTATCGCTCCATGGCTTGTTCACTTGTATTCTACATCTGTCTAGTTCACGAATCACGAATGTCAAAACAGATTTGACATTGACCGCCATTTGCAAAAACAAGAGCTACTTTCAATAGGGTGATTTCTTTTGGCCCACCTAGTACATATTGTTCAAAAGTTACGCGTTGTTCAGTTTGTATACTTCAAATCCTGTAGACAAGAAAGTGTATTACCAGAATCAGTAACCTATCAAAATACAGTCCACTAAAACCATCTATCGAAACAACAAAACGAAATAACAGTTGCTTTAAAACGGCTCATTTTGACATCAGGAATATGTGCTGAAATTTCGAACAGACCTCTCGGGGACACCCTGTATATTCATGATTGATTGTGACTTTACATTTTGTATTTCAGTATCGAAATAGTTATCAGTTTCCGAGTTAATTTCCCTAGGCAGGAAAGCACAAGATAGTTCATTCATAGGAATTCAGCCAAGGCATTAAATCTGCTTTTCTGCCGTATGAAAATAGTTATTTATGTACGAAGGACAAAACACTGTCTATTATAGTCGAGTCTGCCAAGTGATAGCCGAGGCTAGAAATCAGGCGAGACAATCGACAGTTTTTCACCGAGGTGCATATTACATTTTTTCATCGACCTCAAACACTTATATTCACATCACGGTCCGATTCACACGTGAAATGTATCGGATTTCGTGAATGATCAATTTGACAACGGCAAATGACAGTTGTTGTCAACTCACTCTCCGCGCGGACCAGGGTTGCCACTGTTGCCAGTTCGAATTTTATTCCATCCGTAAATACCTTGTCAAAAATTCAAATCTAATTTATGCTATACGAATTCCAAGAAAGAAGAATTAAATACTTACACCTATGACGTCAAAACATAATGTATTTTAGTAAACAGAAAGGTAACCTCTTTCCAACAAAATAGAAATAAACAAAACAAACATTCTATAAAAAAATAATCATATTCCTAATTCTCAATTCAAAAATACTCAAATATAAAATACATAGGTATTTATTTATTTATAAGATTTGAGTATATAAAAAACAGAAACGAATAATAAAAATGAACAACAAAAATACAACACAAGAAAAATTGAACGTAAGAAACAAATTATAACAGATGTATTTAAAAAAAATTGAATTTTATCTGAATCAGAACGTATTGCCCAATTTTGAATTATACATATCATTAGTACCCATATGCAAATTTATTACTTATTTTGTAATTAATTGTAATTAATTTGAACAGATCGTACCGAATTATCATGCAATTTATAAGTGTATGTGATAAACTAAAGATTAATAATAATATAGGTTATTATAATCATAAATAAGTGTCAACATAGTTTTCAGTAGGTTATGAAATGTTTCAGTAGATCAGTATGCAAATCAGGAGATTATTATTATTATTATTATTAATATACTTTATTTCAAAAAAAGGTTTACATTTTATATAAAACATATAACAAAGAATGAAACAGTGTCACAAAACATAGAAAATAAATAAATTAGTTTGAATTTACATATTTTCATTTAAATATTCATCTATAGAATACGGTTCTAGTTCAGTAAGCCAGTTCTTCAGATGATTCTTGAATTTTTTCACACTATCAATCACTTTCATTTCATTTGGTAATCTATTGAAAAATCTAATTGCTGAATAATTCGGATGCTTTTCTGTTGATGTTAAACTATGTGTTGGAAAAGTGAAATTCCTGTTCCGAATGGGGTATCTGCTATTATTACTTTGTGTGAAATTCATTTTATTTTTATACAGATGTATGACACATTCATAAATATATAGAGCAAATACGGTCATTATTTTATTTGATCTGAAGGTACCTCTGCACGTTTCAACATATTTCATATTGTATAATGATCTTATAACCCTCTTCTGGATCTGGAATATTTCCTTAGTTTGACTGCTCGATCCCCAAAATATTATGCCAAATTTTGCAGTGGATTCAAAGTTCGCATGATAGATAATTTTTAGGGACTTTTCATTCAAGTATTTACAAAGTATACGAATGCTGTATGCTATTTGGTTTAGTTTTGCTCCAAAATAGTTGATGTGTGTATCCCACTTTAAGTTTTCATTTATAAAAACACCCAAGAATTTTGTGTTACTTTCTATATTGATGTTAGTTTCGAGAAGTCTTATACTAGTTGGAGTTGTAATTCTTTGCTGTGAGGTCCGGAAAAGGATAACATGAGTTTTTTCTTTGTTGAGTAAGAGATTATTTTTTGAGAACCACTCATCAGCTCTCATAATGAGACTTTTAGAATTTTCGCAGAGTTCTGGGTAGTTTGAACTTGAAGTTAGTAAATTGGTATCATCAGCATAGCTGGTTATCAGGCTGTTATCGTTGTTTAATATTGATATTATGTCATTCATAAAGATTGCAAATAAAATTGGACCTGTAATACTTCCCTGTGGAATCCCTATTCTGTATTCTTTTATGTGTGACTTAGTGATTTTACCTTCATGCATAATTTTTACTCTTTGTTTTCGATCTAATAGGTATGACTCAAACCATTTGAATCAACTGAAAATACAGTCGAACTGGCAACCCTGCAGCGGACGAAAAGTGTTTGCGGACGGAAATTTTGTGTCTGCGGACGAAAAGTACTTGCCTTCGGAAATAGTCGGTTCTTCGGAAATTAGAACGTAAAATGTGATTTTTTGTTGAGATCGACGAAAAAACTGCTTTACATATCTAACCAATGTTTAGGACAGTTTTTGATGAACTGATCGAAAGGAGTTGAGGATATTGTTTTTCTGCTATGGAAACATTTTTTCTGGAAAAAAATGTGGTATACCTCTTGATATTCATGTCATTCGCTTTCGAAAAAATCCCAAATTTTTCCGATCAGTTTATTACAAACTAGGAGACCTATTATTATTATTTATTTCCTACTTCTTTTTAGTTTCGCTATCTATAAAAGCGTGTTTCTTTAGTTTTTCAAACTACCATTTATTTCAACTTCTTTTTAGTTCACTTGAATTTCCCAATTTTTATGAAAGAATCATAATATTCGGCTCCAAAAACCCCAGATGAAAATTTTGAATAGAATCGGAACATAATTACAAAACACGTCCGCAATATTGGGTCTACCATCTTGATTTCCCTAATTTTGACGAAGGAATCATAATTTTTGATCCCGAAAACGCCCACTTACAAATTGTGAATAGAATCGGTATATAATTACAAAACTCGTCCGGTATATTGGTTCGACCGTCTTGAATTTCCAAATCCCACCCTTTCCAAATTGAGACAAAAGAATCATAATCTCCGACCCCGAAAACACCCAGATAACAATTTTGAAGAGAATCGGATCATAATTACAATACTCGTCCGCCATATTGGGTCCGCCATCTTGAATTTCCTGATTTTGGCGAAAGAATCATAATCTCCGACTCCGAGAACCACCAGATACCAAATTTGAATAAAATCGGATCCTAATTACAAAATCCGCCATTTTGGATCCGATATCCTGAATTTTTTAATTTTGTCGAAGGAATCATATTCCCCGATCACGAAAACCCCTAGGTACCAATTTTGAAAAGAATCGGATTATAATCACAAAACCCGTCTGCCATATTGGTTTCGCCATCTTGAATTTCCAAATTCCGCCCGAATTTTCAAATTCTGACGAAAGAATCATAATCTCCGACCCCGAAAACCCCCAGATACCAATTTTAAATAGAATCGGACCATAATTACAAAACTCGTCCGATATATTAGATCCGTCATCTTGAATTTCCTAATGATACCGGGATAAAAGGTATCCTATAACCTTCCCTTGGCAGTCCCCGCGAGATTAACCCGTCGAGTTGAGGCTTCGCACCCCTTCGTGGTCACTTTGGAGACCTGGAGAACATCTCTTTCCAAACACTCGTTCATCCAACGAACAGCGAGGCTCTGGAACACATTGCCAAGGGAGGTGTTCCCCGAGGCATATGATCTCTAGAAATTTAAGAAGAACACCAATTCCTACCTCATTTCCCTTTCCCCTTGGTTCTCACGATGTTCTCTGAACATTACAGGATATCCCAGAACATAAAAAAAAGCTACCACCCCACCAATTTTCAGCCAAATCGATCCAGTATTTTCGGAGCCTATTCAATACAACAAAAAAACAATCAAATTTTTCCTCTTTATGATATTAGTATAGATACATATTTCGTAGAAATAAAAAAATGTCAAAAACTCAAAGTTGCAATAGAACTTTCAAATTTGACACACATGTTTAAAACCGGAATAAGAACAACTTTTATCATTGAATTATTTTGTTATTCGGACAAATTTAATAATCCTGTTTTCAGAAATTAATTTGAAAAAAAAATAACTTTTTACAAGTAGTGAAAGTCACGTGACCCACATCAAGTAGGTAATTTTTCATCTTTATCAAAGCAAAACTGAACTGAACAATGAATTATTAAAATGAATAATTTAAAATAGCAAAAACATGATCATATCTCAAGGTTATTTTAATAATAGAGTCAAACCTGGTTATAAACAAATATATCACTCGAATTAACTTTCACGCTCTAGGAATATAAAAATAACTACTTGATATTGCATAAACACATTAGACATGTACCAAATTTAATAAATACCGGAGATTATAAATCCTAATAAATAGTCAACAGGGTGATTCATTGGGAAATGCGCATACAGTAAGGGTAGGTGAAGGACACCAAAGTGCTTCTGGATAATCCATATTTCATGGGTTTATCATACTTTATAACCAAGATACAGGGTGATTTATTCAATTCCCCAATATTTTCAATCAATCGTAACTCATTAACCATAATATCTATTGGGAGCAACCACTTGCCCTGTCCACAGCTTTGCAGACGATATACAGGGTGTTTCATAATTGAATGCTGATCCTAAAGGGCGATGATCCTTGGATGATTTTAAGGAGAGAAGTTCATATCAACATATGTCCTGAACCTCTTAGTTTTTGAGCTACAGGGTGTTGAAATCAGTAGCGTACAGCGATTTTTTAAACAATACATTCAATATCAGGTCTACGAGGACATCACTGGTAAAAGTAAAAGTTTGATTTTCGTCTCAAAACAAAATGTGTTTCCACTTATAGTGGGTGTCTACTGAATTACCAAAAACAATATCCAAGAACTGAAGAAACTAAATTCTTTGGTTTTTATTTTTTTACGTGAAAACGGTACGTTGTATGAAAGTAAGTCTTGGAACCAAATTTGCTCCAAAACGAATAAGAATTGAAAAAAAAAATCTTGTTCTCAGAAAAATCAGTGTCGTACTATTTTTTTCTTCAAGCATTGTCAGTTCAAACCCCGTACGGACGCCACTGGTGAAAATGTTTAAATATCTTTCACGTAAAAAAATGCTCCTCAATAATGAAAAGGTGTATACAAAATATCTTAACAATATCTAAGAGTGATAAAAAATTATTATGAAAAATTAATTTTTTTCTTGAAATTTCATCACCCTATAGCTCAATAACTAAGAGGTTTAGGACATATTATGTTGATATGAACTTTTCTCTTTGGAATCATCCAAGGATTATCGCCCTCAAGGATCAGCATTCAATTATGAAATACCCTGTATAGTGCTCTCCATACTGCATTCTCTTCTAGAATTCCCATTTCTTCCCAGGAAACTCAGAACCTACGACGAAGGCAGGCAAACTCTGTCAATGAAGATCTTGCGGATATTACAGCATGGGGAACCAAGAACCTAGTTGAATTCAACGCCACCAAAAATCAAGCCTGTATTTCCTCTAGAACTCAGTGAGCCTGGTATAACAATGCCTGGTACCACCATTCCCACCAAGACTTTTATATCTATACTCCTTATTACCATCAGCAATACTCTCTAGGGAAAATCTTATCAGCTTTATCGCAAAAATCTGCTTCACAAAAACTCGCATTCTTGTTCCGTGCGAAAATCTACTTTACACCTCAACAGCTTCTCATTATTTACAAAGCACAGATACCACCTGTTCTAGAATACTGTTCTCACATATGGGGCTCAGCACCCAAACATACTCTGATGCTCTTATCCATCCAGAGAAGAGCTATTCGCCTGGTGGGTGATGCCACACTCGTAGAAATGTCGGTTATCTTCCACTTTTTTATGGATACTTCCACGGGAACTGTTTCTCACAAATCTCTGCAATAATTCACTAGCAATACCAGTCAGACGAACTCGACAGGCCCAGTCAGTGGCACTTGATATCTTCAAGGCATTCGATCGAGTCTCGCACCATGGACTCCTCGCCAAGCTTCCATTTTATGGCTTGTCCCCCCAGCTATGTTCTCTGCTAGCTAGTTTTCTCTCAAACAGGTCTCTCCATGTAGTGGTCGACGGAGTTTCATCTGACTCTCTTATCATAAATGCTGGTGTTCCGCAAGGATCAATTCTAGCACCAACACTATTTCTACTCTATATCAACGATTTGTTGGAAGCAACTTCATGTCCAGTACACAGCTTCGCGGATGATAGTACCCTCCAATACCAGCCAGGCAAATCAGAAACGAACGAGGAAGAAATGTTGACAACATAAATATGGACTTGGCAACAATTCTCGAATGGGGATCCAATAACTTGACACATACATAAAACACAAGCATGCCTTTTCTCTAGAAAAGCCGATCTCACTGTGCCTAACATAAGCTTGTCAGAAATAACCATACCTTTGAAGACATCCATTTCGGTATAACTACCAGCTTGGTATAACTACCAGCAATAACCTTTCTTGGGAAAATTACGTGAGACCAATTGCTAAAAGTGCATCCCAAAAACTTGGTTTTCTGTTTCGGGCCAGGAGCTATTTCACTTCCAGTCAGCTGCTTGTCATCTATAAGGCACAGATCCGACCTGTCCTGGAATACTGTTTCCATACTTGGAGTGCAGCACCCAAACATACCTTGAAACTGTTGGATTCTGTCCAAATAAGGGCAATTCGTCTAGTGGCTAACGGTCCAGATGGAATTCCACCCATTATCCTCAAAAAATGTGCACCAGAATTAACATCGATTCTCTGCAAGTTGTTTACCGTCTCTTACAGGTCGGATATTTTTCCATCATGCTGGAAGACAGCTAGAGTCCAACCAATCCCCAAAAAAGGGAACAAGACCCTGCACAACAACTACAGGCCCATTTCTTTGTTATCAGTAATCTCCAAAGTGATGGAGAAAGCCATCAATATTAAGCTTATCAAATATCTGGAGAGCTCAGGAATCATCAATGATAGACAATACGGCTTTCGCCACCGAAGATCTACTGGAGATCTACTTGCCTACGTCACCCATTTATGGCAATCTTCAATAGAAAAACACGGGGAATCTCTAGCTGTCGCGTTGGACATATCGAAAGTATTCGACCGTGTTTGGCACGAAGGACTCCTCCACAAACTACCATCATACGGCTTACCACCTCAGCTATGCCATCTCTTATCGAGTTTTCTTTCAGGCAGATCGCTTCACGTGGTGGTGGACGGTGTATCGTCTGATACCATTGGCATCAATTCCGGCGTTCCACAAGGATCAATTTTGGCACCAACATTATTCCTGCTTCATATCAATGATCTGTTGGGAGTAACAACTTGCCCCATCCACAGCTTTGCAGATGATAGTACCCTCCATACTGCGTTCATTGAACATTATAGCGATTTCCTTTCGTGCGCTCCAAGCGATAAAGAAAAAAAAGTGGGTGATGCCTCGCTCACAAACTCACTCACTTCTCTGGAACACCGTAGAAAAGTTGGCGATCTGGCTCTATTTTATAGATATTTTCATAGACGATGTTCTTCTGAAATATCAACAATAATTGTTCCTCCCTTGGCAGTCCCCGCGAGATTAACCCGTCGAGTTGAGGCTTCGCATCCCTTCGTGGTCACTTTGGAGACCTGCAGAACATCTCTGTGGAACACACTGCCAAGAAGAAGACCAATTCCTACCTTATTTCCCTTGGTTCTCACGATGTTATCTGAACATCACAGGATATCCCTTTTCGTGGGAACCAGAACATAAAAAAAAGTCAGCACACCCCTTCGTTTTTATACTTGACAAATGTCGAACAACACTCTACCAAAACTCGTTCGTCTATAGAATGGCGAAGCTTTGGAATTATTTGCATTCCTTTGGAAGTATTCCCAAGAACTTATGACCTCCAAAAGTTGAAAAAAAATCCTCGAAAAAATCCAACACCTACCTCCTTTCCCTATCCTCCCTAGGTCCGTCTTATGTTCCACGAACATTATAGGAATTACCTTGCGTTTGTTCCAAGAATAGAAAAAGTTACAAGGCGATTAATTGGGCAGAATTTTTTTTCAGGCCGTTTTTTTTGTCAGTGAGTGAACAAACTGACATTGGTTTTAGTAGCCAAGATTGATTATTTTCGTTGATAGGTAGACGTTCAATTCGTTTTGGCAGAGATCACTACGGCACGGTTAGATCAGTTGCCAGGGTCACGTTCTGAAATAAAATTAGAAAATGATTTCCAGGTCAATTCTTTTTTTTTCTATGTGCCAGATCTTGCGATGTTTTTTTTTTTAAATCAGAATTACTTTGTTTCGCAATTGTATGCAATTGTTTCATTCAAATGTAATTATAGTGAAAATTTCACACCAAACATTTTCGATCAATTTAAAGCCTGTATATCGTATCGTTACCATAGCAACTAAACAAATTTCTTGGGAATTTTTTCCACCTCCTTGGGAGACGGAGCATGAAATTACACTGGAATTTTTTTTACGTTTATAGGTTAAATGACATTTACATTCAACTTCAGATTATTTTGAGTTCATTCTATAAGTCAATAAATAAAAATCATTCATCAACCATATAATATTATGTAGGTATACCTGCAATAGAATATTTCAGTGTGAAATTTTCTTACTGAATACCACTTAAGCTTCAATTAATATCCGGGAATTTTTTCTCAGAACACGAATATTTGAAAATTCATGTTCTCGAAAAAATTTCCGGAAATAATTGAAGCTCTCGTGATATTATGAGTGAAAATTACACACCAGTGAACATTTTTTTCTCGTGGGTACCCACCAGCGTATGGAATCGGAATTTTTTTATGACGTTTTAATGACAGAATAATATTTTGACGTCCTAAAATAGTGATTTTGTGCCACTTCAATTGGGTATAAATCAACAATTGATAGGCTAAGAATCCATTGATGCCCTAACTGCATCTATTATATAGAATGTCATACCACTACCTGGAGGTTCGAAAAGGAGAATTAGGAGAAGGAATAGTAGATATTATGTGCACATGACGTGTGCAGCAGGGGTCAGCAAAAAAGGCTCACTGGGGCCTACTTGCTAGGCGACCGCCTCCCCTTTCTCTACTACTACTAGTATGTACCTATACCTATGAAAAATTAATTGGCAAAATTATAATTTCTCATCACTTGTAGTATCCCGAAGTTTATATAAAATGGAAGAATATAATATGTTACATTTTAAACTAGTATTTTCATGCAAATATAATGGGTAGAAATCAGGAATCTATTATTGGTGCCGAAACTGCGACCCGAACTAAATTTATTCATGAACCTGTATGCAAATCAAATGAACAAATAAATTCTAATATTATTTAATTTCTAAACACAATCGGGTGTGAAATTTCCTTACCGAATACCACACGAGGTCAAATTACTTTCTGGGATTTTTTTCTCGCTCATGAATATTCCAAATATCCATGAAAAAATTTTCCGGAAATAATTCAACCTCTAGACCTTCTCCTTGGGAGACGAAGCATGAAATTACACTGGAAATTTTTTGACGTTTATAGGTTAAATGACATTTACATTCAACTTCAGATTATTTCGAGTTAATTCTATAAGTCAATAAATGAAAATCATTCATCAACAGTTTTCCACATAATATTATGTATACTTGCAAATTCGAAATTTACAAAACCATCAAAAATCGTCATTATCCAACTCATTTTTTAATCATATTTCAGTGTGAAATTTTCTTACCGAATACCACTTTAGCTTCAATCAATATCCGGGAATTTTTTCTCGAACACGAATTTTTTTTCTATCGCTTGGAGCGCCTATAATGTTCAAAGAACATCGTGCGTTCCTAGGGAGGATAGGGACAGGAGGTATTGGAATTTTTTTGAACTTCTGGAATTTATATGTTGTTGGGAATACTTCCTTAGGCAATGAATTCCAGAGCCTAGCCGTTCTATGGGTGAAGGAGTTTTGATAAAGTGCTGTTCGACATCTTTCGAGGTTGAAAACGAAAGGATGTGCTGACTGGAAATTCGTGATATTATAAGTAAAAATAATTATTCTTTTTATATTCTGCAAATAACGAGTTATGTTAATATTGTTATTCAAAGAAAAACTGGATAGAAACGGAGTAATTCTGTTTCATGTAAACTCTATATTTTTCCTCCGATTGGCAGCAAATATCAATTTTGCTGACACATATCAATCAGCAAAGTATTACTTTTCCTGCCTAGGCAGCAAAGTGGTTACTTTGCTGATTGATATGTATCAGCAAAATTAAAAATCCATAAATCGTTTATAATTTCCTTCATATTTCATCCGACTTCTCCGGCAACAAATTCAACTCTATATTTTTTGCCACCTCCCTTATTAATGGAGGTGTCAAAAATTTCATGAATTGTCAAACTAACAACTGCGATTTCTATCAAATTCTATGTTAATTGAACACTATACAGGAAAAATAAAGAGATTGTGGGAATTGTAATAATTCGCAAATACAATATTCTACCATATCATTATGAACAATCGGAGGAAAAATTATATGTTCAACTCGGCAGCAAAGTAGATTGACTGCCTTAGCTGGATTCCTAGCCTCGCTACGCTCGGCTATGAATTCAGCCTCGGCAGTCAATCTACTACTTTGCTGCCTAGTTAAACAAATAACTATTTTTATGAAAAAAGTTATCGACGAATTTTTTGAAGTGGTAAAATTAATTAGCGATAAATTAGCGACGAATGTTGGCAGTAGCATCAGTTCAGTTCTCCTGAAAAGTTAATAGATACCGAGTGGCTCTGCCAGATTCATATAAAAAATACGAAGAGCAACAAAATTTGTGTCAACTGAGTTTATGCTCGTGCGGGGTTAGGAAGAGCGGGACCTATAGTTTATAGTGGAATCCAAACCACTTCTAGGGCATCGAGGTGCTGCCAGGATTGCTACCAAGAATCACAAATTGAAAAAAAAGGTCAGCCGAACCGGATTCGATCTGAAAACACCAACAGTTGTTATCAGAACAGTGCTGAAGCCTTTGAAAATGGTCAACAGTGAAAAAAATACAGGCTGATTCACGGTGAATGGCACATTAGACAGCAACTCAGGATTGTCCTGAAAAGTTGGTGCCTTGGATAATTAGTTGTGTTCTATCGAACAAAAATATTCTCAGTGTTGCCACGTTGCCCCTTATATTGAAAATAGCAACAACTTTGATTTTTTAATGGGACACCTTGTATAATTTTCAGATTCTCCCTGAAGAGCTGATTCTATTGACCTTGGGGTCTAGCACTAATAATTACAGAGTTATAGGATGTGAAAAATCTCGATTTTTCACACTCTATATCTCAATAATTGTCACTGCTGGACCCCAAGTGTTATAGGTCAATGAAATTAGCTCGTCAGGGACAATCTGAAAATGGAATAATATACAGGGTGTCCCATTCGAAAAATCAAAGTTGTTGCTACTTTTCAATATAAGCGGCAACATCGCAGCGCTGAGAATATCTTGGGTCGATAGAGCACAACTAATCATCCAAGGCACCAAATTTTCAGAATGATCCCAAGTTACATTCTCCAGAAACGAAAAGTCTAATGTGCCTTCCACCGTGAATCAACCTATACAGGGTGTTATTTAAGTACGTGGCCAAACTTGAAGGGGTGATTCTTTGGGTGGTTCTAAGACGAAAAGTTCATATAAATAAGGTCCGGTAATGCTTCGTTTTCAAGATACAGGGTGTCAAAATTTTTAAAAGAAATCGTTTTTTTCGTAAATATCTAAATAACCCTTCAACCGATTTTATTGAAATTTGGCAGTGTTATTCAAGGTCGTAAAGGGCTAATTTAACCCTCTAATTGTGTATTACCTAACTATAGATTAGAAAGTTAGAGATTTATTTAAAGTGATTCCGAAACGTACAAAAAAATAACTAATGAGGGGAAGGAAAATAAAAATTATAACATTTTTCAGAAGTACATATTTTCTAGATTGGATCAATGACATAGGAGAAGCATGTTCTATCATTAGACATTAGACAATATCCAATTTTTCAGTTTGACTTTGAATAGACGAGCCGAGCTAAGTTGTTTACAGTCATTAGGTAATTTATTAAATGATTTTGAATCTGTATAGCGAAAATTTCTTTGACCAAGCGATTTCTGAGTAGCAGGGACATAAATGACAGATGCGATATTTTGCCTGGCACCGTAGGTATGTGGTATATTATCTGAAATCTGCCTATTGGAGTAAAGGAAACAAAGAGCTTTGAAACATCCATTTTTGAATATTACGAATACGATATGAGATGGGAAATTTGTCAAACGAGGCCGATGGCCGAGTTTGATAACCCATCGATTATCGTAATATGAGTTTACGATACGAATATAGTACAATATTTTACCTACTACCAAAAAGCCAATTATTTAATCAAAAATACGTATGATAAATGTTGTTTAAGTTTTGTAGCTATGTACTGATGCATTCTTCTTTGTTGAATTAATATGTAGGGAAATATGTATTATTCGTATCTATCATGTCTATAATTATTATAATCAATTGTTTTATTTCTCCGATTACCATTTATTTTAAATGAGGTTCAATTTTTGTAGATATTGAATATTATAATTGTAGATTATTACCTGATAATAGTATGTCTATATTCATGACTAGCACACCTCGCAAATCTTGTTTTGCTATATACATTATCTCTATAACATATTTTTTCAGTGTAATATTCATCAAGACACTATTATTTTATTCTCTAGTTCTTTTTAGTTTCGTTATCTATAAAAGCGTGTAAAAGTTTTTCAAACTACCATTTATTTCAACTTCTTTTTAGTTCACTTGAATTTCCCAATTTTGACGAAAGAATCATAATATCAGACTCTTAAAACCCCAGATGAAAATTTTGGATAGAATCGGAACATAATTACAAAACTCGTCCGCAATATTGAATCTACCATCTTGAAATCCCAAATTTTGACAAAGGAATCATAATTTTTGATCCCGAAAACGCCCGCTTACAAATTTTTAATAGAATCGGTATATAAATACAAATCTCGTCCGGTATATTGGTTCCTCCCTCTTGAAGTTCCAAATCCCGCCCTTTCCAAATTTTGATAAAAGAATCATAATCTCCGACCCCGAACACACCCAGATAACAATTTTGAAGAGAGTAGGATCATATTTACAATACTCGTCCGCCATATTCGGTCGGCCATCTTGAATTTTGACGAAGGAATCATAATCCCCGATCACGAAAACCCCTAGGTACCAATTTTGAAAAGAATTGGATTATAATTACAAAACTCGTCCGTCACATTGGTTCCGCCATCTTGAATTCCCAAATTCCGCCCGAATTTTCAAATTCTGACGAAAGAATCCTAATCTCTGACCCCGAAAACACCCAGATACCAATTTTGAATAGAATCGGACCATAATTACAAAACTCGTCCGATATATTAGATCCGCCCTTTTTTAATTTCTTAATGGTACCGGGATAAAATTATCCTATAATCTTCTCCTGGTTCTAAGCTAAATCGATCCAGTAGTTTCGGTGCCTATTCAATACATACAAACAAACAATAGTTATTTGTTTAACTAGGCAGCAAAGTAGTAGATTGACTGCCGAGGCTGAATTCATAGCCGAGCGTAGCGAGGCTAGGAATCCAGCTAAGGCAGTCAATCTATTTTATCTACTCCTATTAAATTATATATCAATGATTCAACTGCCTTTGTACAATTAATAGTATCTATAAACAAACAGCGTGAGTTATAATAACTCTCGCTACTATAACTCACTATAATACTTACATCGAGAAAGGCTCTTGGAATTATTTACGAACCGAAAATCAAGATTGCTCAGTACTTCTGTACAAGCCAGTTGGCCGAAAGGGAACAGTCCATTATTGTTATTGAGGGGAGTGATATCAACTGAATAATTTTGACGTTTTCAAACTGAGCTGATACAATTATTGTGATTTTTTTGATGAATTCAGATAGTGAAGATGGATTATCATTTGAATTTCCATATGGAAAATATCACTCACAAAGAATGGCATTGTTAAATTTTGAGCAATGGGGAAAGACATTGCCACATTTGTGAAATTACCAGACTGTAATTTATATACAGGGCATTGTTTTCGCCGCTCATCGGCAACTTTATTAATAGATGCCGTACGGCACTGAAACGCTATGGCGGTTGGCGATCAACTAATGTGTTCCAACATATTCAGTTTACTGTTAACTTCACAGTTAATTTTTTCAATAAACAATATGCGAGTGATTGAATCTAAAATTTGTATTAAGTATATCAAGATTTGTCAATAAAGTTCTTTCTCTGTACTTGTATAACTTAGGATTTATTGTAATAGTCGTAGATAAAGTATAGTATTCAACTTGCGGTAATGGTCATAACTCACTTGATGAATTACAGCACTCGCCTGTGGCTCGTGCTGCAAACTTCATCTGCGTGAGTTATGACCTACATTACCGCTCGTTTAATAATATACTATTGCTGCCGAGTTGAACATATAATTTTTTCTCCGATTGTTCATAATGATATATATGTATCTCTTTATTTTTCCTGTAGTGTTCAATTAAAATAAAATTTGATAGAAATCGCAGTTGTTGGAATGATTGGTTGCTATGGAAATGTCCATAATAATTATAGTTTGACAATTTATGAAATTCCTGACAGTTGTGCGAAAAAATATCGGTATATTTAAATTATTATATAATGGACAGTGATAGCGACGTGGAAGTACTTAAACCTCCAGAAATAAGGGAGGCGGCAAAAAATATAGAGTTGAATTTGTTGCCGGAGAAGTCTCGGATGAAATATGAAGGAAATTAATAACGATTTATGGATTATTAATTTTGCTGATACATATCAATCAGCAAAGTACCCACTTTGCTGCCTAGGCAGGAAAAGTAATACTTTGCTGATTGATATGTGTCAGCAAAATTAATATTTGCTGCCAATCGAAGAAAAACAATCTTTCCTATTTATAATCAGTATTGATAAATTGGTTCTTATTTCTAGTTTCGAGTAAAAATAAAATTTGAAATTATACTTTTTTCACTTAACCGCTCTAGTGCGGTAAAGTATCTCATTACGATACTGAAATCAGTGTCGTAATGTTTCACATTACATATTGGTAGTATTTAAATATCTATTTTAATCTTTTCAGTAACATCAGATCTGGCGTAAGATGTCTTGGCTCAGTTGTTCCTGAATTGAAAATTAGCGATTTCGACGTGAAAAATGAACCGGTGTATAATTACCTAAAGGGATCCAAAGAACGGGTGGACCTTGAAAAGGCTCTAAACGAAACGGCAGCCAAAACGGAAGATGTACCTATAGTGATTGGCGATAAAGAATATCGAACAAAAGATGTCCGCTATCAGGTAAGTGATCATTAGGAAGTGGAAGCTAGGATTCAAACAGGTTATTTTTCTGATATGTAACTCATTAAAATGAGGGGCACTTGAGATTTCTGCTAAAAATGATATTCTAATTTACATGTAAAGTAATTGTAATTTTATGTTCCCTAATTATGAAGGTAAAAGTCTTCGATTCACAGCAGCGAGAGAGCTGCTGGTTCAATTTAATATTTGATTCATATCAAATTATTCTTGAAAACTGATCCCTTATAGAGCTGTGATCACGTCTGTTCTCTAACAGTTACTCACCCGCACTATGCCGTTACCATCGAGACAATAAGGCCAGAGCTCTGTGACGTAAACAGATCGTGACGTCAACTAAGAGAGGCCACACACATATTCTATGGCATGTCGATTTGTAGTCACTGTTGCCAGACCTACTATTTTTACAGTAGATCTACTGTTTTCGTCTCCGTTCTACTGTTCAAGGCAATAGTCTGAATGGTCATGTTTTGATATGACATATCTACCTTATATGTAACAATGAATAATTAATGGGGCATTACAGTAAGAAGATGTATGAGAAAAATATACTGAAATTATTATATTTAGTCTGATTAGTAGAAATCAGCTTTCATTTTCAATTTGGTTCTGGTTCTTAAAAATTTTTTTTTTAGATTTTATTATTTTTATTTTCTGTTCGATTTTAATAGGTTTAGAGAACAAACTTTTTTTTCCGTTTATCATAAAGGTTTCTATGTTTTTTCATTTATAATAGCAAATTGTGATGATTATTGGAATCTACTGTTCAGTTTTGATGATCTACTTTTTTTTATCGCTTGGAGCGCACGTAAGGAAATCATCTACTGCTTCGGCAAAGTTTCATCTGGCAACACTGCTCGTAGTCAGTTCGATCAGGTATGTTTGGAAAACGGTCGCGTCCCGAATTCTTTTGTTGTTTATTCATTAAAAAAATTGGCGGAAAAATTACTTTATTGTGAAATATTTTGTGTTGTAGGCGAAATAACAATGCCTTCCAAGTGTTGTGTTCCCTTTTGTCGGGAGAATTATGTGGGTGTTCCAAAAGTTCATGCTTTTAGTTTCCCGTTGGAAAAGGAACTATCGAAAAAGTGGGTATATGCAATTCACCGCGAGGATTTCACTCCATCTAAGTACAGTAGTAAACAGAGCTTAAATTATAATGATGAATTGATAATAGAAGACAATTACTCTCTCATAAAAAGTATGAGTAGAGGAAAGAGAGGAAAGCTTTGATTGTGCAGTTAGTTTTGTATTCGTATATTATATTCAACAAAATCATCTCTGAATTCGAGGAAATTTTCTTGAATGTTCATAATAAACGGACATTTTTAATTCAATACATTCTCAAATTTCTTTCTGAAAACGGTCATTATTTGCCTCCCTCGTGACAATGAATGCAGAATTCATTCCAATGATCAAATTGCAACTATCATATTAACATCTACTGGTGATTGACTATGGATTTCTCGACTTCAACAGCTGATATCTCGAAAACGAAAAAAGATATTTGAAATTTGGAAAGAGTTACTTGAATGAGATGTCATTTCCTTCTGGAAAATGTGTTCTCTGCTTGATTTTATCATTTCATATACAGAGTAGGTGGAAAAAAATTTTTTTTTTCAAATGGAACCCCCTGTATATTGCATATTTCGAAAGAGCTATCTTTCCTGATTTTGAAAATATATAATTTTCATATATTCTATCGAGTGCTTGACGACATATCAGCAAAATTAAATATGAATATTTGGTCCAAGTTAGCTATGGTTGAAATAGAATGAGATGATGAATAAGTGAATTGACATTTGGCCAACATTCCAGTTATGAGATTACCGTAAGCCGCTTAGGCATCAAACAATAACCAGTACTTTTCGAATTATCTTAAAAACAAATGATTTTATCGAAATTTTACAGGAGAAAAAAAAACACTGAAAAATGATTGAACACCTGAAGAAGAATAGATAGGAAGTCATTAGCGCACGTACAAAAAAAAAATGGGGGTAAGTGTGTACTTGACCCCCAGTATTTTGGATATTTGACCGTTATTTTCTGTTTTGTTTTCCTCACACGATGTAACTCTTTATGCTGAAGTAATGTACCAATTTTGAGATTAATATCTCATCAAATACGCGAGTGAATGAAAAAAAAAACAGTTTTTAATTTCTAACTTTGACACCCTGTATATCGAATATGAAGGGAATATATATATAAGGAATATATGGTTAATGGATTGACCTCCTTTTAGCAGACACCCTGTATATCACAAAGTATGACACATTTTTTTCTATTATATGATTCATCTATAAATATGATTTTCTTGAGATTTATCCATATTTAGCGAAAAGAAGGAAGAATATCATTCAAAATAATGGCGTGTGTAATGTCATTCCAAAGCAATCTATTGACATTTGACATCTCGTATTTTGATTGACTATTGATTAAATTGCCGTCATCTGGTATGCTTGTTCACTAAATATGAAAAACTCGCCATAAAAATCATATTTCCTGTTGAATTTTCTATATAAAAATGTACAGTCGTATTCAAAAATAAAGCATACAAGTATATTGGAGGGAAAAATTAACGTCATCCTATTTGCGTAAAACGGGCTATCGGGAATGAATGGTTACCAAATGTTGACAGTAGAGTAATCATAGGTTCTCAAAAACACAAAGCATTGGCTGAGCCAATTTCACACAACGAGAACTAGAATGCCGAAATCTTCTATGTTTAATACTTGTACGCTTTTTTATTGAATACGACTGTACATCATGAGTATATAAAGTGTCCAATGACAAAATAAGAAGAGCAAGTAGCTTCAAATGCCCCCAACACAAGGGGAGAAAAAAGGCGAAATTTCGAACTTTTTCTTGAAATATCTCGATAAATAGTGGTTTGTTCGCATTTTCGTTATCAAATTCGTGTTTTTCAGACAAAAATACGTAAGTACCAAAAAAAAATTCGAAAAAAAAACCATCGCATGATAAATGCAGTTTTACCCTTAAAAATTACTGTTTCAAGTCTAACGATCAATTGGCTAAAAAATCCAACAACAGGAAATTGAAAACACTCACTGGCTAATATTTTGGGTAATAGGAATTCTTCAAGATAAATATAGGTAATTATAACAAACGGCATGTCTATCAAAATAAAATACATTTTCCACAATTTTGTGTGAAGTTTACCTGCACCACAATTTTTGCCAATATATTTAATTCGAATGGGTTGCTGTAGGTGGGTATTTGTGTTTTTTTCTGGTTTTTGCTTTGAAACTTCGTTTTTCGATAATAAAATCGAATGGGATGCGAAGAAGGGCTCAGTTGACGACTGGCATCCTTTTTTGACCGGAAGCCCTTCAAAAAAACAGCAAAATCGGCTCAATAATGATCTAAAACTAAAATTGAAATACGCGGTCACCTTATAGCGCCACAAGCGCTTGTCGTTTCGAGCCGCTGGCTAGGCCTCACTAAGGTGACGTCATCACGGAGCATGCAGGCCTTATTGTCTCGATGGTAACGACTATGCGCGGTGAAAAATAATTTTTTTCACGTATTTTAAGTAATCTTTTTCCACCAATAATGGTAGGTACATTTAGATTTTTAATCAATACTTGAAAACTAAGATAAGCGTTGTTTCTTCTTTCAGATTTTCTTTTTATAAATTTGATGAATGATGAACGATAATTTATGTGGTGGAGTTGTGACTGTAAGTTCTTTCACCCCTCCTGATTTATATCACCTCCACTGTAAGTTGGCTACAATTATTTATTTGACATGCAGCATTTTTGTTAGGTTATGCCGCACAACCACAAGAAGAAACTTGCCAAATTTTACTACGCAGACAAAGACCTCGTGAACAAGGCCATTCAGACCGCTTGCGAAGCGCAACAGAAATGGGACAGGGTACCCATACCAGAGAGGTTCGTTTTGCACCTAGTTAGGCGAGAGGTATAATATTTTCTGTTCATTGAAAAAAATTCCGAAAATCGTCCTTATTGACAAAATTTTCAGTAAGCTAGCCTTCTAGTCTGCAACAAGCTATTCATTTGTTATCCTTACTCTGTGTACAGTGTGTCCATTTAGTGCGTAATTCTTCGATATCTAGAAATCCATTAACACAAGAGAAAAACTTTTGGGAACAAAGTCCTTCCGTTATTAAAAGTTTCCATTTCAAAAATATTTTCAACAATACTGGGTGTTTTATAAAAGCGGGAGGATTCGAAGACGAGTTTTCTCAAATAGAACACCCAGTATTTTTTATTCGAAATTTACTAGCTCTACATCGCTGTAAAAAAATTTAATTCGGTTGCTGCGTTGTCAAGTTATAATTGATAAACCCATTTTTACTACTATTGAAGGGTCATGTTGAATTGGGTATGTTATATTCATTTATTAAAATTTTGAAAATATTTTTGGCATACAGTAGTAGCAAGGTCTCACGTACACCAATCCAATTATTTTTCGAGACAATCCTTTACAGAGTGCTGAAATTTACATTCTGAATATTCTAATATTTCCAGAATACAAATAAATGAAAGAACTATGACGTACAAATCACCCCAAAATAGTAAAAATAAGGAAATTATCCATAACTTGACAACGCCGCAATCGATTCGGATTTTTTTTTTCAGCGATAAAAAGGCGAAAGATGTCGGAATGGATTTGGAAAATTTTAATGAATGTCATCTGAATCTTGCAAAATTCTAAATGCCAAATTGAGCACCCTGTTAAAGAAGATGTCACAAAATTACTGGATTGATATACGTGAGTCCTCGCTACTACCGTATGCCAAAAATATTTTCAAAATTTGAATAAATGAATATACCATGTGATCAACAATTTCAATGGACTGTATTCTTAAACCTTTTACGTTGTGAAATAAATTAATGTCATCGTTCAAATCAACAGTATTAATTTCGTCTATAAATATGGTACAATGACAATGAAAAATGTGTATTGACAGAGGTATATGGCGAATGCTCCTGTTTTCATGGTTACGGGAGTCGCAGTCGCTTGACGACTGTAACGCGGAAACAATAAGGAAGAAAAAATGTTAGAAGACTGAACACCATGCCCAGTTCAATATGACTCTTCAATAGTGGTAAAAATAGATTCATCAATTATAACTTGGCAATGCCGCAACAGATTTAAAATTTTTTTACAGTGATATGAAAGTGAAACCTCGGCGGAATCAATTCCGAATAAACAATAGTGGGTGTTCCATTTAAAAAAACTCGTCTCCGAGTTGTCTCGCTTTTATAAAACGCTCAGTAATGTTGAAAATATTTTTGAAACAATCAATTTTGGTAACTGAAAAACCCAAATTTTTCCTTTATAGGTTATGGCTTTCAAGATATTGAAGAATTACGCACTAAATGGACACACTGTATAGTATGGAAACCCCTAATCTCGAGTGACAACGGAAAATGAAAAAACTTCCTTCCTGCCGATTGATCGACGGATGTCCCGTTAGCTCAATTGGCAGAGCGTTGGGCATGTAACCCAAAGGTTGTGAGTTCGACTCTCACACGGGGCGGTGGAGTTTTTTCATTTTCCCTTGTCACTCGAAATTAGGGCTTTCCATCATCTTCATTATTTCAATATGTATTTTTTCTGTCGAGTAACCGACAAAAATTATCAGTCACTTCTATGTAGATTTATATCTGGTATGAGATTATACATGCGTTATTAAATCCAAGTTATTGAAATGAACAACAGATACAAAAATAATAATAATAAAAAAATCTCATAAAAAGTGCATTATGACATGATGAAATAAATTAGTGAAAGAGAAATCATTCCTTCAGGTTTGATTATTTCTTTGGATACGAGTGTTCCGAAGTTAACTGATCACAGATTAACAAACCCGTTTGAGGTTACTCTTGACTTCACAAGAACTCGCCGTAATGGTAATCCTAATGACAGTTGTTATTCGGTCTACATATTCATTGTTGTTTATTTATACTTCATTACTACCCATAATATCTCATGCTATAATAAATATTATGTCCGAATATAGTCTTGTACTGTCAGCTACCCTTAAACTATTTGCCTATTTGAATATTACCTGTCGCAAACCATTAAGCCAAGCCAACCCTTATAATATCCCTTCTTCCTACTGCACCTATCTGCCTTTACTTTTACCAGAGGATGGTGATAATAGAGTTGTCCATAAATAAATGATCTGAAATGAAAGACATAGATGTGACAAGTAAGTTTGACGACGAAATGACATATTTCAGAATGAATGCAAGTGAATCAACGTGATTTTCAACTAATCAGACGTGGAATTCACAAAATAGTAGATTGTTTTATTAGGGTCAAAAGGCACACTTTGTTTGACAAGCGAATTGTGCATTTGCGAAGCCGAGCGAAAGCAAACTTTGCGAGGAGAAAGACGTGGAAAATGTTAGGTTAGTGAGCATATCAACAATAATAATAGCGATTATTTATTTCTCTCCATACTCCACTGTGTTTAGCTCGGTAATCAAATGAAGGTTAACAATATCGTTGTGTGATTATTCAAAAACAAGTTATCCATCCCGAGAATAACGATTGAAATACAGATCAAGCAAGTATATGAATGTTGAAGGCTTTCCTGATTAAAACAAAAATACTTAACTATAATATCAAGAGCTGATTTTGGTATTAAAATGGAGTACTTTTATGTCGGTTGCTGAAAAACTAATTTTTCTTCTGAATAACTTCTATTAGAGAGCAGCGTAGATCCTATCTGATATGTTCCTAGGGAGCTAGATGCGAATCTAAAGTTTGCTGCCCCTTAGCAGTGCCGGCTCAGATCGAAAAACGCAAGAAACCTCAAAATTTCCGGAGCTTTTCTGATTTTCCGCTCATATCTTGCAAATGACTCACCGAACGGAAAATATCACAATCTTCAATGTTGAAGAGCATAATATTTTGCGTCTAATGACGTCTCTGTTATTCTCATTTCCATATTTATAAGGTTGCTATCGTCATTCGAAAAAAGCAAGTTTTCACCAACTTTTGTGACAACCGCAATATATATTCATTTTCAGACGATTGTGGTTCTAAAACAGTTTCAGGGTTTAACTGGGATTAGACAATTTTTCGGTTTACTATCAACCCCACAGTTTTATATCTCAAATGTTGCTAAATCACTGTTGCACTTGAAGATAAACACGCAAGCTATACTGGTAAGCTGCAGCATGGATGGGGAGTGGATGCAATGTTTTAGGAGAACTTGAAGGTTACGTACTGCTTATATCGTAGCGCATTCAAGCTGGTTGTTACATGGTTGACCCTGTACAGGGTTACCAAAAATTCTTCTTCAGCAACAGCAATTGTCATTGGCTGGGCTGACGGATCCAAGAATTTGCAATGGTCTCTTCAAGCTCTGGATGTTTAGAGAGAGTTTTCAAGAATTTATAGTCTTGCCTTGGTTGTAAACAGATGACGTGAAGTCGCATCCACTCATCGCTAGCAGAAAGATTTTGTTCCACTGAAGACTGCGGTTGGTACATCAACTGAGGCTTCTTGGACTTCTCTGGCTTTAGCAGATGTACGTTTGGAGAAGTGTTCCTAATAGCAACAGTTTCATTATTCATCCTTGCTTGCTTGCCATTGTTGACATTTTCTGAATGATAAAAGCGACCACACAAATTTGGAAATAACGAAGATAGAGACGTCATTCGACGCAGAATTTTATGTTCTTCAACTTTGAATACCGTGATATTTTTGGTCAGAAAAAAATGAGGTTTTTTGCGTTTTTCGACCTGAGGTGGTCCTGCTAAGAGGCAGCAAACTTCAGATTCGCTTCCAGATCCCTAAAAACATATGATTCCGTTGAGAAACCTTCTACCGGATTCAAGTTACGATATAAGCAGTATTGAACACAGTTTGATCAGATTAAGTCTCCTAGAATCAGATTTCATCATCATAAAGCCACTTGGGTGATGAAACTTCCATGATGTTGGTACTACATTGGTAGAGGATTTCAGGTTGACAAGTTGGAGCAAAGTCACCCATTGAATGCTAGATCTCAAAACCCTACCTTGTCATCCCTTAATCTGAGTCAAATTCTCGTAGATTTTTAGTCACGTGATAACGATTTGCAATAATATGCTGTTGAAGAGGAAACATGTGCCCTTCGTGAATATCCAAACGTGTCGCGATTCAAACTTATCCATGTTAGTGGCAGAGTCCACGTTGAAAGATGATATCCAATGGATCATCAGTTCGATGTTCTGGTTCATGGGATATTATCTTTTGATAGAGGAGAAATATTCTTCTAAATATTGACGCTGTGTACTTAGATCAGTTTGAATCACAGCACTGGATATTCGCGATGAGAATATCATCACCTTTTATTATTTGCAATTTGTTTCAACTCATTATCATATGATGGAAGGAAGTATGTCCAGAATGACGGAAGCAAAAAAAATGTTGTGTCGATGATTTAACTCAATTTAAGGTATAGTACAGGTAGGGTTTTGAGATCTACCATTCAATTGGTGTCGCATGGCATGCCTTTGGGACTATGTTATTTGGTTATCAAATGACTGTCAAAATTTGCAACCGTCTCTTGGACGATTAGACATTTTTGAATTTCCTGTGATGATCCACTTTTCTGTCGAGTTTATGACCAGAAAATTATCATGTTTGAATATTTCAAGTACATACACAAATGAGGAAAGTAGGATATATAAAGAAGAAACTGTTGTTTATACAATGATGAAATTCTCGATTTATTGATGTTATTTGAATTTGAGTAAGTACTGAAAACTCATCAGTGCTGCGATAAAACATTACTGTTAGGAATGATGGCAGCCAAGCCAAGAATATAAAGCTAGGAACTGCTCATTTCTTTCATTTTGTTAATAATAACTCACTATATTATCTGTACACCTGGAATATCATTTAATTTTTATAGAATAAATAATACATATGTGGCTCAAGAAGAAACTCTTACCTGATGTTGTTGAAAGTCATTGTATGTTGCTTCAAATTCATGTCATCGTTGAGAAAAGAGTTTTGAAGAATCCACATACCTCTACCCCTTGTAGAAGTACATTGACAGGCAGACAAATTTTTGGTCAATGAAATTACTAAACGAAACAATTAAGTGCTTTTTTCATCTGCATTTTCCAGAACCAACAGTCAATTCATACAAACATTGAAATTTCCTAAATTAGATTTTGATATATAAAATCAAACTATGCTGTTTTATAACAAAGAAATTCAGAAGTACCCTTCCAAAATTCACACTTTTGCGAAATATCGTCACTAGATATTTAATAATCAAGTTTTATGATTATCTATTCCAATCTTACCAGGCGTGTATACAGGGTGAGTCATGAGGAACTGTACATGCTCCTACTACGAATAGAGGCACCTAAGGGGAATACCAAATGACCATCAGAAAGTGTCTCCGCCTCTCACTAAAATCATATACAGGGTGAAATTTTTGCTGATTATTACCCTCTACCAAAAAATTACTGAATCCAACCCTGGAAATAGGAGAATGTTGATTATTGTTGAGCTGAAGAATTGGGAATAATTTTATCCTTACTTTTATTCGTGAAATTCATGCATTGCCCAAGTTTCGCGTGTAGTTTAAATTAATCATTTTCTAAGAAATTCAATGAAAGTGTGAGGAAAATTTGAAATACTTCATTTTGGTTGCCTGTTCATCAACTTTAAAAATTCCATATCACAGTTTACTAAAACCTTATACAGGGTGAAATTTTTTATATGAACCAAATTGGCAGAATTTCTCAAGACCGGTCCTGAATTTTTACGATTCTGGATACGTCAGTTGATTGCTGAGTGACAGCATAATAAACCATGAAAAAATGAAAGGAATCGAAAGAACTGTTGGAAAGTTGTGATTGAAAGAAGTTTTGGCCATATCCCATAAATCACCCTATAGATTATTGTAGAAGAGACGGAGACACTTTCTGATGGTCATTTGGTATTCCCCTCAGGTGCCTCTATTCGTAGTAGGAGCATGTACAATTCCTCATGACTCACCCTGTATAATTTATATTACTCACTCAAATACCTTTCAATTTCATATTTTTTAAGAATTTTCCGGTCTATTTTTAGGTGCCTAAATCATCAATAATGCCACGGTAACTGTCGCAACGATTTCGTAAGTAGGGGCAGACCATAGCATAGTTGCCACCCTAAGGGTAATAAAGACAATCAATCAATGAACAGACAATATTATACCATCCCTCCTACTATTTAGCTTTCCATGTAGAACGACGTTGGTTTCGCCATCGAGAAATCAATGGGAATTAAAAAATTTGAATTTTTTCAGGTTGAGGATTTGGGAGACGGCAGCATCGCTGATGGCCAAGGAATACAGGGCGAAATTGAATGCCGCCACGATGCTCGGTCAGGCTAAAACTATTATCCAGGCGGAGATCGACTCTGCCGCCGAGCTTGTCGATTTTTTCAGGTAGGTCGGAAAGGACCCAGCACATTTAGTATTTCGAGCTACAGGGTGTCAATCATTTGATTTTGGCTGTTTAGAATATTTTGCATCGATTTGAATTATGTGCTCTGAGTCGTGATAAATCTTCAGTAGTAATAAACGCGTCACGTCTAATTTCTACCTCATGAAACCCTCTATTCGAATAGATAATAATATCACATACATGGTATTGAATTCCATCATGACAAGGTAATATTCATGGGAATAGACAAATAGAGAAAATATCAGAATTTCGATTTTTACTAAATCACTGAAGACTTTAAAACAAACGGCTAGAATCGGAGAATTATTTGACACACTATTGATCTTGATCATCAACATGAGGATTCATATGATTCCCTCTGATACAATGTACGGTATGCCATATACATATAGGGAGATGACAATTTGAGAGCTCATAATTGATATAACTCATGTACAAAATGAGATACATATCACGAATGTTCATAACTGTTTATATAATATATAAAAGGAAAAATAAAATGTCTCATTATAACCCTTAAACGTGAGAAATTCAGAAATTCCAGGTTACACTGTGCGAACGGTCAGCTCATATAGTCGGGGCAAATAGGTCGTGGTTCATTTACTTACCATCTCATGTAACTTTGTCAAAAATATAACAATTAGCATAAGAAAGATAGTTCCACCAGATAAGATTTTATTTGGACGCCATCTACAGAAAATAAAGTTCAACAAACCTCTTTCTTAAGCCAATCCCTGTAGAAAGAAATTGTCTGTGCTGAAGGATAGGAAAACAAATCAAACAAATAAAATTTAGGTTCATTTAATGACTAAAAAGGGTATTCGAAGGAGTATTGAATCTGCATCACAAAACATTTATAATATGTGTCACAAATAAATTTAACTGCACCTGAAATGCAACTACAACATATTTATTATACAGGGTGTTGAATGAACGTTCTCCTATCAGTGAAAATTGACACAATGATCATCAGCTTTGAATAAATCTAATCAATGAAATCAATGGAATATTCCCCAGATATAATGCATTACACCTTCACAGATTTAGGAATATTGTATGATGATTTTATAAATGTACTAGATTCCAAATTGTACTTGATTTTAGATTATAAAAGATCTGATAATAAATGTTTCAACAATCACAGAATACCTTATATCAGCAAGACTGTGAATAAGCCAGAAAATGTTGTTTGACCAGAGCTTATTGATATTTCCAGCTTCCAAATTACATCATGGTCAATTTCATTATCATTTTGGGCTCCAGGTTACAGATTTCATGGGCATACGAGTCTGTTAAGACGTCAGGTGACCTATAAGTATGCTTAGTCCAGCCAGTACGTTGAATTTATGACATCAAGTTGGAAATTATCTATATCTTCTTGAAATTTACATCAATAGCATTCCAGCATTAACAGGAACAATAAATCGGCTCTAAAAGCCAGGACAATCTTTCCATGAAGATTGTTTCCTCAAATCATCAAAAATGCTTACTCTTTCGAGTCCATAAAAAAGCATCTATCAGCAAAATTTACATAATCTTCCAAATCCAAAAAATGAAGATTAAAAGTAAATAAAACAAGTAAAAGTACAAGCAAAATGCAAAATAAAATAACAGTCTGGCAGAACTATAACATAGGAAAAATAGAAAACATGTTATAATAACGTAACCTCAAGATGATGAAAGTTCACAAATTAATTTCCTTGAATATGGACCAAATTCCATAAAAATAATAATTTCTATAAATCAAAAATATTCTTAATAATTGAATAGTTACCTCTAATTAGATGTTTCTCACGAAAAATGGTGGATGATCAGAAGTTTACTTTAGCGGACATCCACCTACGAGTTCATTCAATGGGCCAGATGCAGAAATGAACGATTTTCAATTTTTCTTTCTCTTTTCTAGTTGGAAATTCAAGTGTCCATGTCATAAAAATCAAAAAATCATAGTAACCAAATAGCCAGAGTCGATTCAACCGTTGTAATAACCGATATCAGGTTCAAATTAATAATCAATACAAATCAATACAGATCAATAACAATAAGGAAACGCTGACGGCCTACTACCTAGACATGTTAAGGATATAGCGAAGTTCATCAACCTTGATATTGATATGTTACTGTCGCGATCCTGCTCGTTGAAGGTCTGAACGCTGAACTATTCGTTAATGCTACATGGGACAAAGGAACAAAAGAAAAAGAAGAATTAAAATTACAATTTTGAACCTCAACAACTCGTTTGACATTTCATCTAAATATTTTCAAAACAAACTGAAATAATGAACTTTCATCAAGTCAACAAAACATAACATGCAATTAAAATCAATTATGCGAAGAATATACAGGATGATCTACGATGAATGCCAGTGACTCGTAGCTCCATGAAATCTGCAACAGAAAAGCTCAAAATATCCTACAAAAGGGAATGCAAGTTCTCAAAATACATTCAGTGAAAACCAGAGTTGAATTAATTACTCTGAAGAGGTCGGTTAAATTCTTGGTACTATCAATATTTCATAGAAAAAGTAACATTTACTAAAAGTTGATGTTACATCATGAAATACCCCCATCAACCCACTGAGTCACAACCACCCCAACGCATATCATTTCAATAGTAGCCCCTACTAGTGATACCTCATTGAATAGTTTGGTGAAAATGCTTTTCAGTGGTATTAATAACTTTTTGTAGTATGAGAAAGAAATCGAAATGATATGCGTTGGGGTGGTTGTGACTCATGGGGTTGGTCGGGGTATTTCATGAGACATTTTATTTTCCTTTTTATATATTATATAAACAGTTATGAACCATTTGTGATATGTATCTCATTTTGTACATGAGTTACATCAATTCTAAGCTTTCAAATTGTCATCACCCTATACAGTGTGGTCATTTAAGTGTGCAACATATGGGAATCTTTTTAATGAATTTCACAACCAAAATACAGATAGTGCCGAAAGTTGGTGCATGTTCAGTAACCATTTTAGGTGCACTCAGAATGGTTGCAAGTCACACAGGCCAAAAAATATGGAAATTGCTCAAGAGTAAAGTACCCTTATTTCAGAAAATTCAGCAAAATGTTATTGAGAAAAGTTGTTTACAATTGAAAGATATGCCTAAATACCAAAACATGGCCTCCTAAGACATTTTTTAGTTTTTCAATTTTGTTCGTGAATAATTTCCCAATTTGTAATTTTTTTCATATTCACCCTAAATACTTTCATAAATTGATCATACAAAATCAGTTGAGCATACTTTTGTTTAAATTCAAGCTTATTTGTGCAATTAACTCGGATTTTAATTTTTTTAGGGAATCACAATCTTTATGTTTGTTGCAACGATATTCAGCTTAACTTTGAAATTTCGCAAACCATATTTTTAACAAGGTAAAACATCATAAATGATAATATGCATATTCAAAAACTTACATTTAATGTGAACATTTTGTATTTCAAATATTACAATTTGGGAAATTATTAACGATTATAATTCAAAAACTAAAAAATGTCTTACGTGGCCATGTTTTGGTATTTAGGCATAACTTTCATTGTTAAGAACTTTTCCCAATAAAATTTTGCTGAATTTTCTGAAATAAGGGTACTTTACTCTTGAGGGGAATGTTGTAAACGACGGAGAAGAAAATAATGGACAATATTCCTTTCATCATGTTTGTTATCCTGGACTCGGTTGTCACGCAGGTAGCTATAGCTGCCTCTGTGGTGACGTTAGTTGTAGCCCTGAAAATGCAGGGTCTTCTGACCGAAACCACAATTGTGCGGCTGGCTTCTGTTTGTTGACTCCGTTATTCTATTGTTTCGTCTTCCATCAAGTGTTGCGTATCCTTCACACTCTTTTCACCGTACTGATGAGGGCCTAAAGCCCCAAACACGTGTCTACGGTTATCTTTTTCTGAGGGCTTTGTCCACTATTTTGTTCTCCGTTGTTTACAACATTCCCCTCAATATTCCTTTCATCATATTTTTGTAACCCCGCACTAAACTATAGGGAAAATGGCTCTCGATGAAAATCGCTGAATTTTTGGTATGTTGCAGACTTTGATATACTGAACAGATATTCCATTGAACGAACCTCAAGACATGGACAGTTTTTCCGATATAGACCTCCAAATGTCATTTTTTGAGAGAAAAAAAAATGTATCTGAAAATGGTTGAATTTCTGGAATGTTGTAGATAGGAATGAACTGATGGAAAAACCCAATTAACCTAACCTCAAAAAATTGACAGTTTTTCGATATTGACCTCCAAGTGTACGTATAGAAAATAAGATGAATGGAACAATAGTCAATAGACAAAGTTGCTGTTTTCGTTATTCCAAATTTTTTGGGATTTTCTCTCCTCGTTTCTATAAAATAAAAATATGAATATTATTTCAATATACGTGTAGTAAGGACAAATCAGATGATTTGCCCCAAAATGTCACTGCGTTTAAAGAATTTTCCTATCAGAGAGCCTAAAAGAAAAATTCACCAGCTTGTCAGTGACAATTTGTATTGAAAAAAATTTTTGTAGAAGGGAAATAAAGGTATATAGAAAAAATATCAAATTTTCACTTATCTTTGGACGTTTCGGGACCGGTTCTGCTCCCGTTTTCAACATGAGAAGAGATTATTTCAATAGCGAAGTCGTATAATGTCTTGAAGCTTTTCAGTTTTCAATGACAATTGGTGACGTTGGCAATCAAATGAGTTACAGGATGTTTTCATTAATTGATCTTGAATTTACCATTTTCATGAAAACATCCTGTAACTCATTTGATTGCCAACGTCACCAATTGTCATTGAAAACTGAAAAGCTTCAAGACATTATACGACTTCGCTATTGAAATAATCTCTTCTCATGTTGAAAACGGGAGCAGAACCGGTCCCGAAACGTCCAAAGATAAGTGAAAATTTGATATTTTTTCTATATACCTTTATTTCCCTTCTACAAAAATTTTTTTCAATACAAATTGTCACTGACAAGCTGGTGAATTTTTCTTTTAGGCTCTCTGATAGGAAAATTCTTTAAACGCAGTGACATTTTGGGGCAAATCATCTGATTTGTACTTACTACACGTATATTGAAATAATATTCATATTTTTATTTTATAGAAACGAGGAGAGAAAATCCCAAAAAATTTGGAATAATGAATATACCACCTCCTCAATTAACCTACAGACAGTATTTGCTGTTTTCGAATTAGTATTTGGCATTTCATTCTTCTAAAAACAAATCTGCTTCATATGATACATCAACAGGTGAAGAAAACCGAAGAGAGGATGTAATGAAATAAATATTATTTAAAAGATGGTTATATAGTCTTTCCGAAATCAATGGGGTTGTAGGTATACACACTAGTCGAATTTATGCCATATATCTATTTTATTTTGAACATTCCATCTATTATAAAAGTATTCGATACACTCATTCATTCATAATCACCTCTCAGCAACACTATATAGCCGCCGATGACGTGACATTGACATACCGATACCGATAAAAACTTTAAGATTTTTATTGCTCAACAACCAACGAGAATATTTCCAAATTCTTCATAGAATTGAGGATTTATTTCCACAGTAGGAGTGGAGTGTTGTGTACTGAAGTATACACAATACATAAATCGTATCGTATAGTATAATTGAGGAGCAACTGAGCAAAACGGTTTAAATCCATAATATATGATTTTGAGTAAAAGATGAAAAACTGCTTGAATCAGATTTAATCAAAAACAGATTTTCATTCGGTTACAAATCGAAATGAATAACAATCTCGGAAAGGTATGGTGATATTCTCCAAACTCAACAGTATAATATATATTCATTTATTCAACTTTTTTTGTTGGATTTATGCCAGTTTGCCTAATCAATGTGTGGATTTATAGCATTTTGCTCAAATATCAATGGATTTATTTCATTTTGCTCGATCAGTTTTTGGATTTATTGCATTCTGCACAGACAAAAAAAAATTCTCAATATATCTTCAATGAAGATGGCCATCTATAGATAATTCACTCAACTAAACGAAAACATTTACAGATAACTTCCTTGAGAACGAAATCATTCACAGAAGACTTTCCTGTAGATTCATTTCAGTGACAACCAGCCGATGGATTTATGCCAGTTTGTTCAATCATTCATAGGATTTAACGCATTTTGCTCGAATCTCCATTTTCGATATGGCAAATTTAAATGGATCTGAAGCGTTATGCTCGAATTGAACATTATGGATTGTGTATTTACCAAAATGTATTACTTCAGTAATATTCACTTGAAAAATGTTAAAATTGGAATTAATGCATTTTGCTCAGTTGCTCCTCAATTGCAATGGATTGATGGTGGTATATGACGTGATCACACGCTGTCCCGCAGTGAATTTCAATAAATATTCACAATATGTAAAGAGATCTGAAGTGAAAACGGTTTTGCGACAGTGAACAAAAACTTTGAATTTTTTGAGGTTAGGTCAATTGGACTTTTTAATCGGTTCATTCCTATCTACAACATACCAGAAATTCAGCCAGTTTCAGAGATTTTTTTTTCTTGAAAAAATTCTATTTGGAGGTCAATATCGAGAAAACTGACAATTTTTGGAGGTTAAGTGAATAGGATTTTTTCATTCCTATCTACAACATACCCAAAATTGCAACCATTTTCAGATACTTTTTTTTCTCGAAAAACTGACATTTGGAGGTCAATATCGGAAAAACTGTCCATTTTTTGAGGTTAGTTCAATGAAAGATCTGTTCAGTATATCAAAGTCTGAAACATTCCAAAAATTCAACGATTTTCATCGAGAGCCATTTTCCTTATAGTTTAGTGCGGGGTCCTTTGCCCACTTGCCAATTTTCGATACAGTTATCATGATTATTATTAATAATAATATTGCGAAAAGTGCGGCTATGTAGGTATACGTCTGTGAACCAAAAATCAAATCTCTGCTTTCAAAAATGACTGAAAAATAGGGGTTTCTTCGCATCTTAAGTTTGTCATACTGTTTATTATTTATGTCTTCCTACAGCATGATTTTTTTCATTATCTGAACCAAAAAGCCATGACCCCTACCAAGAAAAAAACATTTTCGATACTCCTGCCGCATGAATCAAACGCTCATCATAAAACTTCACAAACAATACGATTTTCACAAAATTCTTGATAACAGCACATGTTTCGCTAACACAGTATCTTCTTCAAGTGAAATACTCGTACAATAATAATAATAATATAATAATGATGTTTTTCTGCAACCGACACAAAAGTCGTCCATTTTGCTACAAAAATTAGCTCTTAAATTGACGTTTCTATTACTGTCACAAAAATAGGTATGTTGCTAGGCAACATATTTGGTTCCTAGGAGCTAAAGTTGAATTTTAGTTCCTAGGAGCAAAAGTTGAACTTTAGCTCCTAGGAACTAAAAAGAATCTACTGGACGTCATCAAGAATAACAACATTGTGACGGTTGGTTATTTGGGTTGAGACGCATACCTGATTTGTTTCCGATTTCAGCAGATTTGGCATTTCATACCCATGCTGGAGATATAAATACACCTTATTATAGTTTAGTATTGGAATTATAAACATCTCAGTTGAGTATTTTTGTTTTGATCAAGGAAGCCTTCAAGATTCAAATACTTGCTTGATCTGTATTTCATTCGTTATTCTCGGGATGGATAACTTGTTCTTGAATAATCACGGCAAGCAATAGTTTTTTTGTCTCAAGCAACGATATTGTTCAGCTTCATTTGATTATCAAGTCAAACACAGTGTAGTATGGAGAGGAATAATTAATAATTACTATTATCATTGTTGATATGCTCACTAACCTAACATTTTCCACGTCTTGTTCCTATAGCTGGCACTTGCGCGGTATTTGCCATTAGAGCACCTGGTCCATACACAAATATGTCACTCTGTGGTTGTATTTATATTGAAACTACAATTCGAACATCCTAGAAAACCTAACCTGCTGTAAATGCAGGTAGAATATTCTCACCACATGGATTATTTGTCAATATTAGTTGCATTGCATATATAGGTACATATGGCACGGCATTGGTGGTTACTTCACATGTTTATTTGAGTTAATTGTTTCGGTTGCAGAAAAAATAACATGTTTCATTCGGATCAAAAGTGACTTTGTTCGACTCGCAAATTTTGCTTTCGCTCGGCTTCGCTAAACGCTCCGCCTCGCAATTGCAAAATTCGCTTGTCAAACAAAGTGTCACTTTTGATCCTAATAAAACAATCTACTATTAGTTACCAAGAAAAATAGTTCAACAGCTACAATAGGTGGGTACATAGATCAGATATTATATTAACGTAGTGATCTATGACTAAAAAATTGGGGTGAAGTGAGCCTCAAAAACCGAAGTTGCGCGTGGTACTGTCCACAATCTTCAGTGAGTTTGTGAGATCGTGATGTGTTGAAAATTATATTGTATTATATAATACCTATTCACCTAATAAATTGAGTGTGATGGATAAATAAACAACATGGGATTTTACTTTTCAAGAGTTAATAGTTAGAATCAATACTGAAAGTATGACATAACAAAATGATAGGTAGTGGGAATGATAACAATGATAATAGCATTTATAGTAATGATGATAATGATGTTAATAATAATGATAAACAATGAACATAAATATTATGAGTTATAATAATATAATTATTACAATGCATGGACAAAACATTTCGATATATAGATGTTGATATTTGAATACGGGATTTTTTATTTTAATGAACATAATTGAAGTAGAAACGAATAGGAGATGGGATAAAACAGCCTCAGGATAATAATGAATCTATGATACGTCTATCAGTCTGGAGTATATAAATTTTCAATTTCTTTTTGAACAGATATTTTGAATGTATATTATGGATATTATTTTTCTGTTGTTGTGGAAGGAAGTTGAAAACTTTTGTGTAAAAATATGCAAAATTCCTTTGTCCAATTGACTTGTATGCAAAAGTGACTTTTACTTGATGTCCTGTTTTCTGTCTTGTATTGTATATGTGATCGATAGCATTTAACGAATTCCTGTGTTTGTATATAAATGCAACAATGGATTTGAAGAATAATTGTTTTATGTCTAGCACTCGTGATTCGTTATACAAGGCATCAGTCGGGTAAGCTTGTCCCTTGTTGAGCATTATTTTTATGAAGCGTTTCTGCATATTTTCTAGTTTCTGTATATAAGCTGTTGCCGCTCCACCCCAAGCGAGGATACTATATTGAAGCCTTGATTCTATTAGGGAAGAGTAAATGATTTTCATGTGATAGGTATCTAATATTTCACTGTAATATTTGAATTTAAACAATATACTTCTCAGTGTTTTTATCACATTACTTAAATGAGTGAGTGTTCCACCTAAGGTGACAGTCAATCGTGATACCCAATTATTTAATCTTCAAATTGTTGTAGGCTGGAATATTTAGGGAGACCGTTTTGATATGAAGAAAAGGCGATGTATTTAGTTTTTTCAATATTTATGGTAAATAATTTGAGGTCAAACCATTCAACAATATCACTCAAGTCGTTCTCTACTTTGATTTTTATATTCTCCCAGGTTTCATCTTCATAGAAAAATGGAGTGTCGTCGGCATAGCTGATAATGCTCCCAGAGCTCCTCAAAGAGAGTAAACTGTTGATATATATTGTGAACAATATGGGACCCAGAACAGTGCCCTGTGGAACTCCATATTCTACCATTTGTTCTTGACTTATTTCATTTCCTATCTTCACGAATTGTTTCCTCCCATTCAGATAACTGGATATTAATCGATGTACAGTACCACGAATTCCTAAGTCTTCCAGGGTGTCCAATAATTGCGTGTGACTCACAGTGTCAAACGCAATTATCGGACAATCAACTCAACATCGATTTGCCTAACTTATACAGAGAAGTGCATAAAAAACATGAATTCCAAAGCTCGATGGGCAGCAAGTGTACCAAATTCCTCATATATTTTTTTTTTTTTTTCAGAAAAAATACTTTATTGAACAAATAAACATACAACTATAACAATTCATAGTATTTTTTTTTTCCAAATCAGCAATAATGCTGGTGATGGAACTTAAACTTAATGATGTATAAACAAGTACCTAATCAAGTTAACATCAAACAAAAATGCACATTTTATATTTGGGTACAGTCTTGAAGCATATTTAACCTAACAAAAAAAAAAAAAAAACATAACAAAAAGCACAAATTACATACTAAGTATTCATTGCATTCATATAAATCATTAGTTCTCTTTTGAACGATGCATAACTATCTTTGTTTTTGATGAAATTTGGTAGAGTATTATAAGTTTGAATACATTTGGATATTGGGTCATTCAGTGCCACATTAGTTTTTACTTGTGTTAGATATATTTGATTGTTTGCCCTGGTATAGTGATTGTGAACTTGGTTTACTAAATTCATTGGTGTATTACTTTTTTGCTGATTCTTCGAGACTTTATATATATATTTGCATTGTTCAATAAGTAGAATTTTATCGAGTGGTAATATTCCAGTGACACTATATAATGTATTGGTATTTGTTTTATAATCAAAATCAAACAGTACCTTTACTACTTTGTTTTGTAATGTTTTGACTTTTTTCATCATCGTATTAGAGCAAACTCCCCAGTTCGTTATTAAGTATCGAAATATTGAGAGGAAATAACTATTATAGATCATCAGCTTATTATGGTTGTTTAGGTAATCACGACATCTATACAGGGCACCTATCATTGGAACAATTTTATTTGTCATGTGTTCTATGTGTGCTTGCCAGTTGAGTTTGTCGTCAACAATTAGCCCTAGATATTTTGTATTTTCTACTTTTTTTAACATATTATCTCCAATTTTAATAATAATCTCGTGACTTTCTTTGTTTTTATTCTTGAATAACATATATACTGTTTTTTGTACATTAATTTTCAATTTATTACTCAACAGCCATTCTGAATATAGGTTCAAATCTATATTGATTCTACTTTCTAGTTCTATTAGGTCTTTTCCTTCATAAACAAGTATTGTGTCATCTGCAAACGTATAGTAACGAGCTATTAAATTTGCATTTTTTAAATTGAGGGTGTGCAGTGAATAAAACAGTGGACCCAGGACTGAGCCCTGTGGTACTCCACAATTTATGTTTTCTAACTGGCTCTCTATGTTGTTAAGCGAGACATACTGTTCACGGGAATGTAGATATGTTTCAATTAAGTTTAATGTTATACCCCTCAATCCTAATGTATTCAACTTCGATAATAATATATTATGATCCACTACATCGAAAGCTTTCTGAAGGTCTACAAATACAGTGATGACATATTTACTTTCATCCAGTTTTGTTGTTACATAGTTAAGGAAATCTGTAGTGTCACTTTGTGTGTTTGATTTTTTTTGAAATCCATATTGATATTTGTCTAGTTCAGTATATTTATCCATGAACCCTATAATTCGATTTTTTATAAGCATTTCTACTACTTTAGACAATGCACAAACAACTGTAATGGGGCGATAATTCTCTAGTTTGGATTTTGAACCTGATTTGTGAATAGGAATGACCTTTCCTTTTTTTAATATGTCAGGATAAATTCCTTTTTCAAATATATCATTGATTAGCGTGACCAGGACTGGTGAGAGCCATTCAATAATCAACAATAGTTCTTTAATTGATATCTTATCGTGCCCAGGGGCTGCATTTTTGTTGATTTCATTCATATTGACTAAAAATATTCGTTTTATCACTTCCGTTTCAACCAGAAGCAACTTCAACTATCGTTTTTCAAACAGGATGTTTGGACTCAGGTTTTACACACATTAGAAACTTTTCTGATAAAATTATCAAAATATCCAGTGTGTCCTAATTGAAAATTGAAAGTTTATGATCAATATGATCCCACTCACCCCCGTTCTCCTTGCAGACTGAACGCCTATTTCCTGAAGGAGGCGAGCAAGTACCAGCCGATCTCCGAGGACCCGAAAGTGACGAAGAACTCGATGCGGTACCGCGGCATCGACGGCTTCATCGCCGCAGTGTCTCCCTTCAATTTCACGGCAATCGGGGGCAATTTGGCGTACACGCCGGCTCTAATGGTAAGCACACACGAAATATCAATAGATAGAAACCGCGATTCATTTATGAATCATTAAAAAGTATTCGCTTGACACTTGTACATTTTCATGAATCATAAAAAGGTATACGCCAATAGCCCTAAACGCCAGATACGGGTTAATGAAATGTGATCGCGAATGGTGGAGATACCTATGCAGAATCATTGCCAGAAGATTGATATTCTATACTCTTTATAGATATATTCAATATATCTAGTGAATTGGGATTTCTATGTATAAGTGTGTACCAGGTGTACAACGAAGAACGGTTGTCGGTATGATCTGGAGTACCAATAGATATCGTCAATTAAAAAGGTAAAGTATGAATATTATTACACGATCGAATAGAGAAACAAAATCTCAACAGACCAACGAAATCTCTAACATGATAGCTTTTCGCTAACGGAAGATATTGACGATCAAAGTTGGAAAAAGGATTGATGACAGCCGTTCTTAGTTATTCACCCGGTATATGTGCACTAATAATTTAAGAGCCAATACCAGCCGATCTCCGAGGATCCGAAAGTGATGAAGAAAATGCGGTACCGCTTCATCTCCGCAGTGTCCCGCTTCAATTTCACGGCCATAGGGGCAATTTGGCTTTCATGGTCAGAACCTCACACTGAATAAAACAATAGACAGACACCGCGATTCATAAATCGTAAACGTCAAATACGGATAAAAGAATGAAATCCCGAATGGTGGGGATGGGGAAAAGGATGAATCAAATTGTTTACTTTTTATTATTCTATAACCATGGCAACAGAGTTTTTTAAACACACCCTCAGTCGTTTGAGTCCTGTCTGTCCTGTCCGGCTTGTCTATTTTAGGAACTGTCAACTGTCATTTTCGAATCAGAATTATTCAAACAATTTCTGTTTGTATCAGAATTCTTCATTGAAAAAGTATGCGAAAGGTAGACGAAAGTGAAATCAAAGAGAATGTTTTAGGTAATTGCATATTTCCAAGAACTCTGTGTAAAAATAAAGCTCTCATCTTTGAGGGTAATTCATTCTTTAGTATGCTTGTTGGCTCGTTGCATTTTTGATCATCCAGATTACTGAGTGACTTGTTGGCTAGGTTCTCATTAGACCAGTACAATTATTGCTCCTTGGGAATTTTGTTGTCTATTCATGAATTGTTTTCCAACAATAATTTTTTGACAATTTCTCTGACATGTCATGTCAACTTCAAAAGTTGCTTCCATCATTCTAGTACTTTCTGTCAATTCTGTCACTTCTCAAGTTCACTTCAACACGACAGTATGACGCAACCATTTTAGCAGTTCAAGATAATGTACCTAATCTGCATTTTGGGAAAAAAAATTCAATATGTTTGTACCGTAATTAGCCATAATGTTGGGAAAAAAATTTCTATCTGTTCGTACCGTAATTAGCCATAATGTTGACAATACTGAACAGGAACAAAGATATTTTTATGGATAATTTCCGTGTCTAACTATCGAGTAAATAACCCCACTAAAACGAATTTTCAAATTTAAATTCAACATTTTAATTTTTTTCTGATGTCTTTTTTCAAATGCTAAGAATTGATCAACTTCAACTAATTTCCAAGTTCAAACAATTTTTTAAATTTTTCCAATAATGTTCTCTTAATATCTGCTGCTGCTTAAGCTGAAAACTTATACTAACAGGTATGCACTGATAATGACTGTATAGTCAAAATATGGGCTCTACTAAAACAAATTTTAATGAATAATATTGCACGAAATACGATATTATGTACAATCATTTGTATATCCACAATGCACACAGCTAAGTAACCCTCATCCATCTTTTTTTATGTTCTGGTTCCCACGAAAAAGATAACCTGTAATGTTTGGAGAACATCGTGAGAACCAAGGAAAATAAGGTAGGAATTGGTGTTCTTGTTGAATTATTGGAGGTTATATGCCTTGGGGAACACCTCCCTTGGCAACGTGTTTCAGAGCCTCGCTGTTCGTTGGATGAACGAGTCTTTGGAAAGAGATGATTTGCAGGTCTCCAAAGTGACCACCATAAAGTCACATAAGTGTGATCAAATATAAAATACAGACCAGCTGTTATTAAACGGGAGATAATGTCCCCTTCGCGAATATCCAAACGTGCCACGATTCATCCTGATTTGAGTTAGTGACAGTGCATCAGTATTTCCGACGAATATTTCGTCACAACTTGAGAGAAAGGGTCAGTAGCCAGTATTTCCGCCGCGTGCACGAATAAATAGATTAGATTTTATTAGATTTGGAATGGGGCCTTCAAGCTATCTGCCTCCACATTGCGACCTCCTTTTAAGATCTATTGCGTCTGCCCTCAAAATCGATTAGAGTTCTTCGGCTAGCCCCGCCTTCTCTATGAGACTCCATAGGCTCGCTTTCAGATCTCCTGTGTATCTCTGGGCTCCTGGTTTTTCCTCACCCAGCGTAAGGAACCTTAGTCTTGACAAGCCCTCACAGTGGCAAATTATGTAAACTGCTGTTTCTTCCTCTTCTTGACAGAACCTGCACAGCAGTTCTTCAGTCATACCTATCGTACTCATGTGTTTGCTGAGCCTACAATGCCCTGTAGTATTCTAGTTGAACTTCGTTTCTGGCTTAGTAGATATTCTGTGAATGTTGGCGATGGTTTTTTAATAAACTCTTTTGCCTGCCTCATTCCTGGCGAGTTGTTCCACCATTCTTGAGATTTGGTTTGCATCCATGATTTGATACTAACTAGTCTTTTGTATAGCTTTCGCAATACCACAAAAGGGTTCTGGGCCATTAAGTGCTTCGTTTGCTCCTGCTCGGGCAAGTGAGTCTGCCTCTTCATTGCCCTCGTACCCTGTATGTGCTGGTACCCATGCTAGAGTCAATCTGTTCTGACTGCCCAGTGCATTTAGGGTTTCTAAGCAGTCCCAGACTAGTTTTGAGTTAACTTGCATAGAGTGGACTGCTTTGATTGCCGCCTGGCTATCTGAATAGATTGCAATGGTTTTGCCTTTAAACTCTTGCCTTATCAATTCTTTCACGCAATGATGTATTGCAATAATTTCTGCCTGAAACACCGTCGCGTATTTGCCTAAGCTCAGTGAAATTCTTGTCTTTGGCTTGGCCCCATAAATACCAGCTCCTGATCCTTCCTCAGTTTTGGAGCCGTCCGTATAGACAGCAATGTCTGCATTGATAGGAGGTCCTTCCTTCCATGCCTCTCTGTCCGTTATACTTATTTCAATCAATAAGAGACCTAATGTCATATTGGTCCAGGTCTTCCCAAATTTGAATTCAGTCTGCCGTACGTTTTCCAAAATATTCAAGTTACGTTCTGTTCCCAGAGATTCTCAATGGGCTTTATATCCGGGCTGCGAGCTGGCCATGGAATGGTAGCGATACAGACTTCCTTTAGATAATTTTTCACAACTCGGGCGACATGAGTCCAGGCATTATCTTGCATCAACAAAAATTCTCGCACTATGTGGTTCTCAAATCTTGAATATGTACATACCTTTCAGCTGTTAGGCTTCCTTTATGATCACAAGTTCTATGCGACCGGTCAAAGAAATGCCTTCCTAGACCATAATTATAGCCTGCTACTTTGGTGCTTTTGATGCCAATTGAATTCAAAGAAATAATGTTATGCTATTAAATTGTGTTTCTTGAGGAATACGATAATTCCAAAAAAGGAATGCTGAAAAAAGATAAGGCTAAAGTGTGCTTTCAATATAAACTCGATAACGTAACTGTTACACTCTACAGGATATTACAAATTTCATGAAAAAAAACACGCTGTAATTTCTACATCCGAAATTAATAAAAAAGAGGTGAAACCTTAGCCGTGGCACTTGATATCTCCTAGGCATTCGATCGAGTCTGACACCACTGACTCTTCGACAAGCTTCCATCTTATGGTTTGCCTCCCCAGCTATGTTCTCTGCTAGCTAGTTTTCTCTCAAACAGGTCTCCATGTAGTGGTCGGCGGAGTATCATCTGACTCTCTTATCATAAATGCTGGTGTTCCGCAAGGATCAATCCTAGCCCCAACACTATTTCTACTCCATATCAACGATTTGTTGGACGCAACTTCATGTCCAGTACACATCTTCGCGGATGATAGTACCCTCCATACCGCCTCCATAGCGCCTTCTCTTCCAGGGCTCCAATACCAGCCAGGCAAATCAGAAATGAACGAGGAAGAAATGTTGACAACATAAATATGGACTTGGCAACAATATTCGAATGGGGGATCCAATAACTTGGTAGATTTCAATGCAAACACAACACAAGCATGCCTTTTATCTAGAAAAGACAATCTCACTGTGCACAACATAAGCCTGTCAGGAGTAACCATACCTTTGAAGAAATTCATTTCGATGCTTGGTATCACTATCAGCAATAACCTTTCTTGGGAAAATCACGTGAGATCAATTGCCAAAAGTGCATCCCAAAAACTTGGATTTCTGTTTCGGGCCGGGAGCTATTTCACTTCCAGTCAGCTGCTTATGATCTATAAGGCACAGATCCGACCTGTCCTGGAATACTGTTCCCATATTTGGAGTGCAGCACCCAAAAAAACCCTGAAACTGTTGAATTCTGTACAAAAAAGGGAAATTCGTCTCGTGAGTGATGCCTCGCTCATAAACTCACTTACTTCTCTGGACCACCGTAGAAAAGTTGGCGATCTGGCTCTATTTCTCTTTCTCTTCTGAAAATTGTTTCTCCCTTGGCAGTCCCCGCGAGATTAACCCGTCGAGTTGATGCTTCGCACCCCTTCATGGCCACTTTGGAGACCTGCAGAACATCTCTTTCCAAAGGCTCGTTCATCCAACGAACAGCGAGGCTCTGGAACACATTGCCAAGGGAGGTGTTTCCAGAGGCATATAGCCTCCAGAAATTGAAGAAGAACACCAATTGCTACCTTATTTCCCTTGGTTCTCACGATGTTCTCTGAACATTACAGGATAACCCTTTTCGTGGGAACCAGAACTTAAAAAAAGTAAAATCCAATAATCAGAAGGAGATAACCTGTCATTCAAAACAAGAATCATCCAAATCAGAAAAGTAGTTTCGGCGAAAATGTATCTCAAACTTTTGGATACTCTTTGGTGGTGCGTTAATTTTTTGGGAAGTGTATTTACTACTTACATATTAACCACTTATAACTATTGAAAGTATAATTCTATTCATTCAATTCAGGGAAATGCTGTTCTGTGGAAGCCGAGCGACACAGCCGTGCTATCGAATTGGGTCATATTCCAAATCTGCAGAGAAGCCGGTGTCCCGCCGGGTGTCGTCAATTTTATTCCGGCAGACGGACCTGTCTTCGGGGACAACATCACCGCGTCTCCTCATTTCGCCGGACTCAACTTCA
>OU896717.1:772992-832978 GCA_918026855.4 Phaedon cochleariae | reverse complement strand
CTCCCGTTCACAACATTTAAATGCAAAATATGTTTCTTTGAAAGTTGTACTGCTTATAGTTTGACACTTTTCAGTGTCATACTGATGTTGGCATGTGAATGAGTGATTTAAGTCTACAAATGAGTTACAGGATGTTTTCATTAATTGATCTTGAATCTACCATTTTCATGTTCAGTTTTCAGTAGTGAATACCATGTTCTATCTATATCAACTGAACAGGAAGCAATACTATTGTCTCCGTTTAGAAGAATGCAAGCGGATTCCTTGATTTTTCTTTTTTGGTTGTTATCTTCCTTTCCTATGATTTTGATATTAAACCACTCTGCCATATGTTGTCCATCTTCAGTAAGGATATGTTCAGTTAGCTTCGATTTATCGATATGTATTTTCTTGATATTGTACTTGTGTTCTTTAGTCCTTACTGAGAGAGGTCTTTTCGTTTCACCTGTATAATACTTTCCACAAACACAAGGTATACTATAAATACAATTTTTTGATGATTGTTCTTCATTTTTTGGCTTTGTTTGAGTTAGAATGGAATTATGCCTGAGAGCTACATATATTTAATTAGATAATGAGTTTTATTAACAGAGTTTTGGCATGGCTCACCACTATCTCCAATTTTGAGCAATATATTTATGGAGAATTTCGAAGAACACGTTATTAAAAATTACGAAAAACCAAAAACGAGGTGGAGATACGTAGATGACATCTTCATAATTTGGCCACATACCCTTATGGAACTAGATAATTTTCTAGATCATGTGAACAATGCCGAACCTACCATAAAGTTCACTTTGGAAATTGAATCTGACAATCAGTTACCATTTTTAGATGTTCTCATCAAAAAATCAAACAATGTTTTCCTAACAAGTGTATATCATAAAAAGACTTATACTAACAGATACCTCAATTATTTTCAATCAAATCATCAGAAAACTATCAAAAAAAGGAATAATCAAATCACTTCATGATCGAGCCACATCAATATCATCTAACCAACAAATTTTCAATAACGAAATCCACCACATTAAAGATGTTCTTCAACTCAACTCATATCCAAGGAACTTCATTGATACAACGATTCACCAAATTGAAAACAAACAAAATACACCACAACAAAAACAACCATCAATAACGACGAATATAATACCGTACATTCCCCGCATTTCTGAAAAAATAAAACGTGATAAGTTCCAAGTGAAAACTGTGTTCAAAACTGAAAATACAATGAGATCCATTCTAACTCAAACAAAGCCAAAAAAATGAAGAACAATCATCAAAAAATTGTATTTATAGTATACCTTGTGTTTGTGGAAAGTATTATACAGGTGTAACGATCTCTCAGTAAGGACTTAAGTACAATATCAAGAAAAGACATATCGATAAATCGAAGCTAACTGAACATATCCTTACTGAAGATGGACAACATATGGCAGAGTGGAATAATATCAAAATCATAGGAAAGGAAGATAACTAAAAAAGAAAAATCAAGGAATCCGCTTGCATTCTTCCAAACGGAGACAATAGCTTTGCTTCCTGTTCAGTTGATATAGATAGAACATGGTATTCACTACTGAAAACTGAACATAAAAATGGTAGATTCAAGATCAATTAATGAAAACATCCTGTAACTCATTTGTAGACTAAAATCACTCATTCATATGCCAACATCAGTATGATACTGAATAGAGTCAAACTATAAGCAGCCCAACTTTCAAAGAAACATATTTTGCATTTACATGTTGAGACGCTGACAAGCTACTGGATTTTTCTTTTAGACTCCCTGATAGAAAAATTTGTTAAACGCAGTGACATTTTGGGGCAAATCATCTGATTTGTTCCTCTACAAATATATTGAAATAATAGGATTAATTTTTTTTTTATAGAAACGAGGAGAGAAAATCCCAAAGAATCAAGTGAAATAAATAAAACACTTAATAATGATTTATGAATGAATTGCGATGTCTATCTATTGATTCGCGATTTCATACATATATCTGTGTTCGTTGTTTAGGATTGTTGGCGAATACTTTTTAATGATTTATGAATGAATCTCTGTGTCCGTCTATTGTTATTTAGTGTGTGCGTCTTACCATAGGAGCCGGTGTGCACGCCAAATTGCCCCCGATGGCCGTGAAATTGAAGGGAGACATTGCGGTGATGAAGCAGTACCGCATCGAGTTCTTCGTCACTTTATCAATGCGCATATACACATTCATAGAAATCTTCGATTTATTAGATATTTAGAATATATCCATGAAGATTATAAATTTTCTGGCAATGATTCCACAGAGCTATCCCCACCATTCGCGATTTCATTCTTTCATCCGTATTTGGCATTTAGGATTGTTGGCACAGAATACTCAACTTGTTGGCGAATACTTTTTGATGATTTATGAATGAATGGCGGTGTCTGTCAATTGTTATTTAGTGTGTGGGTCTTACCATTAGAGCCGGCGTGTACGCCAAATTGCCCCCGATGGCCGTGAAATTGAAGGGAGACACTGCGGCGATGAAGCCGTCGATGCCGCGGTACCGCATCGAGTTCTTCGTCACTTTCGGGTCCTCGGAGATCGGCTGGTACTTGCTCGCCTCCTTCAGGAAATACGCGTTCAGTCTGCAAGGAGAACGGGGGTGAGTAGGATCATCGACGTGGTTCAATCGGAAGCGAACCCCAACTTTCAATTTTCAACTGGGTCACATTGGTTATTTTGATATTTTTATCAGAATAAGTTTCTAATGTGTGTAAAACCTGAGTCCAAACATCCTGTTTGAAAAACGATAGTTGAAGTTGCTTCTGTTTGAAACGGAAGTGATGAAACGAATATTTTTAGTCAATAAATGAGGAATTTGGTATACTTGCTGCCCATCGAGCTTTGGAATTAATGTTTTTTATGCACTTCTCTGTATAAAATAGGCAAATCGATGTTGAGTTGATTTACTGTGCGAGTATTTATTTTGTGAAAATCGTATTGTTTGTGAAGTTTTATGATTTGAGTTTGATTCATGCGGCAGGAGCGTCGAAAATGTTTTTTTCTTGGTAGGTCATGGCTTTTTGGTTCAAATAATGAAAAAAAAAATCATGCTATAGGAAGACATAAATGATAAACAGTATGACAAACTTAAGATGCGAAGAAACCCCTATATTTCAGTCATTTTTGAAAGCAGATATTTGATTTTTGTTTCACAGACGTATATCTACATGGCCGCACTTTTCGCAATATTATTATTAATAACAATTATAATAACTGTATCGAAAATTGGCAAGTGGGCAAAGGACCTCGCACTAAACTATAGAGAAAATGGCTCTCGATGAAAATCGTTGAATTTTTTGTATGTTTCAGACTTTGATATACTGAACAGATCTTCCATTGAACTAACCTCAAAAAATGGACAGTTTTTCCGATATTGACCTCCAAATGTCAGTTTTTCGAGAAAAAAAAAGTATCTGAAAATGGTTGCAATTTTGGGCATGTTGTAGATAGGAATGAACTGATGAAAAAATCCTATTGACCTAACCTCCAAAAATTGTCAGTTTTCTCGATATTGACCTCCTCCAAATAGAATTTTTTCAAGAAAAAAAAATCTCTGTTACTGGCTGAATTTCTGGTATGTTGTAGATAGGAATGAACTGATAAAAAAATCCAATTGACCTAACCTCAAAAAATTTAAAGTTTTTGTGCACTGTCGCAAACCGTTTTCACTTCAGATCTTATGATTATTATTAATAATAATCATAATAACTGTATCGAAAATTGGCAAGTGGGCAAAGGACCCCGCACTTAACTATAGGGAAAATGGCTCTCGATGAAAATCGTTGAATTTTTTGTATGTTTCAGACTTTGATATACTGAACAGATCTTCCATTGAACAAACCTAAAAAAAATGGACAGTTTTTCCGATATTGACCTCCAAATGTCAGTTTTTCGAGAAAAAAAAGTATCTGAAAATGGTTGCAATTTTGGGCATGTTGTAGATAGGAATGAACTGATGAAAAAATCCTATTGACCTAACCTCCAAAAATTGTCAGTTTTCTCGATATTGACCTCCAAATAGAATTTTTTCAAGAAAAAAAATCTCTGAAACTGGCTGAATTTCTGGTATGTTGTAGATAGGAATGAACTGATGAAAAAATCCAATTGACCTAACCTCAAAAAATTTAAAGTTTTTGTTCACTGTCGCAAACCGTTTTCACTTCAGATCTCTTTACATATTGTAAATATTTATTGAAATTCACTGCGGGACAACGCGTGATGACGTCATATACCGCGATCAATCCATTGCAATTGAGGAGCAACTGAGCAAAATGCATTAATTCCAATTTTAACATTTTTCAAGTGAATGTTACTGAAGTAATACATTTTGGTCAATACACAATCCATAATGTTCACTTCGAGCATAACGCTTCAGATCCATTCAAATTTGCCATATTGTCACGAAAGGATATTTTCCAAATTATTCTCAAATATTACTACTACTATTATTATTATTTCACTGTTCTAATTTATCGAGTTTGTTATATTTCTCAGCAATTCAACTGTCCTCATTCGTGACAAAACATTTTTCAATAAAATAAACATTTGAGGTGATCGATCGGAATCCACGTACCAAGAGGGACTTGACTTTTGGTCCGAATAGCGGACGGTTGCTTGTGGCAACGGGAATGTCCCAATTGGGACATCCTCAAGTTTTTATGTTAGATTATTGTAAGTACCATTTTTATTATTCATTAAATCTTCAACCTAATGCCTCTTCAAGGAATGTCAAAATTGTAATTTATCATTAATAAATCCATATTTGTTTTTGTTGTTCAAACTTAAGTCCTTTTACTGAATATCAACCCTCTGCAAATCCCAACTAGCAAAGGCAATAAGTCACATTCGTGACAATATCAAAAATGGAGATTCGAGCAAAATGCGTTAAATCCTATGAATGATTGAACAAACTGGCATAAATCCATCGGCTGGTTGTCACTGATATGAATCCACAGGAAAGTCTTCTGTGAATGATTTCGTTCTCAAGGAAGTTATCTGTAAATGTTTTCGTTTAGTTGAGTAAATTATCTATAGATGGCCATCTTCATTGAAGATATATTGAGAATTTTTTTTGTCTGAGCAGAATGCAATAAATCCAAAAACTGATCGAGCAAAATGGAATAAATCCATTGATATTTGAGCAAAATGCTATAAATCCACACATTGATTAAGCAAATTGGCATAAATCCAACAAAAAAAGTTGAATAAATGAATATATATACTGTTGAGTTTGGAGAATATCACCATCCAACCTTCAAGAGATTGTTATTCATTTCGATTTGTAACCGAATGAAAATCTGTTTTTGATTAAATCTGATTCAAGCAGTTTTTCATCTTTTACTCAAAATCATATATTATGGATTTAAACCGTTTTGCTCAGTTGCTCCTCAATTATACTATACGATACGATTTATGTATTGTGTTGTGTATACTTCAGTACACAACACTCCAGTCCTACCGTGGAAATAAATCCTCAATTATATGAAGAATTTGGAAATATTCTCGTTGGTTGTTGAGCAATAAAAATCTTCAAAGTTTTTATCGGTATGTCAATGTCACGTCATCGGCGGCTATATAGTGTTGCTGAGAGGTGATTATGAATGAATGAGTGTATCGAATACTTTTATAATAGATGGAATGTTCAAAATAAAATAGATATATGGCATAAATTCGACTAGTGTGTATACCTACAACCCCATTGATTTCGGAAAGACTATATAACCATCTTTTAAATAATATTTATTTCATTACAGCCTCTCTTTGGTTTTCTTCACCTGTGGATGTATCATATGAAGAAGATTTGTTTTTAGAAGAATGAAATACCAAATACTAATTCGAAAACAGCAACTTTGTCTATTGACTATTGTTCCATTCATCTTATTTTCCATACGTACACTTGGAGGTTAATATCGAAAAACTGTAAATTTTTTTAGGTTAGGTCAATTGGGTTTTTCCATCAGTGCATTCCTATCTACAACATTCCAGAAATTCAACTATTTTCAGATACTTTTTTTTCTCTCTAAAAAAAAAATGACATTTGGAGGTCTATATCGGAAAAACTGTCCATTTCTTGGGGTTCGTTCAATGGAATATCTGTTCAGTATATCAAAGTCTGCAACTTACCAAAAATTCAGCGATTTTCATCGAGAGCCATTTTCCCTATAGTTTAGTGCGGGGTTACAAAAATATGATGAAAGGAATATTGAGGGGAATGTTGTAAACAACGGAGAAGAAAATAGTGGACAAAGCCCTCAGAAAAAGATATCCGTAGACACGTGTTTCGGGCTTTAGGCCCTCATCAGTACGGTGAAAAGAGTGTGAAGGATACGCAACACTTGATGGAAGACGAAACAATAAAATAACGGAGTCAACAAACAGAAGCCAGCCGCATAATTGTGGTTTCGGTCAGGAGACCCCGAGTATTCAGGAAAACAACTATCGTCACCACGGAGGCAGCTATAGCTACCTGCGTGACAACCGAGTCCAGGATAACAAACATGATGAAAGGAATATTGTCCACTATTTTATTCTCCGTCGTTTACAACATTCTCCTCAAGAGAAAAGTACCCTTATTTCAGAAAATTCAGCAAAATTTTATTGGGAAAAGTTCTTAACAATGAAAGTTGTGCCTAAATACCAAAACACGTGGCCGTTAGACATTTTTTAGTTTTTGAATTATAATCGTTAATAATTTCACAAATTGTAATATTTTAAATACAAAAAAATGCATATTATCATTAATGATTTTTTACCTTGTTAAAAATATGGTTTGCGAAATTTCAAAGTTAAGCTGAATATCGTTGCAACAAACATAAAGATTGTGATGATGCCCTAAAAAATTCAAATCCGAGTTAATTGCACAAATAAGCTTGAATTTAAACAAAAGTATGCTCAACTGATTTTGTATGATCAATTTATGAAAGTATTGAGGGTGAATATGAAAAAAAAAATACAAATTGGGAAATTATTCACGAACAAAATTATTGAAAAACTAAAAAATGTCTTAGGAGGCCATGTTTTGGTATTTAGGCATATCTTTCAATTGTAAACAACTTTTCTCAATAACATTTTGCTGAATTTTCTGAAATAAAGGTACTTTACTCTTGAGCAATTTCCATATTTTTTGGCCTACCCTGTGTGCTGTGTGACTTGCAACCATTCTGAGAGCACCGAAAATAGTTACTGAACATGCACCAACTTTCGGCACTATCTGTATTTTGGTTGTGAAATTCATTAAAAAGATTCCCATATGTTGCACACTTAAATGACCACACTGTATAGGGTGATGACAATTTGAAAGCTTAGAATTGATGTAACTCATGTTCAAAATGAAATACATATCACAAATGGTTCATAACTGTTTATATAATATATAAAAAGGAAAATAAAATGTCTCATGAAATACCCCGACCAACCCGATGTCACAACCACCCCAACGCATATCATTTCGATTTCTTTCTCATACTACAAAAAGTTACGCAATTAATACGTCACACTAGCCTAGCAGAATGATATAGGTAAAGAATATTTTTTGTTAGTTCACCCAGTCCGAGATATAAATAATACCACTGAAAAGCATTTTCACCAAACTATTCAATGAGGTATCACTAGTAGGGGCTACTATTGAACTGATATGCGTTGGGGTGGTTGTGACTCAGGGGGTTGATGGGGGTATTTCATGAGACATTTTATTTTTCACTTTATATATTATACAGGGTGAGTCAAGCTGAACGCATCGGGCTATAATAGCCAAACGGTGAACTTTCTGAGAAATAATTTCATTCAGGCGAAATTATGTCGATCTGGACTACATTTTGAAAATGGTGTGATGAATACAGAGTGTCCCGAGAAAAGGTGGCATATCAAAGTTGTACTTTTTTAAATGGAACACCCTAAATTTTATTGCATTTCTGAATTCTACGATGAAAAATAAACTAACTTTGCTGAGGTTTCTTTATACCTAATTCTCTTAGTTTTCGAGATTTTTCAATTTTTCTAAAAATATGGGGTATTAACAAAACCTTAATATCATTGAAGCACGATAATTTGAATGTACCAATTTTCAACAGTATACTTCGAGTAATTCGAGCTAATAGATGGGGCATAAGTGGTCGATAAATACTATACGGGGTGTTTTATATTGCCAGGTACTCTCACTGTAACTTCAAACTATAATAACTTGGTTGATTCAAATAGAACACCCAGTATTTTTTCGTTCCAAGTAATGCAGAATTCAATTCCCTTCCAAACTATACTATATTTCCCTATACTATAGTCTCATACTTTCCGAGCTATTGCAGTTTCTTTGATATAATCGAGATAAACTACATTTCATCGAAATGGCTTATCTTCAATACAGAAATATTTGATACAAATCATAACATCAAGATGGCTAATGTCAGCTAGCTGAGTAATCTGTCAGTTGGTTATTTAATTCATCACTAATTTGTCAGTTTGTAGAAAATAAAAAAGTATACTGTTGATGAGAGAGTTGATATGATTTTAACCATTGGAGAGTGTCACGAAAATTGCTTCTTAGCATCAAGGGTATATGCACAAAAGTTTCCTGACAGGTAGCATCCAGATGAAAATGGTTTCCAAAGATTGTTACTGTTGAGTATAATAAACGGGAGTACAAGTACCAGAATTATATCAAGAGAAATAGGTATGCGTCAATCCAGTGTGAGCAGAATTCTCAAGACTCACAAATTTGGGGGAATTGTGGGAAATTATTTAATCTTTTCGATGGACATTTGACTGGGAGGAAATCTTTGAGATTTCTGAAAACAGACTTCTTGAATCTTCTAGAAGACATTCCTTTGGACGTGAGACAAAATATGTGGTTACAGTTAGACGGTGCGCCTGCACATTACCAAAGAAGTGTCAGAAATTATATCCAACGAGAAATCCCAAATAAGTGGATAGGGAGAGGTAGCCCATGTAACTGGCCAGCAAGATCCCCTGACTTAACGTCAATGGATTTTTTCCTATGGGGTTATATAAAGAATATTGTTTATAGAACTCCACCTACTACCCCCGACGATATGAAAATGCGGATCAACAATGCCTTTGCGAATCTCTGCTTTGCGACAGTTACGTCCTGATATTCTCATAAACGTCAGAAGCTCCTTTGAAAACAGAATCAGACTGTGTATTCAAGAAGATGGTGGTCATTTTGAGAATTTATTATAATTTTTTAATTTTTTAATCATTCGAATAACTTGAACATTGAAATCATCATTATTTTCTCCAAATGAGGAGAAAAAATCAATAACCAATTAAAAAATCAACTTGATGGTTTATCATGATTCGTATTCATATTCAGTATTAGAGACCAGTCGCCATCCCGATGAAATGTAGTTATTATGGAAATTAATCGTTATCTCGATTATATCAAAGAAACTGCAATAGCTCGGAAAGTATGAGACTATAGTATAGGGAAATAAAGTATAGTTTAGAATGGAATTGAATTCTGCATTACTTGGAACGAAAAAATACTGGGTGTTCTATTCGAATTAACCAAGTTATAATAGTTTGAAGTTACAGGAAGAGTACCTGGAAATATAAAACACCCCGTATAGTATTTATCGACCACTTATGTCCCATCTATTACCTCGAAGTATTCGAAGTATACTGTTGAAAATTGGTACATTCAAATTATCGTGCTTCAATGATATTAAGGTTTTGGTAATACCTCACATTTTCAGATAAATTGAAAAAATCTCGAAAACTAAGAGAATTATGTATAGGGAAACCTCATCAAAGTTAGTTTATTTTTCATCGTAGAATTCAGAAATGCAATAAAATATAGGGTGTTCCATTTAAAAAAGTACAACTTTGATGTGCCACGTTTTTTCGAGACACTCTGTATTCATCACACTATTTTCAAAATGTAGTCCAGATCGACATAATTTCGCCTGAATGAAATTATTTCTCAGAAAGTTCACCGTTTGGCCATTATAGCCCGATGCGCTCAGCTTGACTCACCCTAAACAGTTATGAACACTAGTGATATGTATCTGATTTTGTACATGAGTTATATCAATTCTGAGCTCTCAAATTGTCATCTCCCTATATGTATATGGCAAACCAAACATTGTATCAGAGGAAATCATATGAATCCTCATGTTGATGATCAAGATCAATAGTGTCAAATAATTGTCCGATTCTAGCCGTTTGTTTTAAAGTCTTCAGTGATTTAGTAAAAATCGAAATTCTGATATTTTCTCTATTTGTCTATTCCCATGAATATTACCTTGTCATGATGGAATTCAATACCATGTATGTGATATTATTATCTATTCGAATAGAGGGTTTCATGAGGTAGAAATTAGACGTGGAGCGTTTATTACTACTGAAGATTCATCACGACTTAGAGCACATAATTCAAATCGATGCAAAATATTCTAAAGACAAAATCAAATGATTGACACCCTGTAGCTCGAAAACTGTTCATAGGATTGATCTGTAAATTGGACTGTGTAATAAGGACTCTAATATCTGAAACATCAAATTTTCAGAAAAATTAGCCGAAAGTCATTGTCCGTACTAAATGTGCTGGGTCCTTTCCGACCTACCTGAAAAAATCAACAAGTTCGGCGGCAGAGTCGATCTCCGCCTGGATAATAGTTTTAGCCTGACCGAGCATCGTGGCGGCATTCAATTTCGCCCTGTATTCCTTGGCCATCAGCGATGCTGCCGTCTCCCAAATCCTCAACCTGAAAAAATCGAAATTTTGTTATTCTCATTGATTTCTCGGTGGCGAAACCATTGTCGTTCTACATGGAAAGCTAGTTAGTAGGAGGGATGGTATAATATTGTCTGTTCATTGATTGATTGTCTTTATTACCCTTAGGGTGCTATGGTCTGCCCCTACTCACGAAATCGTTGCGACAGTTTTTACTGGCGGTTAATTTCTAGTCGTTTGAAAATTACCGTGGCATTATTGATGATTTAAGCACCTAAAAATAGACCGGAAATTCTTAAAAAATATGAAATTGAAACGTTTTTGAGTGAGTAATATAACTTATATACACGCCTGGTTAGATTGGAATAGATAATCATAAAACTTGATTATTAAATATCTAGTGACGATATTTCGCAAAAGTGTGAATTTTGGAAGGGTACTTCTGAATTTCTTTGTTATAAAACAGCATAATTTGAGGTTATATATCAAAATCTAATTCAGTAAATTTCAATGTTTGTATGAATTGACTGTTGGTTCTGGAAATTGTAGATGAAAAGAAGCGAGAGGTGCTAGAGGGGGTTCACCATCGACTGAAAAAGTCCTGAAGATAGACCTATGTAACATCCGAGGTCTAAGTAAGAACATCAACGAAGTCCATCGACACCTTCAAATTTCAAAGCCAGACATATTGGCTCTTACTGAGACACAGGTCAATTCATCCACCAATACGACCTATCTGCTCTGTCCTGGGTACGAACTCCACACACGTTTCAGATTCAAGGGAGGTCTCTGTCTCTACTCTAAAACGAATCTCTCATGTCAACGAGAAAAAACTTTGGAACCAAATAAGTTTGATGTCATGTGGTTCAAGCTCGATAGCCAGAAACAGACCAAATACCTTTGTTGTCTCTACTTATCACCAAATGATCCATCCTATGAAGAGCTCTTCGAATTCTTGTCTCTGAAGCTTGACCAAATTCAACAGAACCATCCAGCAGCAGAAATCATCATCATGGGCGATTTCAATGTACACAACACTGCTTGGCTCGTACACTCTAACAGAACGGATGAAGCTGGGCGACAAGCCGAAGCTCTCGCCATCACTCACGGCTTAGAGCAGCTTATCAAAGAACCCACACGAATTCCCGATGCCAATAACCATTCAGCTAACATACTTGACTTATTCCTCACTAATAATTCAGAACCCTACACCATAGATGTACGAGCTCCACTTGGCAATTCTGACCACACACTCATCTCCACAACCTGCCCATTTTTCATTCCATCAAATGATCCGGCACCCCCACGTCGTATATGGAATTACAATTCAGGAGATTGGGACGGTCTCCGCATGTTTTTCTCCGAGTTTCCTTGGCATAGAGTATGCTTTGACTCTGAGGACCCTTCACAGTGTGCTGCGGAAATATCCGAGATCATCATGCTCGGAATGGACACATACATACCCCATTCTTCAAAAAGATCATCACCATCGAACCCCTGGTTCAACAAAAACTGTTCTAGAACTGTTGCCTTGAAACAAACAGCCTACCATCGCTGGCGCAAAAACCCTAACCTCGCGACTAGAGCAGAATACGTTGATGCCAGAAATAACTGCAGCCAAACAATAGATGCTTCGAAAGAATCATACAATGCCAAGATAAGATCGAAACTCATAGATTGTCCCAATGGCTCCCGTTCGTTTTGGTCCCTTGCTAAAGCGGTCGGAAGAAATTTCACTAATAGTTCATTTCCACCACTGTCCAAATCCGACGGCACATTAGCAACAACATCGCAGGAGAAAGCAAATATTTTTGCAGAGATTTTCGCAGCAAACTCTACTTTAGATTCTCAAGGAAAAGTGCCGCCAGACATTCCACCCGTTGAGAGTCGAATGCCCGAAATCGTCTTCCGTCAACGCTCTATCAGACGAATTTTGCTTGATCTCAAAACGAATAAGGCTAACGGTCCTGATGGAATTCCACCCATTATCCTCAAAAAATGTGCACCAGAATTAACACCGATTCTCTGCAAGTTGTTTACCGTCTCGTACAGGTCGGGTATTTTTCCATCATGCTGGAAGACCTCTAGAGTCCAACCAATCCCCAAAAAAGGGAACAAGAACCTGCCCAACAACTACAGGCCCATTGCCCTGTTATCAGTAATCTCCAAAGTTATGGAGAAAGCCATCAACATTGAGCTCATCAAATATTTGGAGAGCTCGGGAATCATCAATGATAGACAATACGGCTTTCGCCACCGAAAATCTACTGGAGATCTGCTTGCCTACGTCACCCATTTATGGCAAGCTTCATTAGAAGAACACGGGGAATCTCTAGCTGTCGCTTTGGACATATCGAAAGCATTTGACCGTGTTTGGCACGAAGGACTCCTCCACAAACTACCATCATACGGCTTACCACCTCAGCTATGCCATCTCTTATCGAGTTTTCTTTCAGGCAGATCGCTTCATGTGGTGGTAGACGGTGTATCGTCTGATACAATTGGCATCAATTCCGGCGTTCCACAAGGATCAATTTTGGCACCAACATTATTCCTTCTTCATATCAATGATCTGTTGGGAGTAACAACTTGCCCCATCCACAGCTTTGCAGATGATAGTACCCTCCATACAGCGTTCTCTTCCAGAATTCCTATTTCTTCCCAGGAAACTAAGAACACACGGCGCAGGCAGGTCAATGCTGTCAATGAAGACCTTGCTGAAATCACAGCCTGGGGAACCAACAACCTAGTTGAATTCAACGCCACCAAAACTCAAGCCTGTATTTTCTCTAGAAAGGCGGAACTCAGTATGCTCGACATTGTAATGTCTAGCACCACCATCCCCACCAAGCCCACCATGTCTATGCTCGGTATTTCCATCAGCAACACTCTTTCATGGGATAATCATGTCAGATCCATCGCAAAAGCTGCTTCACAAAAACTCGGATTCTTGTTCCGTGCGAAATGCTACTTTACACCTCAACAGCTCCTCATGATCTACAAAGCACAGATACGGCCTGTTCTAGAATACTGTTCCCACATATGGGGTTCAGCACCGAAACATACGCTAATGCTCTTAGATTCCATCCAGAGAAGAGCCATCCGCCTGGTGGGTGACGCCACACTCACTCGCTCTTTGACATCATTGGAACACCGTAGAAAGGTCGGCGACCTTTCACTTTTCTATCGATACTTCCACGGGAAATGTTCTTCGGAAATCTCTGCTATCATCCCTTCACCAGCAATACCAGTCAGACGAACTAGACAAGCCCAGTCAGCACATCCCTTCGTTGTCAACCTCGAAAGATGCCGAACAGCATCAAAACTCCTTCATCCATAGAACGGCTGGGCTCTGGAATTCATTGCCTGAGGAAGTATTCCCAACAACATATAATCTCCAGAAGTTCAAAAAAAATTCCAATACCTACCTCCTATCCCTATCCTCCCGCACGATGTTCTTTGAACATTATAGGGATTCCCTCTCGTGCGCTCCAAGCGATAAAAAAAAAAATCAATTGTTTCGTTTTGTAATTTCATTGTCCAAAAATTAGTCTGCTTGTCAATGCACTTCTACAAGAGGTAGAGGTATGTAAACTCTTCAAAACTATTTTCTCAATGATGACATGAATTTGAGGCAACATACAATGACTTCCAACAACATCAGGTAAGAGTTTCTTCTCGAGCCACATATGTATTATTTATTTTATAAAAATTAAATGATATTCCAGGTATACAGATAATGTAGTGAGTTATTATTAACAATATGGCAGAAATAAGCAGTTCCTAGCTTTTCATTCCTAACTATAAACAGTATTGTTTTATCACAGCACTGATGAGTTTTCAGTTCTTACTCAAATTCAAATAACATCAATGAATCGAGAATCTCATCATTGTATAAACAACAGTTTCTTCTTTATGCACCCTACTTTCCTCATTCGTGTATGTACTTGAAATATTCCAACATGAGAAATTTCTGGTTATAAACTTGACAGAAAAGTGAATCTTCACAGGAATTTTAAGAATGTCTAGTCGTCCAAGAGACGGTTGCAAATTTTGACAGTCACTTGATAACCAAATATCATATTCTCATCCGACACCAATTGAATGGTAGATCTCACAATCCTACTATACCTTAAGTTGAGTTAAATCATCGGCACAACAAATGTTTTGCCATGTGATACGGAGTTGAAACAAAATGCAAATAAAAGGGGATAATATTCTCTTCTCGAATATCCAAACGTCCCGTGATGGCACAGTGTCAATATTTAGAAGAATATTTCTCCTCTGTCAGAAGATAATATCTGATGAACCAGAACATTGAACTGATGATCCATCGGATATTATTTTTCAACATGGACGAAATAGTCTCGTAAATATTGATACTCTGCCACTAACTTAGATCAGTTTGAATCGCGAAACGTTTGGGTATTCACCCATGGGGACATGTTTCCCCTTCAACGGCATATTATTTCAAATCGTTATCACGTGAATAAAAATCTCCGAGGATTTGACTCAGATTAAGGGATGAAAAGGTAGGGTTTTGAGATCTACCATTCAATGGGAGACTTCGCTCCAACTTGCCAACCCGAAAACCTCTACCAATGTAGAACCAACATTATGGAAGTTTGATTACTCAAATGGCTTTATGTTTATGAAATCTGATTCTAGGAGTCTTAGCCTGATCAAACGGTATTCAATAGTGCTTGTATCGTAACTTGAATCCGGTAGAAGGTTTCTCAACGGAATCATACGTTTTTATGGGTTCGGAAGCGAATCTGAAGTTTGCTGCCTCTTAGCAGGAACACCTTAGGTCAAAATACGCAAAAAAAACTCAAAATTTTTGGAGTTTTTTCTGAACAAAGGTATCACGGTATTCAAAGTTGCGGAACATAAAATTCAGCGTAGAATGACGTCTCTATCTTCCTTATTTTCAAATTCGTGTGGTCGCTTCTGTCATTCGAGAAATGTCAACAATGACAAGCAAGCAAGGATGAATAATCAAACTGTTGCTATTGGGAGAGAAGATGTATATTTTCTGGTAATTATGGTGGGTCTCAAAATTTCTCCAAACGTACATCTGCTAAAGCCAGAGAAGTCGGAGAAGCCTCAGTTGATGTACCAACCGTAGTCTGCAGTGGAACAAAATTTTGCCATGATGTTTTTTATCAGAAAAAATAAAGATTAAACTTCTAAATTCGAAAAATCAGGGGTATACAGTATACAAACCCAACTGTGGATCATGTCCTAAGGTATATATCGGTCAGACAGGTCGTACGTTTAATCAGCGCATTCATGAACATAAGATGATTTTTTTGAAAAAGAAAACAAATTCAACATACGCCAATCATATATTAGAAGAAAACCATAGTTAACGATCAATCAGACCTCAATAGTTCACCACTGTTGAAATTGTTTTCTTAGTAGGTAATAATATTTATTTGCTATCAACCCTTTCAAGTTAATCTGGTACACCGTATTTTAATGTAGATATTGTGCCTAATTTCCGAAAATGAAGGTTTATCGAACCTGTCCATAGGTAACTAATCCTTGGGGTTGGGAAAGTCGAATATATAAAAGTTAAGCAAGCCAAGGTTGGTTTCGTTCATTGTACCAGTATATCACCTGACGAAGCTAATGTGTTAGCGAAACATGTTATGTGTTTAAGAATTTTGTGGAAATCTTATCGTTTGTGAAGTTTTCATTTGCCATGGATTTACCAAGTAACGGTGGAGTCAATTAGAAAAAAAAACTTTCATATGAAATATGCGTTTAGGCAGAAAATGGAGAAAGGGCCAGTATATGCGTATACCGGGTGTAACAGGATCATGGTACACCCCCTGTATCTCCGTTAGTTTCAGAGGTAATTGATTGGAATTTGGGATATCCCATATACATAATGAGAGGCACTTTTTGAACTACAAATGATTTTTTTACCACTTCCGGTTTCACCGGAAGTGATACCAACTTTCGATTTTTAAATGGAACACCCAGTATATTATTACATTTCTGAAATCTGCATAATTTTCTGAATCCAATGATACCACATAAGTGACATTTCAAACGTAAAAATTTTTAATATTTTTATTTTTCGTTTTCCATTTAAGTGTGCCATGATGGTTCCGATTTATTCCAATTGACCCGTCTAATGCTAGAAAAATCGAAATCCTCTCGAAAATACAAAATTGCGTTTTTCATGAGCAAATAAAGTTCATCGTAATCGATTTTCGGGTAAAACTCAATTTTTTCAAATGGAACCATATTGGTACCGTGGTACCATTTATTAGTACTATTAATAAGCAATTTATCCATACCTGCTAATGAAATGTGCGATAAATACAATCAAAATCACAGCTAAAAGAAAATAAGAAAATACAATTATTTTGTTCTAATTTAATGCTAAGAAATTACTAAGGTGGCTTTGAAAACAATGAAATTATTCCTTCAGATTGTCAAATAAATGTTGGTTTATCGGTGATGTCATTGTGTATTGGAAAAGTCTTTACATTTGTTGTTATTCACGTTCAAAATACCGCACATTCATACAAGGGATGAAAAAGTGAACATGTTGATTATTTATTGGGAATGTAGAAAAAATGCCGTTGCGGCTAGAAACCTTTATGCCGACCGATATCCTGATAGAATTTTTTGTAATTCAAAGCCACCCCAATAACTTCTTAGCATTAAATTAGACCAAAATAATTGTATCTTCTTATTTTCTTTTAGCTGTGATTTTGATTGTATTTATCGCACATTTTATTAGCAGGTATGGATAAATTGCTTATTAATAGTGCCAATAAATGGTACCACGGTACCAATATGGTTCCATTTGAAAAAATTGAGTTTTAGTCCAAAATCGATTACGATGAACTTTATTTGCTCATAAAAAACGCAATTTAGTATTTTTTAGAGGATTTCAATTTTTCTAGCATTAGACGGGTCAATTGGAATAAATCGGAATCACACACACACACATTGCACACTTTGATGGAGAACTAAAAATTAAAATATTAAACATTTTTACGTTTGAAATGTCACTAATGTATTATCATTGGATTCAGAAAATTATGCAGATTTCAGAAATGTAATAATATATTGGGTGTTTCATTTGAAAATCGAAAGTTGGTATCACTTCCGGCGAAACCGGAATTGAAAAGAAAATCATTTGTAGGTCAAAAAGTGCCTCTTATTATGTATATTGAATATCCCAAATTTCAATCAATTACCTCTGAAACTAACGGAGATACGGGGGGTGTACCATGATCCTGTTACACCCGGTATATTGATCCATATACACATTTTTGGTGTCCACTCAACTGAAAATCTGATGCTTCACAAATTTAATCCTTCAAGTTGCTCACGTAGAAGAGCTGTTTTCAAACCACAGTCGTCTGAAAGTGAATATATTGCAGTTGTCACAAAAGTTGGTAAAACTGGCTTTTTTCGAATGACGATAGCAACCTCAAAAATATGGGTATGAGAATAAAAGAGACGTCATTAGACGCAGAATTGTATGCTCTTCAACATTGAAGATCGTGATATTTTCCGTGCGGTGAGTCGATTGCAAGATATGAGCGAAAAACCTGAAAGGCTCCGAAAATGTTGATGTTTTTTGCGTTTTTCTACCTGGGTCGGCACTGCTAAGAGACATCAAACTTTAGATTCGCATCTAGCTCTTCTAGGAACCTATTATCAAGTTGAGAAAGCTTCTGCCAGTTTCATGTTTTCGAAAAAATAACATTCAATCAGATCTACTTGTCACATTTATGTCCCTCATTTCAGATTATTTATTTATGGACAACTCTATCATCATTATTTCCTGGTAAAAGTAAAGTTGGATGGGTGCTGTAGGAAGAAGGGATATTATAAGGGTTGGCTTGGCTTAATGGTTTGCGAGAGGTGATATTCAAATAGGCAAATAGTTCAAGGGAAGTTGAAAGTCCTAGACTATATTCGAAAAAAGGTACCTATTCGGACATAATATTTATTACATCATGAGATATTATGGTTGTAACGACTTTCTGCTGGCCCTTACTTTGGCGTTTGTTCAGACAGATAATACTCTGGTACTTGTCAGGGGGTGGGGTCTCGGGCGCCAGATTGTTTATGAGGTGGTTTACTCCACCTGCTCTGTACAAAGCTATTTTTGTACAGAGGCCCAAAGTAGCAACAGTGGACAGGCACAGGAGGTATTCCTACCTCGGTACCTACGGTATAAACCAGGGATCAATGTTATTGAATCGACCTGGAATCAGGAAGCCACGGGAATGTAGGCTTTACTAATTACAAACCCTGGGTTTAGCCTGAAATACTGGTTGCTATCTTTATGCTGGATAATTACAGGAATCAAAGCAGAAACAGGTCTTTGGTATTTTTAGGTTAGGCCTGGAAAATTATTTATTCAAACTATTCCATTGAGTCTACCTTGAGAATCAGAAACAGTTCCAAAAAAATTAAACAGATTGAATTCGTATATATCTTTCCTTTTCTTTCAATTATCTAATTTTTGCAATATCGGAATTTTAGTGAGGTTAATTATCTTTATCCATTCATGTCAAAATTTCATGAACCACAGACCACCGCCTGACAGGACACAAAGCACAAGGACACCAGTGCATGGGACAGGATTTCTCAAGGAAAAGAAGAAAAAGAAGAATTGACAACTGGCTATGTCAGTGTCGGCCGTCAGTCAATAATAATAAGCAATTTGACAATGGAAATATTGAAAATCATTGAATTAACTATTGGATTGGAACTATTCGGAACTGAAAACAATGGCAACAGAGAGAGAAATATGAAATATTATGCAATCACAGTAAAACCGTTTCTTCGCCAATAAAAATTTCTGTATTCGTTACACATATCGGGTGAGTATAGGTATGAGAAACAACAGGAGTGAAATTACTCTATAAACAGGATGAATAATAATGGTGAAAAATATTATACAAACTTATATGTGCAACACGAAATCACTTTACATTAATACTTTACACTTTGAATGAGAGTACTAAGAGATCAGCAAGAGAACCAGGAGAGACACAGGTGAAGAGTCGAGTGTGTAGAGCCAAGTCTCGAGCATAGAGTATAGAGTGTAGAGATTGTAGAGATTGTAGAGAGCGATAGAGAGCGATAGGGAACGATCCCTTAGCTGTCTTCCGTATTTATACTCTTCATCAACCTCCATACAAGGACAGCTCAATCCTAGATTCTGATTGGTCGGAATCCTCAACTATGTCCGCAGGAACTAGCATCCAAAAGCACATGTACTTAAACCCACAAAAATGCGGAAAAAATGATATTTAACCCTAAATGGGCACAGGAACAGAATCTACTAACCTTGCTAATGCTACTGAATGAATTTGACTCGAAAATATCCAATAACAAAAAAGTTATGACCAGGTAAACATACATCATTTTAACAGATAAATACTGTAAATACTTCATCCAAATTTCATATCATAAGCATAGGGTTGAAAATATTGAAGTCTCTGGGACTGTAATGATGTTTTTCTACAAGCGTGCGTGATTCACCCTATACCCGCACGCAATTTAGTATGGGAAGTGTCATTTTCCCGCAACATTCCGGAAAATTTTTTCCCACACTAGTGCGGGAAAACAAAGATATGATAATATGGAATAAATATAAGTGGTAGGTAATGGAATATGAGAGTTTGAGTTTGTTTGTTGCAGTATCAAGTATGTATGTTCCGAATCATCCATCAAATTGCACTATTTATTGTGAAAATTAAGAAATATTGCAAAATAAAAATTGATTATTATAAAAATCCCCCTATAGATTTGTATTGATCTGATGAAAAACGATTATTGTTGTCATGCCAATCAAACCTCAAACGAATTTGTAATTGTCGAAGTGACAGACACAGCGTCACTGTCATTTTCGATTCAGTGGAATTGCCACAATGTGATCAAAAACTTCCAGCTATAGGGATGCGATACAGATGCGTTATTACCAACGAAGTCTTAAGAAAGTTATGAGAAGCTATACACGCGTTTCATTGAATGGTGCAACAATAAAGAAATGAAAATACCGAATAAAGAAGATGTATTTTTGGCTCATTTCCTAGAAGTGTCTGAAACCTAGAGACCAAACTCCTCATGGGCCTGCTGACTTCCGCAATGAACCTATACATAATGCGTCAAACTGTAAGTTCACAATAGCTATTACTAATAATTAATAGATAGAGAATATATTTCTCTTGTTAATTGTTCCTATATGAATGAATAATTAATTGAGCAAATCAACCAATTTCATACGCTTGTAGAAAAAATATTGTTCCTAACTCATGCGGAAAGTGTCTTTCCCGCACTCGACTGCTTGCCGTGTCGTTCGTGTCAAGTGCGGGAAATAATTACTTTCCGCACTTTATTAAAATTACTATTATCGGAGTTTATTATCAGGAAAAGCTTTGGAAAGTCAGGAATCAATAAATTACTCAGCTCAGTAAAATTCAACTAGAATCAGTCTCAGGTACTTAGATATTAATCAAATCCAGTCTAGTAATGAAGCTGGTTCAAAAACACTTCATTACATGGGTAGTAATGAAATATAAATAAACAACATTGAATATGTAGACCTAATAAAAACTTTTATTATGATTACCATTACGGCGATTTCTTGTGAAGTTTGTTCATCTGTGATCAGACTAACTTCTGAACACTCCTATCCACAGAGAAAATCAAACCTGAAGGAATGATTTCTCATTCACTGATTTATTTCATCATGTCATAATGTACTTTTCCTGAGATTTTTTTTTATTATTATTATTTCTGTATCTGTTGTTTATTTCAATATCTTAGATTTAATAACCAGATATGAATCTGTCTGATTATTCATGTTATTATATTATAAACCATAATAAATATATTTATATTAGATGCAATGTAATGTTTATGACAAAGAATGAAATGAATATTTTTATAATTATTATTATTAAATATTCATTATCGGTATGTACATTCCTCATGAGAGTTCCTTGGTCAGTATAAGTAGTTCAGTGTCAACGGATGATTCGAATAACTAAATATTTATAAAACCCTAATCATTCCAACTCACTAAAATACAGTTTTATTCGTGACACTATTGGCGCCATTGAGGAGTATTGATGTAAAGCAGATGGAGATGATTTTCAACCAATAATTAGAGGTAGAGTTCACAAATAACAATTTTTTTTCTGAATTACTTTAATCAGAAAGCTGAGTAAACTTCCACAATCAGATTTCATCAAAATACAGCCATTTGAGTATTCAAAACATGAAATTTATTTCATATATACGTGGGTCCGGAAATGCATGGTTTTCAAGATACAGTGTGTTAAACTTTTTAGAAGAAATCGTTTTTTGATGAATATCTCAAATTTAATATCCTTCCACCGATTCTCTTGAAATTTGGCAATGATATTCTTTATCATGAGGGGCTGATATAGCCATAATTAAATTGGAATTGTAAAATCCAGTGGCGTCCCGGGGGCACCCTACCGAATATTATTGTCAATAAATTGTGTGCCACTGATTTTTTTGAATTCTATATCTTCATGTCCCAATGATTAACTAAAATCACAACATTTTGGTCTATTGAATTGTTTAGCTATTTTGCTGCGTTTCCGTAGGTAAACACAAATACCAATTTCATAGACGTGGAATAAGAATGAAGATTAATTTTCTTCAAATATTTTATAATACATGTTCGACACACTTTGTATTATCGAAAACTACGCCTTCCTGGACCAAGAATACATAGTTCTCAATATACAGAGTGTAGAGTGTGTCAAACATGTATCAAGAAATATTTGAAGAAAATAAATCTTCATACTCATTCTATGTCTATGGGAATTGATCACGTATTTATTTTCACCCCAGTTTCCCCAGGAATTTTTTGTTACAAATTTATGCAATAAATTGGTATTTATTTTTTCCATGGAAATGAAGCAAATCATCAAAACAATTCTAGAGACCAAAATATTATATTTTTAGTTGGTCAATAGGTTATGAAGATACAGAATTCAAAAAAATCAATGGCGCACATTTTATTGACAATAATATTCGGTAGGTAACCCCTCGGGATGCCACTGGATTTCATAATTCCAATTGAATTATGGCTAAATCAGCTCCTCATAACAAAAAATATCATTGCCGAATTTCAAGAAAATCGGTGGAAGGACATTAGAGATATTCATAAAAAAAATTTTTTAACACACTGTATGTTGGAAACTATGCATTTTCAGAACCACGTACATACGAAATGAATTTCTTATTTTGTCATGTAGAATCACCCCCTTGATTTTTTGCACATAATTTCCGGATACCCTGTATATTGGTAGATGTTTTTAGGTTGGATACTTGGAGCAGAGTATTCCATTGGTATTGGATGGCCTAATTCTTATCTCGATATCAAATCGCGAAATTTTGTGCAAATTACCGCACAGGAAAGTGCAATTTTACAATCATTTTGCTCAGGAGCGATTGGCACAGGTGTCGTTCGATAAACTACAATGTTTTACATGCCTTCATGATATAAATTTGTCATTTTGTTATCAGATGACGATCGACATTTGCAGCTGGCTCTCCTACTATACAGTGTGTCCATTTAGTGCGTAATTCTTCGATATCTTGAAAGCCATAACCTATAGAGAAAAACTTTGGAGAAAAAAGTTTTTCAGTTACCAAAGTTGTTTGTTTCAAAAATATTTTCAACATTACTGGGTGTTTTATAAAAGCGAGACAACTCGGAGACGAGTTTTTTTAAATGGAACACCCAGTATTGTTTATTCGGAATTGATTCCGCCGAGGTTCACCTTCATATCACTGTAAAAAAAATTTAAATCGGTTGCGGCGTTGCTAAGTTATAATTGATGAATCTATTCTTACCACTATCGACGAGTCATATTGAATTGGGCATGTTATATTCATTTATTCAAATTTTGAAAATATTTTTGGCATACGGTAGTAGCGAGGTCTCACGTATATCAATCCAGTAATTTTGCGACATCTTCTTTAACAGGGTGCTCAATTTGGCATTTAGAATTTTGCAAGATTCAGATGACATTCATTAAAATTTTCCAAATCCATTCCGACATCTTTCGCCTTTTTATCGCTGAAAAAAAATCCGAATCGGTTGCGGCGTTGTCAAGTTATGGATAATTTCCTTATTTTTACTACTATTTTGGGGTGATTTGTACGTCATAGTTCTTTCATTTATTTGTATTGTGGAAATATTACAGAATTATTCAGAATGTAAATTTCAGCACTCTGTAAAGGATTGTCTCGCAAAATAACTGGATTGGTGTACGTGAGACCTTGCTACTACTGTATGCCAAAAATATTTTGAAAATTTTAATAAATGAATATACCATACCCAATTCAACATGACCCTTCAATAGTAGTAAAAATGGGTTTATCAATTATAACTTGACAACGCAGCAACCGAATTCAATTTTTTTTACAGCGATGTAGAGCTAAACCTGAGCGGAATAAATTTCAAATAAAAAATACTGGGTGTTCTATTTAAAAAACTCGTCTTCGAATCCTTCCGCTTTTATAAAACACCCAGTGGCCAGTATTGTTGAAAATATTTTTGAAATGGAAACTTTTAATAACGGAAGGACTTTGTTCCCAAAAGTTTTTCTCTTGTGTTAATGGATTTCGAGATATCGAAGAATTTCGCACTAAATGGACACACTGTATGTACACAGAGTGAGGATAACAAATAAATAGCTTGGTGCAGACTAGAAGACTAGCTTACTGAAAATTTTGCCAATAAGGACGATTTTCGGAATTTTTTTCAATGAACAGAAAATATTATACCTCTCGCCTAACTAGGTGCGAAACGAACCTCTCTGGTATGGGTACCCTGTCCCATTTCTGTTGCGCTTCGCAAGCGGTCTGAATGGCCTTGTTCACGAGGTCTTTGTCTGCGTAGTAAAATTTGGCGAGTTTCTTCTTGTGGTTGTGCGGCATAACCTAACAAAAATGCTGCATGTCAAATAAATAATTGTAGCCAACTTACAGTGGAGGTGATATAAATCAGGAGGGGTGAAAGAACTTACAGTCACAACTCCACCACATAAATAATTTAATAATAGTTTTCAAGTATTGTTTAAAAATCTAAATGTACCCACCATTATTGGTGGAAAAAGATTACTTAAAATACGTGAAAAAAATTATTTTTCACCGCGCATAGTCGTTACCATCGAGACAATAAGGCCTGCATGCTCCGTGATGACGTCACCTTAGTGAGGCCTAGCCAGCGGCTCGAAACGACAAGCGCTTGTGGCGCTATAAGGCGACCGCTAGAGTCCCTGTATACCGGGTGTAACAGGATCATGGTACACCCCCCGTATCTCCGTTAGTTTCAGAGGTAATTGATTGGAATTTGGGATATCCCATATACATAATGAGAGGCACTTTTTGAACTACAAATGATTTTTTTACCACTTCTGGTTTCGCCGGAAGTGATACCAACTTTCGATTTTCAAATGGAACACCCGGTATATTATTACATTTCTGAAATCTGCATAATTTTCTGAATCCAATGATACCACATAAGTGACATTTCAAACGTAAAAATTTTTTATATTTTTATTTTTAGTTGTGCCATGATGGTTCCGATTTATTCCAATTGACCCGTCTAATGCTAGAAAAATCGAAATCCTCTCAAAAATACAAAATTGCGTTTTTTATGAGCAAATAAAGTTCATCGTAATCGATTTTCGGGTAAAATTCAATTTTTTCAAATGGAACCATATTGGTACCGTGGTACCATTTATAAGTACTATTAATGAGCAATTTATCCATACCTGCTAATAAAATGTGCGAAAATACAATTATTTTGTTCTAATTTAATGCTAAGAAATTACTAAGGTGGCTTTGAAAACAATGAAATTATTCCTTCAGATTGTCAAATAAATGTTGGTTTATCGGTGGTTTATCGGTGATGTCATTGTGTATTGGAAAAGTCTTTACATTTGTTATTATTCACGTTCAAAAAACCGCACATTCATACAAGGGATGAAAAAGTGAACATGTTGATTATTTATTGGGAATGTAGAAAAAATGCCGCTGCGCCTAGAAACCTTTATTCCGACCGATATCCTGATAGACAAAGTCCAGGAGAAATTATTTTAATCGTCTTGAAAATCAATTTCGAAGAGAGCCTAACCATGATCCCGAAGAAAACTTTATCATTGACATAGGAACGGAAATTAATGTTTTAGCTAGAATAGAAGTTGATAAGACCGTTTCTTTAAGGCAAATTGGGTTTGAATTGGAAATTAGTCACCAAACGGTAAGCCGAATCTTGCACAAACATAATTATAAATCTTTCAAATATCAATTGCACCAGCACCTGTACGAAAATGATCATGAACGTAGGATGGAATATTGCAATTGGATCTTGCAGAATGATGTGCAGACAAACAATGATTTTTTGGGAAGGATTTTATTTTCGGACGAGTCTAGCTTTACAAATATGGGATTATTTAACCGACAAAATACAAGGTATTGGTCACAAGATAATCAAAATTTATTGCAGGAGGGTAACTTTCAAGTGCGGTTCGGTTTCAATTTTTGGTTTGGAATACTCGGTCGTACACGCAGAAAAATCCGGCCGATGAATTCACCACACTTTGGCTGTTGCAAAATCGTGGTACTTTCGAACACATTCGTGGTATAATTTACAGCGTTTATAAGTGAACTACACTGCCCTGATAGTGATTGTAAACCTCAAAATATGGTACAATATTTCTAGTATTGGGAGGTTAATATCACCAAGAAAAACGTTTCGTTTGACTGCGATTGCATGAGTGGTTAAATCGGATTATTTCGAATTCTCTGATTTTCTGGTGATAATGACTGATTTTTCTTGTATATTTCACTGCTTGAGCTGTTATAATTCATCTTATTCTCCTAGTTAGGAAGATGTCTAGTTAATTACTGAAATATTAGTACTATTCACTGCAGTTGATAGTTATATATACTGATTCTATGAAATATGAATTACTGACATTTATTTGACTATCTGAAGGAATAATTTCATTGTTTTCAAAGCCACCTTAGTAATTTCTTAGCATTAAATTAGAACAAAATAATTGTATTTTCTTATTTTCTTTTAGCTGTGATTTTGATTGTATTTATCGCACATTTTATTAGCAGGTATGGATAAATTGCTCATTAATAGTACTTATAAATGGTACCACGGTACCAATATGGTTCCATTTGAAAAAATTGAGTTTTACCCGAAAATCGATTACGATGAACTTTATTTGCTCATAAAAAACGCAATTTTGTATTTTTGAGAGGATTTCGATTTTTCTAGCATTAGACGGGTCAATTGGAATAAATCGGAACCATCATGGCACACTTAAATGGAAAACTAAAAATAAAAATATAAAAAATTTTTACGTTTGAAATGTCACTTATGTGGTATCATTGGATTCAGAAAATTATGCAGATTTCAGAAATGTAATAATATACTGGGTGTTCCATATAAAAATCGAAAGTTGGTATCACTTCCGGCGAAACAGGAAGTGGTAAAAAAATTATTTGTAGTTCAAAAAGTTCCCATAATTATGTATATGGGATACCCCAAATTCCAATCAATTACCTCTGAAACTACCGGAGATACGGGGGGTGTACCATGATCCTGTTACACCCGGTATACCTTAGACAAGAGTCCGGACACAAAACTGACAGCTGTTGGGGTTTTCAATATTTTGTTTCATTTGGTTTGCCCACCTGACAATGTGACGAAACACCATAGTCGTCCCGCCCGCTTTTTTAATTATTTCGAATTTTTGTCACTGTCACTTTGAAATTTTATGGCCGCCAAAATTTAGCATTTTAAATTATTTCAATGTCCTGCTTCGAACATTATTGTGATAATTCATTAGAAAAGGGATTCAAGTTATTGAAATTCCAAATGATCCTTTAAAGATAATGTCATGGAAGAATGCAATGAAACGTCCAGAATTGAAAATTAATTTCAAGAAATCCGCAATATGTGAGGTGAATGTTCGACTTTACTTGTAAAAACAGTACAAAAAAGATGAATTTTAGGCACATTCTGATAGAGATTCTTTCAAGCTGATGGATTTCAAATTGAAAGAGTCTGCTGTGTCGTAAATTTATAAAATAGAGACGTTCAAAAAAAGAGTTCCGTCGTCATCGTATTGGGAATTACTGAATGATACGATCGCAGTGAAAGAAAATGAGAATGAGATGATGCGGAAAGAAATTGAAAGTTAAAAATCAAAACTAGAAGATTTAGTGAAATTGCAATGTGCTATGTCATCAGTCCACAGTGTTTTTAATTCAGAACAAATTCAAAATTTACAGGTGAATGTAGACTGCAGGAAGAGGTGGGAAACCGACACAATAAAAATTATATTTGAAACAATTATATATCTATGGAAGAAATAGCAGATCAGGATTGTCTGGGGATGTATGAAAGATTTTGTGTAAATTTTTCACAAAAAAAAATTGGAGGTCATATCGAGCAATTCATCTAGACGTGTTGAATTTCTATCAATTTTTTTTTCAAAAAATTATTTTAATACATTCGCTCTGAGCACCCGGTATTTCCATATTTATCTTTTCGTACGTGAAAAGTTACGCCCTCTTCCAATTTCGTCGAAAAAAATAGGAGTATGTGAACATTATGAGATTACCGTAAGCCGCATAGGCATCAAACAATAACCAGTACTTTTCGAATTATCTTAAAAACAAATAATTTTATCGAAATTTTACATGAGACAAGAAATATTCAAAAATGATTGAACACTTGAAGAAAAATAGATAGGAAGTCATTAGCGCACGTACAAAAAAATATGGGGTTGACTGTGTACTTGACCCCCAGTATTTTGGATATTTGACAGTTATTTTCTGTTTTGTTTTCCTCACACGACGTAACTGTTTGTGCTGAAGTAATGTACCAATTTTGAGATTAATATCTTATTAAATACGCGAGTAAATAAAAAAAACCGTTTTTAATTTCCAACTTTGACACCCTGTATATCGAATATGAAGGGCTGAAATGAAAAATGATATGCAGAAACTCATATTGTTTTTGTTCAAGGAATATATTATGGTTAATGGATTGACCTCCTTTTAGCGGACACCCTGTATATAAATTGTCCAATATGATGAAAAAAGAAGGGGAAATTGTTCTAAATGCCATCTAGAGGACGAAAAAGAAGGTGAAATTTGTAACTTTATAGTCAAATATCTTAATAAATAATGGTTTGTTCACATTTTCATTATCAAATTCGTGTTTTTCAGACAAAAATAAGTACCAAGAAAAATTTTCGGAAAAAAACCATTGCATGATAAATGCAGTTTTACCTTTTTAAGTAGAGTGTTTGTAGTACATGTTAATATGATAGTTGCAATTTGATCATTGGAATGAATTCTGCATTCATTGTCACGAGGGAAGCAAATAATGACCGTTTTCAGAAAGAAATTTGAGAATGTATTGAATTAAAAATGTCCGTTTATTATGAACATTCAAGAAAATTTCCTCGACTTCAGAGATGATTTTGTTGAATATAATATACGAATACAAAACTAACTGCACAATCAAAGCTTTCCTCTCTTTCCTCTACTCATACTTTTTATGAGAGAGTAATAATTGTCTTCTATTATCAATTCATCATTATAATTTAAGCTCTGTTTAATACTGTACTTAGATGGAGTGAAATCCTCGCGGTGAATTGCATATACCCACTTTTTCGATAGTTCTTTTTCCAACGGGAAACTAAAAGCATGAACTTTTGGAACACCCACATAATTCTCCCGACAAAAGGGAACACAACACTTGGAAGGCATTGTTATTTCGCCTACCACAACATAAAATATTTCACATAAAAGTAATTTTTCCGCCAATTTTTTTAATGAATAAACAACAAAAGAATTCGGGACGCGACCGTTTTCCAAACATACCTGATCGATCTGACTACGAGCAGTGTTGCCAGATGAAACTTTGCCGAAGCAGTAGATGAGTAAGGAAAAAACGCACGATGTTCTTTGAACATTATAGGGATTTCCTTTCGTGCGCTCCAAGCGATAAAAAAAAGTAGATCATCAAAACTGAACAGTAGATTGCAATAATCATCACAATTTGCTATTATAAATGAAAAAACATAGAAACCTTTATGATAAACGGAAAAAAGTTTGTTCTCTAAACCATCGACATGCCATAGAATATGCGTGTGGCCTCTCTTAGTTGACGTCACGAGCTGTTTACGTCACAGAGCTCTGGCCGTATTGTCAGACTATTGCCTTGAACAGTAGAACGGAGACGAAAACAGTAGATCTACTGTAAAAATAGTAGGTCTGGCAACAGTGACTACGAATCGACATGCCATAGAATATGTGTGTGGCCTCTCTTAGTTGACGTCACGATCTGTTTACGTCACAGAGCTCTGGCCGTATTGTCAGACTATTACCTTGGACAGTAGAACGGAGACGAAAACAGTAGATCTACTGTAAAAATAGTAGGTCTGGCAACAGTGACTACGAATCGACATGCCATAGAATATGTGTGTGGCCTCTCTTAGTTGACGTCACGAGCTGTTTACGTCACAGAGCTCTGGCCGTATTGTCAGACTATTGCCTTGAACAGTAGAACGGAGACGAAAACAGTAGATCTACTGTTAAAATAGTAGGTCTGGCAACGGTGACTACGAATCGACATGCCATAGAATATGTGTGTGGCCTCTCTTAGTTGACGTCACGATCTGTTTACGTCTGAGCTCTGGCCGTATTGTCAGACTATTACCTTGGACAGTAGAACGGAGACGAAAACAGTAGATCTACTGTAAAAATAGTAGGTCTGGCAACAGTGACTACGAATCGACATGCCATAGAATATGTGTGTGGCCTCTCTTAGTTGACGTCACGATCTGTTTACGTCTGAGCTCTGGCCGTATTGTCAGACTATTGCCTTGAACAGTAGAACGGAGACGAAAACAGTAGATCTACTGTTAAAATAGTAGGTCTGGCAACGGTGACTACGAATCGACATGCCATAGAATATGTGTGTGGCCTCTCTTAGTTGACGTCACGATCTGTTTACGTCTGAGCTCTGGCCGTATTGTCAGACTATTACCTTGGACAGTAGAACGGAGACGAAAACAGTAGATCTACTGTAAAAATAGTAGGTCTGGCAACAGTGACTACGAATCGACATGCCATAGAATATGTGTGTGGCCTCTCTTAGTTGACGTCACGAGCTGTTTACGTCTGAGCTCTGGCCGTATTGTCAGACTATTGCCTTGAACAGTAGAACGGAGACGAAAACAGTAGATCTACTGTTAAAATAGTAGGTCTGGCAACGGTGACTACGAATCGACATGCCATAGAATATGTGTGTGGCCTCTCTTAGTTGACGTCACGAGCTGTTTACGTCACGAGCTGTTTACGTCACGAGCTGTTTACGTCACAGAGCTCTGGCCTTATTGTCTCGATGGTAACGGCATAGTGCAGGTGAGTAACTGTTAGAGAACAGACGTGATCACAGCTCTATAAGGGATTAGTTTTCAAAAATAATTTGATATGAATCAAATATTAAATTGAACCAGCAGCTCTCTCGCTGCTGTGAATCGAAGACTTTTACCTTCATAATTAGGGAACATAAAATTACAATTACTTTACATGTAAATTAGAATATCATTTTTAGCAGAAATCTCAAGTGCCCCCCATTTTAATGAGTTACATATCAGAAAAATAACCTGTTTGAATCCTTCAATCTGGCTTCCACTTCCTAATGATCACTTACCTGATAGCGGACATCTTTCGTTCGATATTCTTTATCGCCAATCACTATAGGTACATCTTCCGTTTTGGCTGCCGTTTCGTTCAGAGCCTTTTCAAGGTCCACCCGTTCTTTGGATCCCTTTAGGTAATTATACACCGGTTCATTTTTCACGTCGAAATCGTTAATCTTCAATTCAGGAACAACTGAGCCAAGACATCTTACGCTAGATCTGATGTTACTGAAAAGAGTGAAATAGATATTAACCTACTACCAATATGTAATGTGAAACATTACGACACTGATTTCAGTATCGTAATGAGATACTTTACCGCACTAGTGCGGTTAAGTGAAAAAAGTATAATTTCAAATTTTATTTTGACTCGAAAATAGAAATAAGAACCAATTTATCAATACTGATATTATAAAGAGGAAAGATTGTTTTTCTTCGATTGACAGCAAATATTAATTTTGCTGACACATATCAATCAGCAGAGTATTACTTTTCCTGCCTAGGCAGCAAAGTGGTTACTTTGCTGATTGATAATATGTATCAGCAAAATTAATAATCCATAAATCGTTTTTAATTTCCTTCATATTTCATCCGAGACTTCTCCGGCAACAAATTCAGCTCTATATTTTTTGCCGCCTCCCTTATTTCTGGAGGTTTAAGTACTTCCAGGTCGCTATCACTGTCCATTATATAATAATTTAAATATACCGATATTTTTTCGCACAACTGTCAGGAATTTCATGAATTGTCAAACTATAATTATTATGGACATTTCCATAGCAACCAATCATTCCAACAACTGCGATTTCTATCAAATTTTATTTTAATTGAACACTACAGGAAAAATAAGGAGATATACAAGGTGATTCTAAAATAGGTGGTCAAACTTTGGGAGCATATAGAGTGGGTGAAATAATTACGAAAACCTCCGTAACAATTTTTTCTGAAGTGACCCCTAAGAAAGATACAGCCCCTCAAAGGGGGGCCTCGGAGAATGATTTTGTATTATTATCTCCAACACCTTGTATAACGAAAATCTGAAATTTTGTCCATCCACTTACTATCCAGTGCCGGTTCGAATGGAGGTAAAATCACCTCAAAATTAAATACAGGGGTGTGTCAAAATGGAGAGGTAGGGGGTAAAAATAACCTCAACTTTTTTGTTCATCGCAATTTCAGTTTTTTGACATGAAATTATGAAATCTCAGGGCTATTTTCATAGAAAAGGTCAGATCTCGCAACTGAATTTTTACGTACTTCTAATCGTCTGATCAACTTGGAATCTGGCAGATGACAGTTGACAATGCGTTATGGCGGCTCCAATGTGGCTGACCAGATTTGCGATTATGGTTCGATTCGATTCAAAATTGGTATGTGAGGGTTTTTGGGATTGGAAATTCAAAATTCGTTGTCGGAATTCATGAAATCAAAATAGCCGACGAGTTTTGTTATTATGAACTGATCCTATTCATTCCCTCATTTTCAGAGCATTTGAATAAAGGCTTGTGTTTTTTCACCTCATTTCATCTTATTTTTCATTTCAATAGTTAAAGTAATGGAAGCTTGTTTTTATAAATATTTTTTATTTTAGTATTTTCAATACGATCATAATCACGAAACTCGTAGTCTATTTTTAATTCATGAATTCCGACAACGAATTCAAAATTTCCAACCCCAAAAACCCTTACAAACCAATTTTGAATCGAATCGGACCATAATCACAAATCTGGTCAGCCACATTGGAGCCGCCATATTTTTTTCTATCAAGAAGACCATAACCCGTTGTCAACTGTCATCTGCCAGATTCCAAGTTGTAGAAGTAGGTGAAAATTCAGTTGCAAGATTTGAACTAGATAATTAAACTCAAGTGCATACCAAAATTGCAATTTAAATGAAATCTTGGAAAAATAAAATGTATTCGCTAATGGTTCATTTTATCGTGATTCAACAAGAGCTCCTTTTCTATGTTAATGGCATTGAGATTTCATAATTTCATGTAAAAAAACTGAAATTGCGATGAACAAAAAAGTTGGGGTTATTTTTACCCCCTACCCCCCTATTTTGATACACCCCTGTATTCAATTTTGAGGTGATTTTGACTCCATTCGAACCGGCACTGATTAGTTAGTGGATAAACAAAATTTTAGATTTTCATCATACAAGGTGTTGGAGATAATAATACAAAATCTTTCTCCGAGGCCCCACTTTGAGAGGCTGTATCTTTCTTGGGGGGCACTTCAGAAAAAAGATTTGCCAATGTTTTCGTAATTATTTCACTCACTCTATATAATCCCAAAGTTTGACCACCTATTTTAGAATCACCTTGTACATATATCATTATGAACAATCGGAGAAAAAATTATATGTTCAACTCGGCAGCAAAATAGATTGACTGCCTTAGCCGGATTCCTAGCCTCGCTACGCTCGGCTATGAATTCAGCCTCGGCAATCAATCTACTACTTTGCTGCCTAGTTAAACAAATAACTATTGTTTGTTTGTATGTATTGAATAGGCTCCGAAACTACTGGATCGATTTGGCTGAAAATTGGTGGGAATGAAATTCAAGATGGCGGATCTAATATATCGGACGAGTTTTGTAATTATGGTCCGATTCTATTCAAAATTGGTATCTGGGTGTTTTCGGGGTCAGAGATTAGGATTCTTTCGTCAGAATTTGAAAATTCGGGCGTAATTTGGGAATTCAAGATGGCGGAACCAATATGACGGACGAGTTTTGTAATTATAATCCAATTCTTTTCGAAATTGGTACCTATGGGTTTTCGTGATCGCGGATTATGATTCCATCGTCAAAATTAGGAAATTCAAGATGGCGGACCCAATATGGCGGACGAGTATTGTAAATATGATCCGACTCTCTTCAAAATTGTTATCTGGGTGTTTTCGGGGTCGGAGATTATGATTCTTTCGTCAAAATTTGAAAAGGGCGGGATTTGGAAATTCAAGACGGTGGAACCAATATACCGGACGAGTTTTGTAATTACATACCGATTCTATTCAAAGCTTGTAAGTGGGCGTTTTCGGGATCAAAAATTATGAATGTGAAAACTTCACAAACGATAAGATTTCCACAGAATTTTCAAAAACACGACATGTTTCGCTAACACAGTAGCTTCGTTAGGTGATATACTGGTACAATGAACTCAAGTTCATCAAGTAACGGCCGAGTCAATGAAAAAAAAAATTATGATTCCTTCGTCAAAATTAGGAAATTCAAGATGGTAGATCCAATATTGCGGACGAGTTTTGTAATTATGTTCCGATTCTATTAAAAATTTTCATCTGGGGTTTTAGGAGTCGAATATTATGATTCTTTCGTCAAAATTGGGAAATTCAAGTGAAATAAAAAGAAATTGAAATAAATGGTAGCCAAAAATAACTAAAGAAACACGCTTTTATAGATAGCGAAACTAAAAAGAAGTAGAAAATAAAATAATAATAGTGTCTTGATGGATATTGAACTGAAAAAATATTATTATAGAGATAATGTATATAGCAAAACAACGTTTGCGTGGTGTGCTAGTCATGAATATAGACATAGTATCATCAGGTAATAATCTACAATAATTATAATATTCAATATTCACAAAGATTGAACCTCATTTAAAATAAATGATAATCGGAGAAATAAAAAAAGAATTGATTATAATAATTATAGACATGATAGGTACTAATAATAAATATTTCCCTACATATTATTTCAACAAAGAAGAATGCATCAGTAAGTACATAGCTACAAAAATTGAATATCATTCATTAGAAATATTTTTGATTAAATAATTAGATTGTTGGTAGTAGGTGAAATATTGTACTATATTCGTATCGTGAACTCATATTACGTAACCAGTTGAGAAATGCGTCATTTTGTGTTACGATGGGATTTTGTGGGACTAGCGAAGCGAGCTTTACACAAAATGCATTTCCTAACGTGTTACATTCAATATTTTTTCAAATTTTTTATGAACAATTTCGCTTGAACAGGAATAATGACCAGTTCTACACGAGTTCTCCCGATTATGTACAGTGTGTCCAATTTTCGATGCTTTTTCGTGATATCTCAGTTATTTTTGGAGATAGAACTTTGCTGTTTTCGCGGTCTTGTGCCACTTTTTTGTGAAACTCAAGATGGCATAATCAGATTTTGCATAACTGTTTCCGTTTTGAGATACAGGGCGATTTTGAAAATTTATACTTTTTGGACCCCCTCTATATTATCTAAAAAGTTTCTCTCTCAGCGAAAATGTCGAATTAAAATCTTAGCCCATAGAGAATTTGCCGCAGAATCCAGTGGCGCAGTCTTTTTTTTTCGGGGTATGGTTACGACTCAATGTATTAAATGTATTTTATCAAAATGATATACAATGTATAGGTACAAAAGTTCCAAAAATGCTTCAAAATCACTGAAACATTGAATTTTCAACGGATTGGATGGATTTTCCATATAAAAAAAGTTCCAATTGACAGAATATTCCCTTTGATTTTTCCATGATAAAAACAATACCACACTAATTAACTAACAAAACACCAAACTTAGTTACCTGATGGCATAAATAGTAATAAAAAGTTCATAATTCAGAATAAGGACCTGATAAAATATGTTTTCTACTCACATAACTAAAAGGGCATTTAGCGTACGGATACGTACCACGCTAAATGATCGATTAATCACGGATTGACGATCTGTGATTTATTCAAGATATTAAACACGTTACCATGGCAACACGATTTCTTAAACACATTACCATGGCAACACAGTACATTAAACACAGCTTCAGTAATTTGAGACATGTCAGGCCTGTCTGGGCCTGTCAATAGTATTAACTGTCAAATGTCATTTTCGAATTTTGTATCAGAATTATTCAAACCATTTTTTTTTTTTTTCATTGATAATAAACTACTCAACACTAATTTCGTCGCACACCAAAATGTCGCCCCTGTTATAATGTGAATACCTTTTTTCAGTTTAGAACAATTTAAATTTGGTTCACACTGTTCGATAGCCCAGTCCTTCAGCTATAATCTCGTACTTCATTGAAACATGAGGGTATTCACATAAAATCTCTACATGATGTTTTCCGACACTGTGCAAAATTTCGGAATATTCAAAAGGCTCTCAAATGGTGAACAAAATTTTTTTTCTTAACTTCGACAACAGAGGCATGAAGATGATCTCATTACCTCGAGATATTTCGCGAATCAACTTCCTATCTCTCTTATTTACAGAGTGATCTCAAAAAATCAACTATTTGGTTTTGCAGTCATAACTTTTTTCCAGGTCAACCGATTTTGGAAATCTTAGGCTCATTTTGAAGATAAAACTTCAGATGAAGAGATCTGAATATCAGAATTGACTCAAGATGGCTATCAAAGATCTAGAGTTTTCTTGAAAGTGACCCAAATCTGGAACGCCCTCCGAATCTCGGTTGGGAGGAGAATTGAATGAAAATCAACTTGTTCTCGGAAAAACAATTCATTCTGGATGCGTCCATATTCTCCTCGCTCTCAGTACTCAAGAATGTGCGTGAGACAACACAATTGAAACATGTTCTTGCAAAAACATCAGACCATTTCTCCTGTGTAATGCATGGCCCGTAACCAACGTTACAAGAATCACAGTAAGTGACTGACAAGTCAGGTTAGACGTCGTTTTCGAATCATAAACAGATTTTGATAGTTTCGATGCCGCATCTAACGCCCGACCAGTTGGAACTGATTCCACAAATGAGGAAAGGGTTATCTTCCCTCCAAATCGCGGATCTGCTAAACACGACAGTCCGATCCATTCAAAGGGCTTATGTCCGACACGAATTGTTTGGTTATTACTGTCGATTCGTTCGGCGCATTATTGCGACTGAAAACTTTACGTAATTGGCAAACTGTTTTCGTGAAACTTTCATCATTTTTGAAATGCGTTTTTACAATAAATAAACGTTGTTTGCTTGAATACTTCTCCATATTCTTAAATCGCATGTTATGTACGTGACAACTGTTGAAAAAATCAGTTTATTGAAAAAATCAAAATCCGTTGCTCTTGTTGGTACACCATTTATGATGAGTCTCAGCTGGTCGGGTTTGTCAGTCACTCATTGTGATTCTTGCAACGTTGGTTACGGCGGGCCATGCATTACAGAGCAGAAATGATCTAATGTTTTTGCAAGAACATGTTTCAATTGTGTTTTCTCACGCACAATTCTTGACTACTGAGAGCGAGGAAAATATGGACGCATCCAGAATGAATTGTTTTTCCGAGAACAAGTTGATTTTCATTCAATTCTCCTCCCAACCAAGATTCGAAGGGCGTTCCAGATTTGGGTCACTTTCAAGACAACTCTAGATCTTTGATAGCCATCTTGAGTCAATTCTGATATCCAGATCTCTTCATCTGAAGTTTTATCTTCAAAATGAGCCTAAGATTTCCAAAATCGGTAGACGTGAAAAAAAGTTATGGCTGCAAAACCAAAAAGTTGATTTTTTGAGATCACTCTGTGAATAAGAGAGATAGGAAGTTGATTCGCGAAATATCTCGAGTTAATAAGATCATCTTCATGCCTCTGTTGTCGAAGTTGAGAAAAAAAATTTTTTCACCATTTGAGAGCCTTTTGAATATTCCGAAATTTCGCACAGTGTCGGAAAACACCTTGTAGAGATTTTATGTGAATACCCTTATGTTTCAATGAAGTACGAGATTATAGCTGAAGGACTGGGCTATCGAACAGTGTGAACCAAATTCAAATTGTTCTAATTTGAAAAAAGTTATTCACATTATAACAGGGGTGACAATTTGGTGTGCGACGAAATTAGTGTTGAGTAGTTTATATGCGAAATGTATAATAAGAGAGTGAAATCGAAGAGTATGTTTTGGTACTTGCGTATCTCCAAGAAGTATAAGAATGAAGCACCCATCTTTGAGAACAATTTATTTATTCTGCGCTAAGCATGGCAATAAACGTGAAACAAAGGTTAGTAAGCAATGGACTGGACACATCTACAACCAATATCACTTATACGTGTCTCGCTGGTTGCATGCATCAGTTGCATCCATTATGTTCTCAATTCCCATTCCTTTCGAATTATTTTGTAGGTTAGCAGGAATAGCAGGTATGTTAATGTAATTTTAGGAGTTCGTAGAAAAAGCATAGTATGTAACGCGTATATAAACTCTTCTAGACACTCGTTTATTAAACACTCGCTCCGCTCTGCTCCGCTCGTGCTTAAACTACTCGTTACTAAAAAAACGTTTATAACACTTGTTACATTATATACTATACTAAAACACCTGAAGTTTCGAAATTATTCAGTAACTTATTCATTGATTTGTTCAAATTGATGTTCATTTTCCCTCACACACTTTTTCAATGCATCTTATGTTTGGGTGCTGAACCCGGTATGTGGAATCAGAGTTTTACAAGAGACTGGATTTGTGCTTTGTAAATCATAAGAAGCTGTTGGGGTGTAAAGTAGCTTTTTCTACTCACATAACTAAAATGGCATTTATCGTACGGATATGTACCACGCTAAATGATCGATTAATCACGGATTGTCGATCTGTGATTTATTCAAAATATTAAACACGTTACCGTGGCAACACGATTTCTTGAACACATCACCATGACAACGCAGTTCATCAAACACAGCTTCATAAATTCGAGACATGTCTGGCCTGTCAATTGTATTAACTGTCAACTGTTATTTTCATATTTTGTATCAGAATTATTCAAACAATATTCGTTTGTATCGGAATTCTTCATTAAAAATATATGCGAAAAGTAGACGAGAGTGAAATCGAAGAGAATATTCAGGTACTTACATACCTCTAAGAAGTGTAAAAATGAAGCATCCATCTTTGAAAACAATTCATTTATTCAGCGCTAAGCATGACAATAAACGTGAAACAAAGGTTAGTAAGCAATGGACTGCACAGATCTACAACCAATATCACTTATACGTGTCTCGCTGGTTCATGCAGTTGAATGTATTATGTTTTCAATTCCCATTCTTTTCGAATTATTTTGTAGGTTAGCAGGAATAGCAGGTATGTTAATTAATGTAATTTTTGGAGTTCGTAGAAAAATCATAGTATGTAACGCGTCTATAAACTCTTCTAGACACTCGTTTATTAAACACTCGCTCCGCTCTGCTCCGCTCGTGCTTAAACTACTCGTTACTGAAAGGACGTTTATAACACTTCTTACATAATATACTATTTTATTTAGAACAACAAAAATTCGAGTTTTTATGGATGGAGTATTACTAATAGTTCAATCAAATGGTATTTTCACTTGGAAAAAATTCAAGTAGTCGGTTTCTCTGTGGTTTCATATGTTTTTGGAGGTGCTGAATTCGAATCTGAATTATGCAAACAAAATTTCCTGGGGCGTTTAGAGATATTAGCAAAAAAAAACATCGAAATTTTTGGACTTTTTTTAGGTTTTTTGCCTGTGACTCGGAAATGATACGTTATGTCGAAAAGACCGCCCTATAGAAAGTTGAAGTAGATAAAATTTCCTGAATATAATTGTTATTGCTCATGAATGTATGACTAACGAATGCGGAGATAGAGCCAGTTGAAAATTGAGCAATTTGCGTACTTTTCAAAAAATAGCGTTTTTCGTCGGTGGAGTATTGTTTTTCTTGCCTGCCTGGAGTAGAAAAATCAAGTTACCTAGACCTTGAAAAGGAACTTTCTCAGATATATGTATGAACACAAAAAAATGGATATATATATAAAGAAATACATTGAGAATTCGCATTCTCCAGGTGATGAAAATATCAATTCTTTCACGGTTTATTCAACAGAAAACAACTACTTTCCTGGCTATATGCCACGACGAATATTGAATTACATCTATTGAACACACACGATGAGAATTCGAAAACGAAATCTTCTGAAGTAGAGAATTTGCATTCTCCTTCATATGAAGATATGCACATAATATAATTCTGGATATTCAACAGAAAACAACTACTTTCCTGGCTATTTGCCACGTCGAACATTGCATTATATCTGTTGAATATCCAAAAAGAGAGCATGAAAGATCAAAATCCTCTGACATTGAGAATCAACATCATCTCTCAAATCGAATAGAATAATATGATGTATTATGATATAAAAATATAACTTACATATCGGTAAGTATTTTTATAGACCTCAATCGCAGATTCGTGATTAGGTTTTTCTCAATTCAGAATTTCTTTCCACGTCCTGTATGACGAATGTCAATTCATCATACATTCGAAAAAAAAATTACCTAGACCTGTTCTAGGGTAGTTGGCGGACTGGTATATTACATGAACAAAGGTGCTCCGCGGTTTAGTGTCAGTCTCCTATGGACCCATTTGTTTTAGTAATAGCTCAAAGAGTAGTGGTTTAGCTCTTGTTTGCTCAGACTTACTAGCTTACGAATTGTTGAAGAACTCTTTCCTTCTCGTTTACCTAGAGTTGCTCAACAGTAGTAGGATTTTTCACTTCATTCTCATTTCCTGAGCTCTGTGATAAGGTGGCATTTGCTTGTCTCACAGAAAGGTAAAATGTGAGCTCTGCACTTTTTTGCTAGGCGATCAGCTACCTCATTCCCTTGACACCTTGGAACTCACATGAGCGAGAATTGATTCTCATACTTATCCATCCCAAAATAGGTAATTTTGATAGTTTGAATAGTTTATCAGTTTTTTATCAAAATGTTCAAAGAATATCCTATAGCATTTGGAATTATTGTATCGCAATTATTTTTTTTTGTCCCCCACCTCACAGAATACAAAAACAAAACAATGACCTATTTATACGTTTTAGAGCTCTAATGAATAAAGGTTCATATGATCCAAACCATATAAGTTGAAAGGATGAACATATACAGGGTGTTTCATGAGAAGACTCACATAGCCAAATGGTTAATAGGAGAAATCAAGACGAGTTGATGTATATATATGAAAACATAGTTTCACCCTCCATAACGAAGATACAGGGTATTATGTGAAATTGCTATATAACTTTGATGACCAATATTACAGAAATTATTCATCGTAATCTGCTGAAATTCGGCAGCGACGTATCTCTACTGAAATTATTTGAGATAACATAATTATTATGAAAAAAATATCCAGGTCCGGACTTGGGAAAATTTCATGTTCCATTGTTACGTTATGAAAGTTCACTTTGTGATCACTTTTCTCGAAAAATTTCATCAGATTCAGAAAGATCAGACAACATTCCATAGAAACTGCTCTTCAATTTGCACGGCACACTTTCAATGAAAAAATATGGAACAAAAACGTTCTAATGAATTTTCAATTTCGACCTGGCTGATAACTTTCAACTTTTAACTGGATTCGTGTAAATTGATTTTTTTGTATATTTTTATTGGATAGAAATTGACAGAAGAGAGTAGTTCTGATTTTTTTTATGATTTGACATGTTAGTTTTTGACCGAACTTCTAGATAGATATGATTACTCGTGACTCTATTTTATAAATTTGTTGAAAGATAGGCCCTATTTTTATTTTATGTTATGTGGCATTTGGTGATAGGTGTAAACACTGGTAATCGAAATATTCTTGCACTTTTATATTCCAAATGCTGAACAAGACGAAAATTCAAATGCTATATGCTATGTTTAATACCATAGAATATTTCAAGACCCGCAAGAATACGTTGCTGTAAAACCACCACGAGGATGAACATAAGGAACTTTGAATAAATAGCAAATGCATTCTTATATCACTTGCAGAAGTGTATCAATAACAAAAAATGGAGCTAAGTTTATGCGTGATGGCATAACTTATTTGATAAATCATCATAATACATGAATCCTCATGTCGTAATTTCATCAGTTGGTATCTACCTCTGGTACTAGTCTAGTATCTACCTATCAGTTCGGATTATCAACAAACGTCACGTCTCGTCACACAAATAAAAAACAGGGCCTACTAGATATCTTTATCATTATTTCAAGCGACACCAATAAAACAAAGTCAGGAATAAGAATATCTATCTGGAATTTCGATAAAAAAATCATGTTTCTTCTTCTCGTCTATCGTTCTGTCAATTAATATTCAACAAAAATGTAGAAAAAATCAATTCACATAATACCAGTTGACAGTTATCAGCCAGGTCGAAATATAAAATTCATTCGAACGATTTTCTTCCATATTTTTTTATTGAACCTGTCAGAGTGTGCCGTGTGAATTGAAGACCAGTTCTTATAGCATTTTGTCTGATCTTTCGGAATCTGATGGTATTCTTCGAGAAAAGTGGTCACAAAGTGAACTTTTTTGACATAACAATGAAACATGAAATTTCCCTAAATTCGGACCTGAATATTTTTTTTTTCATATGTTACCTTGAATAGTTTCAGTAGAGATACGTCGCTACCAAATTTCAGCGGATTACGATAAATCATTTCTGTAATATCGGCCATCAAAGTTATGTAGCAATTTCACATAATACCCTGTATCTTCCTTATGGAGGGTCAAAAATTTTTTTCATATATATACATCAACTCGTCTTGATTTCCCCTATTTGGCTATGTGAGTCTTCTCATGAAACACCTTGTATGTGGCAACTACGATTAACAGAATTCTCCAAGTCCGAGTGCTCTAACAGCCGTTCATATTTTTTCATAATGACGTAATTTACATGAGCTCGATGGAAAATTTGATGCTCTTCCAATATGTGCATGATGCTCTGTCTCTGAGTAATACGTAAAATATGAATTATCTGCGAAAACCGACGAGAAACGCTATTTTTTTTAAAGTACCCAAATTTGGTCAATTTTCAACTGACTCTATCTCCGTACCCTTCAGTCCTACATACATGAGCAAGGACAATTTTATCTAGGAAATTTTATCTACTTCAAATTTTTATAGGGCGGTCTTTTCGATATAATGTATGATTTCCGGGATACGGGCAAAAAAACGAAAAAATTCCGAAAATTTCGCTGATTTTTGCTAATATCTCGGAACGCTCTAGGGAATTTTGTTTGCAAAATTCAGATTTGAATTCAGCACGTCCAATATCATATAAAACCACAGAGAAACCGACTACTTGAATTTTTTTCCCGGATTGGGTCCTAATCGTTATCGTTTTACTGAGCTATAACGGAAATCCGTGTAACTAGATAGATAGATAGATAGATACTTTTATTGATCTCTTTTGATTATTTACATAACATGAGACAGGTCCTTATACTAGTTGTAAGTACAGATATGCAATATAGGCAATAAAAATGGTGAAATATAATATTTAAAAAAAGTAAAAAAGTAAAAACACGTTTTGGACTAGGACTAACAAGATATGTATATATATATATATATATATATATATATATATGTACATGAGGATTATGCAGTATAAAAAAGATGACAGTATTAACTATTTAATTGGACATATTCGTCAAGACAGTAAAATGCATGGTGTAATAGATATTTCTTTAGGTGCGCTTTGAAAATGTTGGTACCCTGCAATGATTTCAGGTTTGGAGGTAGCATGTTGAAGAAATAGCCTCCAGCATAAAGAGGAGATTTTCTATGCTGCATTCTTTTGATTTGATGAAGACGAAAATCGGCACGTCTTCTTGTAGGGTATTCATGAAATTCGCCGTTTCTATCTAGTTTTCCTAAATTATTGTGTGTGTATAGCAATAATTTGTATAGATAAATTGAAGTGAGTGTTAAAATGCCGCTTTCAATAAATGTGTCTTTACATGACTCCCTAGTCTAGGTCAAACAATAACCTTATGAATCTCTTTTGCGAGATGAATGCCCTAGAAGCTTCTGTTGCCCTGCCCCATACAATTATGTTATTGCTCAAGATGGAATACACTAGAGCATAGTACATGTTTATTAGATGATCTCTATGGAAGTTTGATTTCAAGGTGTTGAATGCATAATACAATTTGTTCAGTTTTTTACAGATGGTGTCAACATGACTGTTAAAAGATAGTTTATGGTCTACATCCAAACCTAGAAATTTTGTTTGTTGTGATGCTGAGATCTTTGTGTCACATATATCATAAGTAAGATTTTCTATTAAATTGAAATGGCTAGTGAATTCTATTAGTACTGTCTTATTTATGTTATTAATGAGATGGTTTGCTCTACACCAACAGTTGAAATTTTCTGTGACAATCTTGATATTGTGATTTAATTCTTTCCTATTGTTAGCAGTAACAACAATTGTGGTATCATCCGCATAGATGAAAGTACGTCCTTGAGCGATGTGTTTAGGCAGGTCATTGACATAGAGAGTGAATAGGAGAGGCCCCAGTACTCCGCCCTGGGGTGTACCAATCCTGATATCATACTCATTTGACCATTCATCCCCAACCTGCACCTTGATAGTTCGACCGGACATGTATGATTCAATCCAGCATTGTATGGGACCACGTATGCCCATTGCTTCGAGTTTGATTCTCAAGTACTTCGAGTTGATCGTGTCAAATGCACGACTAAGATCAAAGAATATTGCCACAACAAGCTTATTTTCGTTGATGTTGTCATAGACGTACTGAATTAAGTCAGCAGTGGCAGTTTCAGTTGAATGGTTAGGTCGGAAACCATGCTGGCAATCTGTCATTATGTTATATTTATCTAAATATTTAATTAGTTGGTTATATACCGCAGTTTCGATAATTTTTGAAAAACAGCTTAGCAGACAGATCATTCTGTAGTTTTCCATACAAAGAGGATCTCCTTTTTTTAGTACCGGGATGGTTTTTGTTATTTTGAGTTTTTCCGGGAATTGACCTTGTGTTACGGATTGGTTAATTAGAATCGACATAAATTCTGATACGTTGTCAACACACTCCTTCAGGATTACAGCTGGGATCTCATCAATACCAGTAGAGTATTTCTTTTTCAAGTTGAGAATAATATGTTTGATTTCATAATCGGTGACAAGGTAAAAAATACATCGAGTTGGGGCTCTTTATTTCATTTTTCGTGCATATATTATGAGGTAGGTTAAGTGATTTTATTTTGTTTGCGACAGATGTTGTAAAATATTCTCCAAAGATATTGGCTATCTCCCCATTTTGATTTATATGTTCGCCGTTATAACTTAGGGTAATGTCATGTTTATTTTTTGTTCGGTTTGTTTTACTGTTTACCAGACTCCACAAGGATTTTGCTTTATTATTAGAATTCCTAATTATATTTGAATAGTAGTTTTTTTTCTGATTGGTAATTTTTTTGTCAAGTGATTTTTTTGATTGTTTGTAATTTTCGTTTATTTGAGGATCTCCGGTATTTTTTCTGAGCCAGTTCAATTCTTTGAGTGCATTGAGTTCAGCATGTAGTTCTCTCGGTAGAGGTATTTTCCTTGTATCAATTGCTCCTTGTGATTTTACCTTGCTTTTTTGTTTCGGAAAAGCAGTGTCAAAACACCACTGGAACTGGACAAGGAAGTTGTCAAATAAATCATTGACATCTCCCTCTTGTTGATCATATAGATTGATATTTCTAAACAGTAATTTGAATTCAGCTAGGGACTTACCATTAATTTTCCGCATTATTGTATACTCGGTATTTTTGGGGGTCTCTTTTGTTTTGGGCCATGTCATTACTTGGGCCGAGTGATCAGAGATTATACTATATCTACTACTACATCGCAAAGCAATATTCTATGGGTTAATGATAATGTGAAAAGTTCTAGATTACTTCCTCGTCAAGTAACATTATTGAGAACAGGCATACACATACAGGGTGTCCCTGAAAGGCCTCCACAGAAACTCACCACATACGAAAACCTAAAATTCTGTTATCGTGAAGTAGGTAGGCTACAACGAGAAGTTGTATCAAATTCGAAAAATTCAATTGTTCCGATCCGAATGACATCAATATCAAAATCGTAAAACCCATTGCCAACCTAATAATACAGGGTGGGGCATTAGTGCGTCGGAGCTCGATTGCTCGACATCTATGATAGCTAGAAACCTGATTCAATAACGAATATGAATGAGTTAACAAGGTCCATAACTAGAAACTATTGCCGCATATACAGGGCGCACCAAAAATAATCTAGAGGGTCGGAATCATTTTTTTTAAATGGAATGCCCTGTATATTTGCATATTTTTTGAAGCATCCCTGTGACCTTCTTCCACTCCTATGATATCGTTGACTATATCTCGTTCATATCAAAGTTATGATTTTTTTGTCGAAATAATGTCATCTGCAGATGCCTACCGAAAATATCACTGTTGTCACAATTATAAAATTTAAGAAAAAATAATCTCGATATCTTTTACTGAAAAGATTAGTGACATTTCTGCAAATGTTTCAGGCCCTCAAATGATACAGGGTGGCTGAAAATGATTTTTCAATTCGGAACTTTTCGAAGTGATTTTTCACGAGTTTTTCAAATGGAACACCCCATATATTTTTTGACAATTTGATGTAAAATCGAAACACTAACATATTCATCTGAACATCCATATCGATATTCATAACCATTTTTGAATTATTGAACTTTGAAAATTATAGGTTGGCGATTTTGATCGATTCAGATTCTTATCTGTCATTAAAACATCAAAAGTACAATTATTAATTTAATGAACTAATTTTTTCAAAAAAAGAATCAATACCAGAATCGAAGCGAACAGAAAAAGTTCATATGCTAGTTATTCACAAAGTGAAAAGAAACAAAATTTGCATTTCTCAATTATCTCATAAATTCATGGCACATTGAAAGCAAAACCAGAATAATTGGGAAATGAAATTTTTTCCGTCTCTACTTTGTAAATATTTAGCATAATTATGACCTATTCATGTCTGCTTTGGTTCTGGTTCTAAATTGTTGATTGAACTTTTGATGTTTCGATAACAGATCAGAATGTGTATCGATGAAAATGGCCAATCTAAAATTTTCAAAGTTCAAAAATTCAAAAATGATTGCGAATATCGATATGGATGTTCGAATAAATATTTTCGTGTTTCGATTTGACATCAAATGGTCAAATAATATATGGGGTGTTCCATTTGAAAAACTCGAGAAAAATCACTTCGAAAAGTTCCGAATTGAAAAATCATTTTCAGCCACCCTGTATCATTTGAGAGCCTGAAACATTTTCAGAAATGTCACTCATCTTTTCAATAAATGATATTGAGATCATTTTTTCTTAAAGTTTATAATTGTGACAACAGTGATATTTTCGGTAGGCATCTGCAGATGACATTATTTCGACCAAAAAATTCATAACTTTGATACGAAAGAGATATAGTCAACAATATTATAGGAGTGGATGAAGATCACAGGGATGCTTCAAAAAATATGCAAATATACTGGGCATTCCAATTAAAAAAATTGACCCAGACCCTCTAGATTATTGTCGGTGCGCCCTATATATGCGGCAATAATTTCTAGTTATGGACCTTGTTATCTCATTCACACATTTTTGAATCAGGTTTCTAGCTATCATAGAACTCGAGCAATAGAGCTCCGACGCACTAATGCCCCACCCTGTATATCCCCTGACAAACCTGATAAATTCTCGCATAATATGGCATATTTACAATTTTTGAAACTGGCCAAGGTCATCCCGATTTATAAAAAAGGTTCGGCAGAAGAACTATTTAATTACTACGCGAGAATTTTCGATTTAAAATTAGGGTGCTTTTTGGATATTAAGTCAAAATAAGGTGAAAAAATTAATGTTTCAAATCAAAAAAATGACAGTGTATTTGGTACATAGAGGTAAGTTTGCACCGAATTTCGTTAAAAAAAATTTGTTTGTGAAAGTTGAAAATAATAAACCAAAAACTTGATTATTTGAATTTTTCATATACATTTTCAGGTTATGTGAAAAAAGTTGAAGACTAAAGTTATTGATCATTCAATTACCTACAACTTAGCCATTCAACTTTTTTCTATGAATCTCATCCTACTATACAGGGTGTTCCGGTGATCATGTTACAAACTTCTAGGGTAGATAGAACACACGAAAATAAGAAAAAAAGTTCATGTGAACATGGGTCTGGAAACGCTTCTTCAGGGAGCTAGGGCCCTTCGAAGATGACCTTCAAAAACTACTTCTCGTTTTATAGCTTCGGTACTACTGCAGCTATCGCAACCAATTTTGGGACATGAAATCTAGTTCGTAGGTTCATCAATTTGAGCCTTCCGGATTTTGTCACCTTTAACCAGGGGCGTACAAACCAGGGGGGTATTTGGGTAAATTTGACCCTACTCCTCTTAGGCTTCAATTTCTTACCATTTTTATATCTGATTATGATTCTCCAATGCCTTTTACATAAAAAAGGTATTCTTGTAAAAATCGCTTTCTGTCACCGTTTCCCCCGAAAATGGCTAAATCCAATCAATAATAAATTACACCCTGTATAGGTTGATTCACGCTGGAAGGCACATTAGACTTTTCGTTTCTGGAGAATGTAAATTGGGATCATTCTGAAAATTTGGTGCCTTGGATAATTAATTGTGCTCTATCGACCCAAATTATTCTCAGCGCTGCGATGTTGCCGCTTATATTGAAAAGTAGCAACAACTTTGATTTTTTGAATGGGACACCCTGTATATTATTCCATTTTCAGATTGTCCCTGACGAGCTGATTTCATTGACCTATAACATTTGGGGTCTAGCAGTGACAATTATTGAGATATAGGGTGTGAAAAATCGAGATTTTCCAACTTTAAGATTTTTTTATGTCGAAACTTGGTCAAAACCATATATCTACTATTTCTATATACAGGGTGGTCCGTTTTTTAATACGGAAAATTCAATAGCGTACAGTACTCGTTGAAATAATAAATACACTCCCTATGAACATATACTTTTAAACGCTCCGCTTTCGAGATATAGGGTGTTCCAAGTTTCTTTGAAAAATCGATTATTTATTGATTTCTCAGAAATGGTATAACCGAATGTGATGAAATTCACATCTATTGTGGAAATATCAATGAGCTAACATTCAGACCTATTACAGTTCATGAATGAGTTACATATTTTCAGGGGCGTGCATTTCAAAATATAATTTTTTTGCCCTCTTAGATTTCTTATCTAATAGCTTCGTTTCAGAAGGAAAAATAAAAACCAAACTTATGCATTTTTCTAAACCCAATGAAAGAAACATTGTAATGCATTAAATCTAGTTAGCATTGGCCGTTTACCAAACCAATCATGTAACCATTGCAAATCAATCATTTACGTATTAGAAGAGTCACAATAGGCCATATACCGCAATGGATATCCTGCTATTTGTCTTCAAAACAGTGAACAGTGAGCAACTGAGCATAGCCTACTTCTTTAATTGATATCAAGTAGTATTATTTAACTAAAAAATTTTATAAAATCTTACAAGCGAGCTTTTTTCATTGAAACTTGAAAAATAATTACCCGAAAAATTTGTGTAATTATTACCTTCGCCACCCCAGATTCAGCCGCCACTGAATAGTTTTTATGAATAATTTTTATTTAATGTAATAAAGCTCAAAAAGTTTAGTATCTGTGGAAAATTTCGTTAATTTATATACCGTTTCTAACTTTTGATTAAAAAAATATATTCAGAAGCGTATTTGTGACACCCAATATCTCAAAAACGAAGCGTTTAAAAGTATATGTTTAGTATATGTTTAGGAAGTTTTTTTATTATTTGAACGAGTACTATACGCTGTTGAATTTTCCGTATTAAAAAACGGACCACCCTGTATAGCTCATCGCCTATACGATATCTCAACAAGAATGGGACCAAAATGAGAGGTACTTTTTGAGTCTATTAGGACGGAAAGTGATGGATGGAAACAGCAATATTGGTTTGTCAAGTTTCGTATTATTTTTTCCCTACGTCGGCATCAACGCATATTGGTCGATTTCGTTACCTATAGAGACAGAAGTTGGTCCCGCTTTGAGGACAGCTATGATATATACAGGGTGGCCCACGGTCGATGGTACCTTAGACGTATACGGAAAACGGTACATTGGATTATCCTGAAAATTTGGTTACTCTAATAAGCGTTTGTGATCTAACGATTCAAAATATTTTCAGCGATGCAGCGTTGCCACTTTTACCAAAAAGTAGCATCATCTTTGTTATTTCAAATGGATAACACCCTGTATTTCATTGCGTTTTTAGATTCTTCTCGAAGAGCTGATTTCATCAATGTATCACACTTGGGGTCTAGCAGGAATTATTACAGAGATATAGGGTGTTCAAAATCGGGATTTTTCAATTTCAGGAATTTTTTGTGTCGAAACTATTCATTATCGATCAAAACGGCTCACATGTTCCATCTTAACTTTTGATTCACAAATCTACTGACATTTAATTGGAACAGATACAGGGTGATCAAAATTCTGAATTTTGGACCATCCTGTATTTTTTCCAATTAAATGTCGGTAGATATTTAATCAAAAGTTAATACAGGGACATGTAAGCCGTTTTGACCAATGATGAATAGTTTCTACACAAAAAAATCCTAAAGTTGAAAAATCTCGATTTTGAACACCCTATATCTCTGTAATATTTCCTGCTAGACCCCAAGTGTGATACATTGATGAAATCAGCTATTCGAGGAGAATCTAAAAACACAATAAAATACAGGGTGTTCCATTTGAAATAACAAAGATGATGCTACTTTTTGGTAAAAGTGGCAAAGCTGCTTCGCTGAAAATATTTTGAATCGTTAGATCACAAACGCTAATGAGAGTAACCAAATTTTCAGGATAATCCAATGAACCGTTTTCCGTATACGTCTAAGGTACCATCGACCGTGGGCCACCCTGTATATGAGTAGTAGATATATGGTCAAAACGGTTTTCATGTCCCTATCTCAACTTTATATTCAATATCAACTGATATTTAATTGAAATAGGTGCAGGGTGGTTCAGAATTTTCAACCACCCTGTATTTATTTCAATTAAATATCAATTGATAGTACATAAAAATTTAAAATAGGGACATTGAAACCGGTTTGACCAATGATGAATAGTTTCGACACAAAAAATTCCTAAAGTTGAAAAATCTCGATTTTTCACATCCTATAACTCTGTAATTATTACTGCTAGACCCCAAGGTCAATAGAATCAGCTCTTCAGGGAGAATCTGAAAATTATACAAAGTGTCCCATTAAAAAAATCAAAGTTGTTGCTATTTTCAATATAAGCGGCAACGTCGTAACACTGAGAATATTTTAGTTCGATAGAACACAACTAATTATCCAAGGCACCAACTTTTCAGGACAATCCTGAGTTGCGTTCTTTAGAATTGTCTAATGTGCCATTCACCGTGAATCAGCCTGTATTTTTTTCACTGTTGACCATTCACAGCATTGTTCTGATAACTGTTGGTGTTTTCGGATCGAATCCGGCTCGGCTGACCTTTTTTTTAATTTATGATTCTTGGTAGCAATCCTGGCAGCACCTCGATGCCCTAGAAGTGGTTTGGATTCCACTATAAGCTATAGGTCCCGCTCTTCCTAACCCCGCACGAGCATAAACTCAGTTGACACAAATTTTGTTGCTCTTCGTATTTTTTATATGAATCTGGCAAAGCCAATCGGTATCTATCATCTTTTCAGGAGAACTGAACTGATGCTACTTACTGCCAACATTCGTCGCTAATTTATCGCTAATTAATTTTACCACTTCAAAATATTCGTCGATAACTTTTTTCATTAAAAAATAAATGGTTCTGCTGAGTTTACATGAAGCAGAACTACTCCGTATCTATCCAGTTTTTCTTTAAATAACAATATCAACATAATTTGTCGCTAATTGATTACCAGAATATGAAAAGAAATAACTATTTTCACTTGTAATACCACTAGAGGTCAAATTATTTCTGGAAAGTAATTTGACCTGGTGTGGTATTCGGTAAGAAAATTTCACACCAGATTTTGTTTGAAAATTAAATATTTCAGAATTTATTTGTTCATTTGATTTGCATACAGTTTCATGAATAAATTTAGTTTGGGTCGCAGTTTCGGCACCAATACTAGATTCCTGATTTCGACCTATTATATTTGCATGAAAATATTAGTTTAAAATGTAACATATTATATTCTTCCGTTTTATATTAACTTCGGGATACTACAAGTGGTAAGAAATTATAATTTTGTCAATTAATTTTTCATAGGTATATTCCTTCTCCTATTTCTCCTTTTCGAACCTCCGTGGATTTCTGATGAAGGTCAGTATGTCCGTCCACCTTAGTAATTTGATCTTCCTGTTGAAGCGTATCAGTAGATACCAGAGATTTCGCCTTCCCTAACGCCTTACATTGGCCCAGGTAGTGGTATAACATTCTATACAGTGTGTCCCACTTACCATGCTCACCATGGGTATCTTTTTGACGGTGAGAGATACGAGGTCGGTTAAATGACACCAAATGTGGAGTTTGTCAAGGCCAACTATAATGTGAAAAAATATTTTGATAAAATCTATTCGTTTTGTTTTATACGCAAAAAACAGATTTTGATCATTTTCTTGTCTCCTCCGTAACTTCTTTATTTATGAAAATATTCAAATAGGAATTTCACATTCTCATGGCAGTTTTTCAGAGTGATTTCGAAAAAAATATGAAATTCATACCAACTCTTCTAGAATTTGAGATATCAGCACCAACTTTAGTTTTTCGAATGTAGGTCATAGCTCACTATGACTTAGTTACAAATCACTTCTTTTTCTCTCACAGATGATATGTCGCAGAAATAGTTTTGTGTTGATAACAACGGAGTTATCGTCATTTATACAAAAACAAAAAAATTTTCGGAAGCCGCCATCTTGAATTCATGAATTTCAACTAAAAAAAACATGATCTCCGACCTCAAAAACCCCCACTTACCAATTTTGAATGGAATCGGAGATCATGATTTCTCTGTTCAAATTCATAAATTCAAGATGACGGCTTCCGAATAATTTTTTGTTATAGTATCAAAGACGATAACTCCGTTGTTATCAACACAAAACTATTACTGCGACATATCATCTGTAAGAGAAAAAAAAGTTATTTGTAACTATGGCATAGTGAGCTATGACCTACATTTGAAAAACTAATGTTGGTGCTGATATCTCAAATTCTAGAAGAGTTGGTATAAATTTCATATTATTTTCGAAATCACTTTGAAAAACTGCCATGAGAATGTGAAATTTCCATTTGAATATTTTCATAAATAAAGAAGTTACGGAGGAGACAAGAAAATGATCAAAATCTGTTTTTTGCGTATAAAACAAAAACGAATAGATTTTATCAAAATATTTTTTCACATTATAGTTGGCCTTGACAAACTCCACATTTGGTGTCATTTAACCGACCTCGTATCGTTACCGTTAAAAAGATACCCATGGTGAGCATGGTAAGTGGGACACACTGTATAATAGATGCAGCTAGGGCATCAGTGGATTCTTAGCCTATTAATTGTTGATTTCTACCCAATGGGCTTATATCACAAAAAAAAATTATTTCATAATTCGATAGAACTCACCCAAACTAGCTCACCACCGCAAACCGTTTCTTGCTGTGAGATCCCAACGTTTTATAAAAAATTATTGAAATCCCCGATTTTTCGGACCTCTGAAAACAAGGCGATGATGTGACGTCAAAACCCTAATACTGAAACAAGACTATTCCAGACAGCGATGAATGATACATGATTTCTGACAGAGTGAATTAGCGCGAGATCACAGTTTGAAGAATTAATATATCAGTTGCCTCAGTCTCCGTCGGGCGTTTGGTATTTTCTTTTAACTATGGCGAGATGAGGTTTCTACGTCATAAGAGGGTCCGTTTTCAGAAGGTACTATTATTTATGTCCAAAAATAAAACATTCCAGTTAATTTTTCGATCGAATTATGTCGTCAATCATTTATTTATGTATAAAAGGATCATTATAAACATGGTTTGAGTTAAAAGTTCTACTAAGGTGTACACGCCCATTGAAGTGGCAAAAAAATCACTATTTCAGGACGTCAAAATATTATTCAGTCATTATAACGTCATGAAAAAAATGGCAGATTTCGTACGCTGATGGGTATTCACGAGAACAAAATGTCCACTAAAATACATACAATTTAACTGTATAAATATCACTGGTGTGGAATTTCTACTATAACTACATTTGAATGAAACAATTGCATACAATTGCAAAACAAAGTAATTCTGATTTAAAAAAAAAAACATTGCAAGATCTGGCACATAGAAAAGAAAGAATTGACCTGGAAATCATTTTCTAATTTTATTTCAGAACGTGACCCTGGCAACTGATCTAACCGTGCCGTAGTGATCTCTGCCAAAACGAATTGAACGTCTACCTATCAACGAAAATAATCAATCTTGGCTACTAAAACCAATGTCAGTTTGTTCACTCACTGACAAAAAAAACTGCATGAAAAAAAATTCTGCCCAATTAATCGCCTTCTAACTTTTTCTATTCTTGGAACAAACGCAAGGTAATTCCTATAATGTTCGTGGAACATAGGACGGATCTAGGGAGGATAGGGAAAGGAGGTAGGTGTTGGATTTTTTCGAGGATTTTTTTTCCACTTTTGGAGGTCATAAGTTCTTGGGAATACTTCCAATGGAATGCAAATAATTCCAAAGCTTCGCCATTCTATAGACGAACGAGTTTTGGTAGAGTGTTGTTCGACATTTGTCAAGTATAAAAACGAAGGGGTGTGCTGACTTTTTTTTATGTTCTGGTTCCCACGAAAAGGGATATCCTGTGATGTTCAGATAACATCGTGAGAACCAAGGGAAATAAGGTAGGAATTGGTCTTCTTCTTGGCAGTGTGTTCCAGAGCCTCGCTGTTCGTTGGATGAACGAGTCTTTGGAAAGAGATGTTCTGCAGGTCTCCAAAGTGACCACGAAGGGGTGCGAAGCCTCAACTCGACGGGTTAATCTCGCGGGGACTGCCAAGGGAGGAACAATTGTTGATATTTCAGAAGAACATCGTCTATGAAAATATCTATAAAATAGAGCCAGATCGCCAACTTTTCTACGGTGTTCCAGAGAAGTGAGTGAGTTTGTGAGCGAGGCATCACCCACTTTTTTTTCTTTATCGCTTGGAGCGCACGAAAGGAAATCGCTATAATATTCAAAGAACGCAGTATGGAGGGTACTATCATCTGCAAAGCTGTGGATGGGGCAAGTTGTTACTCCCAACAGATCATTGATATGAAGAAGGAATAATGTTGGTGCCAAAATTGATCCTTGTGGAACGCCGGAATTAATGCCAATGGTATCAGACGATACACCGTCCACCACCACGTGAAGCAATCTGCCTGAAAGAAAACTCGATAAGAGATGGCATAGCTGAGGTGGTAAGCCGTATGATGGTAGTTTGTGGAGGAGTCCTTCGTGCCAAACACGGTCGAATACTTTCGATATGTCCAACGCGACAGCTAGAGATTCCCCGTGATTTTCTAATGAAGCTTGCCATAAATGGGTGACGTAGGCAAGTAGATCTCCAGTAGATCTTCGGTGGCGAAAGCCGTATTGTCTATCATTGATGATTCCTGAGCTCTCCAGATATTTGATAAGCTTAATATTGATGGCTTTCTCCATCACTTTGGAGATTACTGATAACAGGGAAATGGGCCTGTAGTTGATGGGCAGGTTCTTGTTCCCTTTTTTGGGGATTGGTTGGACTCTAGCTGTCTTCCAGCATGATGGAAAAATATCCGACCTGTAAGAGACGGTAAACAACTTGCAGAGAATCGGTGTTAATTCTGGTGCACATTTTTTGAGGATAATGGGTGGAATTCCATCTGGACCGTTAGCCACTAGACGAATTGCCCTTATTTGGACAAGATCCAACAGTTTCAGGGTATGTTTGGGTGCTGCACTCCGAGTATGGAAACAGTATTCCAGGACAGGTCGGATCTGTGCCTCATAGATCATAAGCAGCTGACTGGAAGTGAAATAGCTCCTGGCCCGAAACAGAAAACCAAGTTTTTGGGATGCACTTCTAGCCATTGATCTCACGTGATTTTCCCAAGGAAGGTTATTGCTGATAGTAATCCCAAGCATCGAAATGGATGTCTTCAAAGGTATGGTTACCCCTGACAAGCTTATGTTGGGCACAGTGAGATCGGCTTTTGTAGAGAAAAGGAATGCTTGTGTTTTGTTTGCATTGAAATCTACCAAGTTATTGGACCCCCATTCGAGAATTGTTGCCAAGTCCATATTTATGTTGTCAACATTTCTTCCTCGTTCGTTTCTGATTCGCCTGGCTGGTATTGGAGACCTGAAAGAGAAGGCGGTATGGAGGGTACTATCATCCGCGAAGCTGTATAATGGACATGAAGTTGCTTCCAACAAATCGTTGATATGGAGTAGAAATAGTGTTGGTGCTAGAATTGATCCTTGTGGAACACCAGCATTTATGATAAGAGAGTCAAATGAAACTCCGTCGACCACTAGGAGAGACCTGTTTGAGAGAAAACTAGCTAGCAGAGAACATAGCTGGGGGGGACAAGCCATAAAATGGAAGCTTGGCGAGGAGTCCATGGTGCGAGACTCGATCGAATGCCTTGGATATATCAAGTGCCACTGACTGGACCTGTCGAGTTCGTCTGACTGGTATTGCTAGTGAATTATTGCAGAGATTTGTGAGGAACAGTTCCCGTGGAAGTATCCATAAAAAAGTGGAAGATAACCGACATTTCTACGAGTGTGGCATCACCCACCAGGCGAATAGCTCTTCTCTGGATTGATAAGAGCATCAGAGTATGTTTGGGTGCTGAACCCCATATGTGAGAACAGTATTCTAGAACAGGTCGTATCTGTGCTTTGTAAATAATGAGAAGCTGTTGAGGTGTAAAGTAGATTTTCGCACGGAACAAGAATGCGAGTTTTTGTGAAGCAGATTTTTGCGATAGAGCTGATAAGATTTTCCCTAGAGAGAGTATTGCTGATGGTAATAAGGAGTATAGATATAAAAGTCTTGGTGGGAATGGTGGTACCAGGCATTGTTATACCAGGCTCACTGAGTTCTAGAGGAAATACAGGCTTGAGTTTTGGTGGCGTTGAATTCAACTAGGTTCTTGGTGCTGTAATATCCGCAAGATCTAGAAGAGAATGCAGTATGGAGAGCACTATACAGTGATAGGCAAAAGTGTGGAACCAAGTGAATATCTCGGTAACTATTTGTTAGATTTTTTTGAATTTTTGTACAGGGTGATTTCAAAACACGGCGGATTCGAAAATTTCATTGCCAATGTTGCCACGTTTCCAGATTTTCTGAAATTCTTGCCAACTTTACTATTTCAAATGGCACACCCTATATATTTTTATAAAATTTTAAAGAAAATATTTCAGCAAATTTATTGATGTATAATTTATCATTTTTATTTTCAATAACAACAGAGATATCTCAAAAAATAACTAAGGTAGTAACCAAATAATCGAAACTAACTAAAGCTGATGTATTCTCCTTATTAAAAATCCTCACTACCGACATTTGACAAATTCAATTTAAAAATATGAAGTACGATATTTTTTATTCCAAAGCAAACCGAGATAATAACAAAATCGTACCAACCACATAGTAACCAGAATTAAATCAATACAAATTAGTAAAATAAAAAAAGAGAAGCATCGAGTGAAAATGAACTCATTTTATCAAATGTTCAAACTGAGCGCCGTTTACTTCTTGACAGTAGGCTAGTCTGTTTGTAAATTCCCTTGTAACATTAGCAATAACTCCTGGTTGAATTCTTTGAATCTCTTCGGTTATTCTTTCAGCTAATTCTGCCAAGCTATTTGGTCGGTTGAAATGAACTTTGGATTTCAAATAACCCCATAGGAAATAGTCTAACGGAGTTAAATCGGGGGATCGCGCAGGCCATTCAATCGTACCTCTCTTCCAATCCATCTATTACGAAATGTCCTGTCAAAGAGATCTCGAACAATGCAAGTGTCTTCTAAAAAGAAAGGCCCCACAATCCTGTTATTGTAAATACCGACCCAAACGTTCAGTTTTCGAGGGTGTTGCGTATGCGCGTCTTGTACCCAGTGAGGATTAGTTTGCGACCAGTAACGGCAATTTTGTGTTGAAAATAAAAATATTAAATTATACATCAATAAATTTGCTGAAATATTTTCTTTGAGATTTTATAAAAATATATAGGGTGTGCCATTTGAAATAGTAAAGTTGGCAAGAATTTCAGAAAATCTGGAAACGTGGCAACATTGGCGATAACATTTTCGAATCCGCCGTGTTTTGAAATCACCCTGTACAAAAATTCAAAAAAATCTAACAAACAGTTACCGAGATATTCACTTGGTTCCACACTTTTGCCCATCACTGTATATCGTCTGCAAAGCTGTGGACAGGGCAAGTGGTTGCTCCCAATAGATATTATGGTTAATGAGTTACGATTGATTGAAAATATTGGGGAATTGAATAAATCACCCTGTATCTTGGTTATAAAGTATGATAAACCCATGAAATATGGATTATCCAGAAGCACTTTGGTGTCCTTCACCTACCCTTACTGTATGCGCATTTCCAATCACCCTGTATCATCCAAAGTTGACTATTTATAAGGATTTATAATCTCCGGTATTTATTAAATTTGGTACATGTCTAATGTGTTTGTGCGATATCAAGTAGTTATTTTTATATTCCTAGAGCGTGAGAGTTAATTTGAGTGATATATTTGTTTATAACCAGGTTTGACTCTATTATTAAAATAACCTTGAGATATGATCATGTTTTGCTATTTGTAATTATTTATTCATATAATTCATTGTTCAGTTCAGTTTTGCTTTAATAAAGATGAATAATTACCTACTTGATGGGGGTCACGTGACTTTCGCTACTTTCGAAAGTATTTTTTTTTTAATTAATCGCTGAAAACTGGATTGTCAAATTTGTCCGAATAACAAAATAATTTAATGATAAAAGTTGTTCCTATTCCGGTTTTACACATGTGTCTCAAATTTGAACGTTCTATTGCATTCTTTTAAGTTTTTGACATTTTTATATTTTTACGAAATATATATCTGCATAGACTGATCGAAGAAAATTAGGAATATTTTCGAAAGTGAACGGCATGAATATTAAAAGCTGTACTACATTTTTCTAAAAAAAAATTCTTCATAACAAAAAACAATATCCTCAACTCCTTTATCTAATATATAAAATTCTCCTGTCTCGGTCACGGTGTTAGTGGTCGAACTCCTCCGAAACGGCTCGACCGATTCGAATGAAATTTTTTGTGCGTATTCAGTAGGTATGAGAATCGGTCGTAATCTATTTTTTAAATCGAAAATTCAAGATGGCAGATCCAATATGGCGGACGAGTATTGTTATCCGATTTCATTCAAAATTGGTATTTGGGGGTTTTCGGGGTCGGAGATTATGATTCTTTCGTCAAATTTAGGAAATTCAAGATGGCGGATCCAATATGGCGGACGAGTTTTGTAATTATGGTCAGATTCCATTCAAAATTGGTATCTGGGGGGCTTGGAGGTCGGAGATTATGATTTCTTCATCAAAATTAGGAATTTCAAAATGGCGG
>OU896717.1:716072-772492 GCA_918026855.4 Phaedon cochleariae | reverse complement strand
TTATTTTGCAGATCCTTGAGAACAATATGAGAGATGAGAGGCCATCAAAATCATCACGATCATAATTCCATAAAATGACGTAACCCAACAAATTGTTAATTTATCTAATTCGTTGAATATTATCTCAGGTTTTGTATGTCTCATCGAATTTGCATAACCACAACAGCAATGGAACAAGTGGGGCCTTGTATTTCCATCAATAAAATTGATACCTCTTACATATCGAGTGAAATAAATGTTTGGGAAACCGAAAACGTGTTGTGTTTCTTGTAGACCCGAAGAATACTTTCACTAGCATTTCTGGCCATTCGACGTGCCAATCAATTGTTGAATTGTGGTTTCTCTTACAAGCAATTACACTCGTATTGTTCTCCTAATTGAAGATGGAATCGGTGAGTTATTTCCGTTATATAATTTCCAATAGAGCTTCATTTTCCCTCGGTTATGATAAATCATGTCATAGAAACTAATGTACAAGGCATGATTCGATTTGTGGTTTGCTTCTGAACATCTGTTCGTCATTTTTCTTTTCGTGTATCACCTTCACCCACATAATAATACATTCAGGTGATTGTTTCAAACCGGGTTGCCCAACTAAATAGAAACAGACTGAATAACTTGCGGGAGATTGTTTATTTGAAATAAATTGAAAGTAAATAAAAATGTTCATGAAAAGCTTTTATTCAAACGCTCTAAAAAGAATGAAATAAAACGTCCCTTTATAATTTTAACTATCAACTCATAACCTCATTATACAACATTTATATGATCATGAAAGCTTGTCGCGCGATTTACTTATGTGAATAAACTAGTACTCATTTAATTTTGTAAAATCTGCTGAGTTTAAATTTTTAAAATTTCAATTCAATTAAATATTGATCATGGTGGTAAAATAATCAACATTGGTTATCATTCCATTTGAAAATCGATCTGAGTCCCGAAACAGACCTGAAACGGACCCAAATCGGACGTCCTAGGTACCTCTAACTTTATAACATTGTATGTCCTATGAATGTCCTAAAGACGTTCGCCGTACTCCAAATGGAGGTCCCAAATTCCCGATGCGTATGTCTTTAGGACGTCCCCCAGGTAGCAGAATGACGTCCAATTGACGTCATTTTTTGGTCATAAAATGACGAAGTGGACGTCCAAAAATGACGTCTGAGAGACCCTATAATGACGTCAAAATGTCACAGCCATATGACGTCATACTTTGACGTCATAATGACGTCGCAGAATGACCAATAAAGGACGAAATAAAAAAAATTTAGAGGTTTTTATATATATACGGTATTATTGGTACATGATAATACATACAAACCTTTGATGACATTCATTTTGTAACTATACGTTGTGGTAACTTGGTTGATGGTCCTCCCGGGCAGTCCTGTTGAATCCTATGAATCCCTATATTACAATATCGTTAGCTACTCGTATTTGTACCTAAAATTATGTAGCGAGCGTCAGCGAGATGAATGCTGAATAAACTTATTTTCAGCTAAACTATCCATTTCTGAGAAATCCTCTGCAACAGGTCGATTTCATTTCCGATTTGCCACATTTGAAAGTAAGAATCATATATATACAGGGTGATCCACGTTTAAGTTAGGACGTCCTCGGCAATTTTTTCAATTGAAAACAATAATAACCTATATAAGATACATTCAATCTTTGAAGTATCCATAAAAATCTGAATTTAAAAATATATTACACATAGGGTTTGTATACAGTGTGTCCGTTAAATTGAGTAATCTCGCGTGAAGTAAATAAAGTAGCCAATCAATGTACTTATAACCATACAATTCCTTGCTGAGGAATCTCCCAAAATAGGTCGATTTTCATTTCAAATTACATTATTGAGAGAAAATTGAATATACAGGGTGATTCAAGTTAGAGTTACAACGTCCGCGACCATTTTTTCAAAGGAACACCCTATAAATTATTCGATTTTTGGAGTCTCTATGAAAAGCTGGATTCAAAAATATATGAGTCTGTATACAGTGCGTTCGTTGGATTGAGTTCTTTTGCGAATTTGCTGATAATAAATTTGTTGAAAATTAAAAAAATATATATTTTTTTTCAGAGAATAATGCTCGAAGCCGTAGAATTTTATTTTCATTCAAGCTTTATCTCATATTAAATCAATATATACAGAATGATTCGTGTAGGAGAAATTACGTCATCTTTATATTTTAATGGTGATCTAATTTTACGAGAGAACTGAATTTAACGAACGCCCTGGATGCAAACCCTTTGTGTGATATACATTTGATTACGAAAATTCGATAATATATATCCGTTTGAAAAATGTGTCGTGTACGTCATGATACAAACGTTTATCATCCTGTATATTTGATGATTCCTCCGTATAAATGTCGAATTAGAAATAAAAGCCTCTCCTGTTTTCTCAGAAATATATGAGATAGATAGATATTGGATAATAATGAATTTATCCACTACTTCACGCGAGAGCATCTAATTTATTGGACGCATACAATCCACATGATTGTGTTAAACATTTTAGAATTCCGCTTCCCATGGTTTATTCCAAAGATTGAGTAATATAATAATATAACTCAAACGTGGATCACCATGCATGTATATTCCATTTTTCTCATGAATATATGGCAAATTGAAAATGAAAATCGACCGTTTTCAGGAGATTCCTCAAAAATGCATAATTTGGCTGAAAATAAATTTGTTCATCAGAACTCACGAAAACACTGTATATACAAACACACATTAAGTACGTACAATTAACAAACGATGAAAAAGTAAGAAAGCGACTGATTTTTTTTATTTGGTCGGATATACGACTTTGTAGGGACGTCATTAAGACGTCCAATATTGAACGTCAATAAGACGTCATGAAATATGACGTCATTTTTAGGTCCCTCTGTGATATTGGTTGTAGATGTGTCCAGTCCATTGCTTACTAACCTTTGTTTCACTTTTATATCATGCTTAGCGTAGAATGAATGAATTGTTCTCAAAGATGGATGTTTCATTTTTACACTTCTTGGAGATATGCAAATACCAGAACATTCTCTTCGATTTCAATTTCGTCTACATTTCGCATATATTTTTAATGAATAATTCTGATACAAAAGAATATTGTTTGAATAATTCTGATACGGAAGCTGTGTTTAATGAACTGTGTTGCCATGGTAACGTGTTCCCAGTAAACCATTTTGTGTTTCTGAAACGTTCCTGAAACAAACTTTGTGAAATATGAAACATTTCACCTATATACTCCGAAACATTTATGAGACATTCTAGAGACCATAAATGACCTAGGGTGTGTAATGTTTCATTGGAATGTTTCAACCCAAATCTCCATGAAACATTCAATAAAGAGTATACATAAACATCTCTGAGATATTTCATTATTGCATTTCATGAAACGTTTCACAAATAGTGTCTTCGAAACATTTCCTTATTGCACTATTTGCAACATTTCCCACATGACTTTTTTGAAACATTTCCGATACATCTCACTTTTGCTGATAATGGAACATTTCGAATATGAAACCATTTTTAGTTCATACCAAGACTAAATTACCACAGAAGTTAATCACTTATGAAAGTGAACCCTAATTAACATCATGTGTAATGTAGTCAATTGGTATATGGAGAAAAAAGCAGGGCGAATAAAATGAAACTGCAGCTTTTGTGGATTTTATATTATGAAAACTTATTGAATTATAATAAAAAACCATTTCATTTCATATTTTCCCTTTCTCTAGCTAACCTGAGATCAGATTGGCGGAACCAGGCTGCTACATATCTTTCGAACTCCACGTCCGTCACAGCAAACCTTTTTCTGACAGCACCTGAAAAAATTTTGAGATTCATTTGATCCACTCACCCACTCACCTTTTTCATATTCGTAGTTGTCATTATTAACTTTTAACATTAGCACTACCACCATCAGGCAATATCAATGGACGCTAAAAATGGCTTCACCGGAATTAGAACAACAAAAGAAAGAATGGCTTCGTCTTTGTGTTCACCCACTCTCTTCTCGGACTGGACAGTCGGAGCAAGTCGGAGCCGGCCGTGCTTGGTTCGGACTGTCATATGCCGATGTTGCCAGAGTAACCACCCGTCTTCATTGGTCACACTCAAGCATGTGATTCATTATAGCCAATAAAACGGAATCATGAACCTGGCAACGTCGAATATGATGCATTTCAAACAAATAGTAAACACATGTATTGAAACATTCCAGAGATGTTTCACGTCACGCATAACAACTGAGAAATATTTCACATACGTAAACATGGCGATGTTTCAGATGACACGTCTAGAGATTCACGTGAGACATTTCAAGTAGAGAATTTTTGTAACGAATATGAAACGTATGTAGTGACATATTTCTGAAATATTTCACATAGCATGGAGAGCTTCAGAAATTTTTCCTTTATGTTAAAATTGAAATGTTTCAGATGACGCGTCTAGAGATTCACGTGAGACATTTCAAGCAGAGATTTTTTGTAACGAACATGAAACGTATGTAGTGACATATTTCTGAAATATTTCACATAACATGGAGAGCTCCAGAAATTTTTCCTTCATGTTAAAATTGAAATGTTTCAGATGACGCGTCTAGAGATTCACGTGAGACATTTCAAGCAGAGATTTCTTGTAACGAACATAAAACGTATGTAGTGACATATTCCTGAAATATTTCACATAGAATGGAGAGCTTCAGAAGTTTTTCCTTTATGTCAACATTGAAATGTTTCAGATGACGCGTCTAGAGATTCACGTGAGACATTTCGAGCAGAGATTTTTTGTAACGAATGTGAAACGTATGTATTGACATATTTCTGAAATATTTCACATAGCATGGAGAGCTTCAGAAATGTTTTCTTCATGTTAACATTGGAATGTTTCAGATGACACATCTAGAGATTCACGTGAGACATTCCAAGCAAAGAGTTTTTGTAACGAATATGAGACGTATGTATCGACATATTTCTGAAATATTTCTGAAATATTTCACATAGCATGGAGAACTCCAGAAATGTTTCCTTTATGTTAACATTGGAATGTTTCAGATGACACGTATTAGGGAACTTTTGAAATGTTTCTGAAACGTGTTGTGTTTACTGGGTTTAATATTTCGAATAAATCACAGATCGTCGATTCGTGATTAATCGATCATTTGGCGTGGTACATATCCGTACGCTAAATGCAATTTTAGGTATGTGAGTAGAAAATAGTATATTATATAACAAGTGTTATAAACGTCCTTTTAGTAACGAGTAGTTTAAGCACGAGCGGAGCGAGTGTTTAATAAACGAGTGTCTAGAAGAGTTTATAAACGCGTTACATACAATGATTTTTCTACGAACTCCGAAAATTACATTAACATACCTGCAATTCCTGCTAACCTACAAAATAATTCGGAAGGAATGGGAATTGAGAACATGATACATGCAACTAACTGCATGCAACCAGCGAGACACGTATAAGTGATATTGGTTGTAGATGTGTCCAGTCCATTGCTTACTAACCTTTGTTTCACGTTTATTCTCATGCTTAGCGCAAAATAAATAAACTGTTCTCAAAGATGGATGCTTCATTTTTTACACTTCTTGGAGATATTCAAGTACCAGAACATGCTCTTTGATTTCACTTTCGTCTACTTTTCGCATATATTTTTAATGAAGAATTCTGATACAAACGAATATTGTTTGAATAATTCTGATACAAAATTCGAAAATAACAGTTGACAGTTAATACAATTGACAGGCCAGACATGTCTCGAATCACTGAAGCTGTGTTTAATGAATTGTGTTGCCATGGTAATGTGTTTAAGAAATCGTGCTGCCATGGTAACGTGTTTAATATTTTGAATAAATCACAGATCGTCAATCCGTTATTAATCGATCATTTATAGCGTGGTACATATCCGTACGCTAAATGCCATTTTAGTTATGTGAGTAGAAAAAAGATATTTCTGCTCTAGTTGACATTCCTGCTGGCTTTCTTACCGTTGGCTCTCACCGAAGTCAACCTTCTGCTGCCGAGGGAGGAAATATCTACCCCTCCACCCCCACCACGACCGTACGCCTTCGGGTATGCCGCAGGGAGGTATCCGGGGCACATCGATAGGACCCATTCCGAGGTGTCCGATGGATCGGGAATAGTGCATGGTAAGGGTAGAGGGTGTACCATTTTCGATGCCCTTACGGGCACTTATTTTTGACGATAGAGATTTGCGGTTTTTACGAACCTAGAAAATGTTTCTGGAAACTTACGATACCGCAAACAAAATTCTCTTATAGTTCGCTTCATTTTTTAGATACAAATTGAAATTACATTTTGGGACCACTGGTATTCAATGAATTTTCGAAATTTTCTCACGTAGAATCTAGTGGCGTAGTCAGATTTTTCAAATATGCTGTCATTATACATACAGGGTGGAGACTTTAACTGGAATAAATTCGCTACTGGGGGAGTGAATGATTTTTCTGAAAATTCGCGAAACACGTCAACGTTTAAATGAATTCAGCTTCATTTGACGAGCGATATGGAGAATATAACCCTTCAGGGGTAGCTAGAATCAACCCCAACATGTTTTTTTTTAAACGACATCATTGGAACACCGTAGAAAGGTCGGCGACCTTTCACTTTTCTATCGATACTTCCACGGGAAATGTTTTTCGGAAATCTCTGCTTCATCATCATCCCTTCACTATACAATACCAGTCAGACGAACTAGACAAGCGCAGTCAGCACATCATTTAGTTGTCAACCTTGAAAGGTGTCGAACAGCACTTTATCAAAACTCCTTCATCCAACCAATCCCCAAAAAAGGGAACAAGAACCTGCCTAACAACTACAGGCCCATTGCCCTGTTATCAGTAATCTCCAAAGTGATGGAGAAAGCCATCAATATTGAGCTTATCAAATATCTGGAGAGCTCAGGAATCATCAATGATAGACAATACGGCTTTCGTCACCGAAGATCTACTGGCGATCTACTTGCCTACGTCACCCATTTATGGCAAGCTTCATTAGAACAACACGGGGAATCTCTAGCTGTCGCGTTGGACATATCGAAAGCATTCGACCGCGTTTGGCACGAAGGACTCCTCCACAAACTACCATCATACGGCTTACCACCTCAGCTATGCCATCTCTTATCGAGTTTTCTTTCATGCAGATTGCTTCACGTGGTGGTGGACGGTGCATCGTCTGATACCATTGGCATCAATTCCGGCGTTCCACAAGGATCAATTTTGGCACCAACATTATTCCTTCTTCATATCAATGATCTGTTGGGAGTAACAACTTGCCCTATCCACAGCTTCGCAGATGATAGTACCCTCCATACTGCGTTCTCTTCCAGAATTCCCATATCTTCCCAGGAAACTAAGAACTCGGCGCAGGCAGGTCAATGCTGTCAATGAAGACCATGCTGAAATCACAGCCTGGGGAACCAACAACCTAGTTGAATTCAACGCCACCAAAACTCAAGCCTGTATTTTCTCTAGAAAGGCGGAACTCAGTATGCCCGATATTGTAATGTCTGGCACCACCATCCCCACCAAGCCCACCATATCTATGCTCGGTATTTCCATCAGCTACTCGATCTCTTTCATGGGATAATCATGTCAGATCCATCGCAAAAGCTGCTTCACAAAAACTCGGATTCTTGTTCCGTGCGAAAAGCTACTTTACACCTCAACAGCTTCTCATGATCTACAAAGCGCAGATACGGCCTGTTCTAGAATACTGTTCCCACATATGGGGTTCAGCACCAAAACATACGCTGATGCTCTTAGATTCCATCCAGAGAAGAGCCATTCGCCTGGTGGGTGACGCCACACTCACTCACTCTTTGACATCATTGGAACACCGTAGAAAGGTCGGCGACCTTTCACTTTTCTATCGATACTTCCACGGGAAATGTTCTTCGGAAATCTCTGCTATCATCCCTGCACTAGCAATACCAGTCAGACCAACTAGACAAGCCCAGTCAGCACACCCTTTCGTTGTCAACCTCGAAAGATGTCGAACAGCACTTTATCGAAACTCCTGCATCCATAGAACGGCTAGGCTCTGGAATTCATTGCCTGAGGAAGTATTCCCAACAACATATAATCTCCAGAAGTTCAAAAAAAATTCCAATGCCCACCTCCTATCCCTATCCTCCCTAAGAATGCACGATGTTCTTTGAACATTATAGGGATTCCCTCTCGTGCGCTCCAAGCGATAAAAAAAAAATAGAATGGCTAGGCTCTGGAATTCATTGCCTGAGGAAGTATTCCCAACAACATATAATTACCAGAAGTTCAAAAAAAATCCAATACCTACCTCCTGTCCCTATATCCTCCCTAGGAACGCACGATGTTTCTTGAACATTATAGGGATTCCCTTTCGTGCGCTCCAAGCGATAAAAAACCCTATGGCTTGCGACCCCTCATTGTTAAGCTGGTTTAAAGAGGAATCCAGCGTACTGATTTTATTTCAGTTTGCAGTACGTTTGGGAGTCGCATAAAATCAGAATATAATTTCGAAGTTTAATATATTTTCAACATATTTTCATAGCTCAGGTGGCGTTCGCGTCCTTCTCGCGGATGCCGTATGCCTCTTGGGTAATTCATAAATGCTGGGATGCGTTTATGTTGGGTCAGGTTCGCACCGATAGCGACAATGCGGTGTTGCCGCTTCTATTAGAAAGCAGTAGCAACTTTGATTTTTCGAATGGAACACTCTGTATTTTATTGCCTTTTTAGATTCTCCCTGAAGAGCAGATTTCATCGATGTATCACACTTGGGGTCTAGCGGAAATGATTACAGAGATATAGGGTGTGAAAAATCGACATTTTTCAACTTTAGGATTTTTTTGTGTCGAAACTATTCATCATTGGTCAAAACGGCTCACATGTCCCTATCAACATGTCAGAAAATATTTAGGGTGCTCCATTGAGAAAATCAAAGTTAATGTCTTTTCTGCAAAAACGAATGACCCTGTATATGAAAATATGAAGCAACTTCTTGAAATGAGAGTTTGGGTCGCTTCGAACCACTTTTGTTATTCAACATTTACTCAGGGGTTCCATTTCAAGAGGCGCACCCAGTACGTGTACCAATCTGGATAAGTTTAATTTGATGAATTCCGCCCTATTTCCTTGAAGCAAACACTTGCCCTAATGTTATTTTTCTCGCCGTTTTATCACTGCCATCAAGTACTCCAGTATTCGTTATCAAAATACAAAACACAACCCATGTAAGCGATAAATATCTCAGGATAAAATAAGCACCCCTCGGGACAAACGTGTTTATTGTATTTACATAACGAATAAACATAAGGACAGGCACGCAACACGCAACTATGTCGTTTAGAAATGCGGTTTTATTATAATTGAAAAGGAAGATAAACGGGATTATTTACCGAATTAATCGAATATGAATAATACGATATACAGTGTGTGCGATTTCCACTCGCAAAACCCTCCTAATTTGGAACCCGTTAAAGGCGTCAATTTTTTTTTTTTGGTTAGGCGGTTAGGGGTAAAGGCTTTTTGGGTTAGTAAATGAAACAAAATTATCTTGTAGAGTGCCATGAAATATCATAATATACGAAAAGTACTGAATTTTATTTCCAGCCAAACTATCCATTTCTGAGATTCTGAGAAAACTTCTGGAACGGGTCTATTTTTTTAAAGCTTTTATTTAACTTGCAATGCATGGATGTATGTATGTTAGGTCGGGTGGAATCTTTGAACTCAATTTTGAAGTAGATATCTTCAACCGATTGAGCTGAAATTTCGTATACATGTTTAATTTGGATGACAATGCACGATAAGGTGTGTGAAGTTATTCTAAATCCAATATGGCGGACCATCCAAGATAGCAGAATAGTTATATTTTCAATGCACTTCTACAATATGGGTATCAACTGAAAGGGCTTGTTGAGGGTAACTCGAAAAGTAATGTGATGTCATTCTAAACCCAATATGGCAAACCATCCAAGATGGCGGAATAATTTTTGATCTGCATAATATGCAACCGATACAAAAGTCGTCCATTATTGATACCAAAATTAACTCTTATATAGTGACGTTCCTATTACTGACTTTCTATTACAACATATTTGGTTCCTAGGAGCTAAAGTTGGACGTCATCAAGAATAAACAACATTATACGGTTGGTTATTTGGGTTGAGACGCATACCTGATTTTGTTCGATTTTGGCAGATTTGGCATTTCATACCCATGCTGGAGGTATAAATAAGCACCTTTATTATAGTTAAGTATTAGAATTATGAACATTTTGTTTTGATCAGGGAAGCCTTCAAGATTCAAATACTTATTGCTTGATCTGTATTTCATTCGTTATTCTCGGGATGGATAACTTGTTTTTGAATAATCACGGCAAAGCAATAGTTTTTTTGTCTCAAACAACGATATTATTGTTTACCTTCATTTGATTATCAAGTCAAACACAGTGTAGTATGGAGAGGAATAAATCATCGCTATTATTATTGTTGATTTATGCTCACTAACCTAACATTTTCCACGTCTTGTTCCTATATAGCTGGCACTTGCGCGGTATTTGCCATTAGAGCACCTGTTCCATACACAAATATGTCACTCTGTGGTTGTATTCATATTGAAACTACAATTCGAACATCCTTGAAAATTGAAAAATTGAATAAACCTGCTGTTAATGCAGGTAATATATTCTCACCGCACGGATTATTTGTCAATATTTGTTGCATTGCATACATATGGCACGGTATTGGTGGTTACTTCAACTTTAGCTCCTAGGAACTAAAGTTCAACTTTAGCTCCTAGGAACTAAATGTGTTGCCTAGAAACATACCTACTTTTGTGTCAGAAATGGAATCGTTAGTTCAAGAGCTAATTTTGGTATTAAAATGGACGACTTTTGTGTCGTTGCAAAAAAATAATATTTAAAATCCCTTTTCGAGTCTTTGAACTTTGAGTTCAGTTGCTTTTTTTCTCGAAAACGGATGAAAATATCGTGTTCAAACAGGAGTACCAATATTACGTAAAAAAAAAAATGATGTATATATCATATTTTCATTCACGTCGTGCCCCCTCTAACAAAATGTAGAATAATACATAAAATAATATACCCTGTATTGAATTATGCCTCTGTGTCGATTTTGATAACAATTGATGAAATACAGTGAAATTAGCGGTTGCCAGGACAAGAATTCCCGTCTTGGTAACAACTTCTTGTCTAATCGATAAAAAGTCAAGAAATTTCGAAAAATCTCGTCTTGACGTTTTTCTTTACATATCATTCTTGATTGACCGGTGACACCGTACATCATGGCGGTTCCCCGGCGAAATTTTTATTGCGTTGCGTGCCAGGGTTGCCATCTCGATTTTCATTTCATCAGTAGATATATACCTTGTCAGAAATTCAGTAGAAAATCACTTCAGATTTAATCAGGACGCCCAATTTACTAACTATTCAAATTTTTCCTGGAAAATTTTTAGTTCGGAAAAATGAAATTTCGTCGCATTTTTTATGGAAGCACCCCCATATCTCACGTAATTGACTTTATCTTTGGACTTTCTCTTCCTCCTGCAAATTTCAGAACCCTACCTCAATAATTACGTGAGATACGGGGGTGCTTCCATGAGAAGTGAGACAAATTTTAATTTTACTGAACTGAAAATCTTCTAGGAAAACTTCGAATAGTTAGTAACTTGGGCGTCCTGATTCCGAATCCGACGTGATTTTCAACCTATTTTGACTCCTAATATCATTTTCCGGAAATTGGGGTGGTTTTATGGCTGTTGGCGAGCAGTGTATATCACTGAAGATGACCACACTTGGTCATAGAGTGCATTTTTGGTATATTTCTCGCTCCAGCAAATTTCAGGATCCTTACCCAACGATTAGATACAGGGGTGGTTCCATTTTAAATGGGTCACACTGTATGTTGACAGATAACAAAATGTCACTTTTCATGATATTACTTTTTTGCCGCGAAAAAAGTGAGTACCTACTTTTTCCCAACATATCAAGCGCTCAGACGCATTCGAATTTATAATCAGTGGCGCCAGAAAATTCATTCACAGAGCGTGCCCAAATATCACCCAAGATATTATGAGTCTATGTGATTAACTAAAGATCAATATTAATAGGTGATTATAATAATAAATGAGTGTCATAATTTTTTTCAGTAGATTATGAATGTTTCAGTAGATCAGTAGATCAATATGCAAATCAGTAGATCTCCTGAAAATTCAGTAGAACTGGCAACCCTGTCGCGTGCTAACACGGCAATCTGGTGGTTCCCCGATCTTTTTCTTCTAGATCTTTGCCATATACGTATTAATAATCAATACGGATAATCTCCATTTGTTTCCATAGCGAAACATGAAGCCGATTTTTGAAGACAAATGACTATCCATAAGGAAAAGTTTTGAAACGATCAGACACATACTGCTTTGATTGAAAGGCTAGTAAACGTCATTGTCCACCGAAACGCATGTCTTTGATGACTACTATAATAGCGCATGGCGCATGCATATCATGCCACCCTGTAATGCCACCAAATCCTTATGGATATTCATTTGTTTCATATTTTTGGCTTCATCCTGGCACCCGTTATGATCCGTATTGTTTATTAATACGTATATGATCTTTGCACAAGCAAAAGACGTCGCGCACTTGCAATGATGCCAGTTTGTGAAGTGGTGGTAAAAAGATATATATTATCTAATATATAAAATTCTCCTGACCCGATCACGGGTCACGGTGTTAGTGGTCGCACTCCTCCGAAACGGCTCGACCGATTTGTATGAAATTTTTTGTGCGTATTCGGTAGGTATGAGAATCGGTCGTAATCTATTTTTTGAATCGAAAATTCAAGATAGCGGATCCAATATGGCGGACGAGTATTGTTATCCGATTTCATTCAAAATTGGTATTTGGGGGTTTTCGGGGTCGGAGATTATGATTTCTTCATCAAAATTAGGAATTTCAATATGGCGGACGAGTTTTGTAATTATGGTAAGATTCTATTCAAAATTGGTATCTGGGGGTTTTCGAGGTCGGAGATTATGATTTCCTCATCAAAATTAGGAAATTCAAAATGGCGGATCCAATATGGCGGACGAGTTTTTTTATTTATGGTCCGATTATATTCAAAATTGGTATCTGGGGATTTTCGGGGTCGAAGATTATGATTTATTCGTCAAAAATATGGCAGACGAGTTTTTCAATTATGGACCGATTCTATTCAAAATTGGTATCTGGGGGTTTTCGGAGTCGGAGATTATGATTATTTCGTCAAAATTTGGAAATTCAAAATGGCAGATCCAATATGGCAGACGAGTTTTAGCGGATGTAATATCACAGACCAGCTTTTCAATTATGATCAGATTCTATTCAGAATTGGTATCTGGGGGTTTTAGGACTCGGAGATAATGATTCTTCCATCAAAATTTGGAAATCCAAGATGGGAGATCCAATATGGCGGGCGAGTTTTTTGTAATTATGATCCGATTCCATTCAAAATTTGTATCTGGGGGTTGCAAATTATAATTCTTTCATCAAAATTTGGAAATTCAAGATGGCGAATCCAATTTAGCGGACGAGTTTTGTAACTATGTTCAAATTCTATTAAAAATCAGTAACTGATGGGGGTTTTCGTGGTAGGAGATTATGATTCTTTCGTCAAAATTGAGAAATTTAAGATGGCGGAACCGATATAGCGAACATTATGATCCAATTCTATCCAAAATTGGTATCTGGTATTTTCGGGGTCAGAGATTATGTTTCCAACGTAACAATTAGGCAATAAAAGATGGCGGATCCAATATGGTGCCGAGTTTTGTGATTATATGATACGTATTCAAAATTTTTGAATCTGGGGGTTTTCGGGGTTTTCTTCAAAATTGGGATGTTCAAGATGGCGGATCCAATATGACGAACTAGCTTTGTAATAAATATAATTTTGAAAAACTATAATGAAACACGTTTCAATAGATAGCCAAACGAGGCCAAACTGAAAAGACGTAGAAAATTGATGGTATAGTTTAAAAACTGAAGAGATAGATTGTCGAATCAAGAAGAAGTAGAAAATGGATAGTGATAGTCAAACTAAAAAGAAGTAGAAAATAAAATAACAAAAGTGTGTTGATGAATATTTAACTAAAAAAATATTTTCTAGAAATAATGTTTACCAATTCGTTCGAAATTTTTTGTGCGTATTCGGTAGGTATGAGAATCGGTCGTACTCTATTTTTTGAATCGATAATTCAAGATGGCGGATTCAATATGGCGGAAGAGAATTATTGGTATTTGGGAGTTTTCGGGGTCGGAGATTATGATTATTTCATCAGTTTGTAAATTCAAAATGGCGGATCCAATATGGCGGACGAGTTTTGTAATTATATATGACCAGATTCCATTCAAAATTGGTATCTGGGGGTATTCGAGGTCAGAGATTATGACATTTCAACAAAATTAGGAAATTCAAAATGGCGGATCCAATATGGCGGACGAGTTTTGTAATTATGGTCAGATTCTATTCAAAATTGGTATCGGGTGGTTTTCGGGGTCGGAGATAATGATTCTTTTGTCAAAATTTGGAAATTCAAGATGGCGGATCCAATATGGCGGACAAGTTTTGTAATTATGATCTGATTCTATCCAAAATCTGTATCTGGGGGTTTTCGGAGTCGGAGATTATGATTTTATTCTTTCAAATTAGGAAATTCAAGATGGCGGATCCAATATGATGAGAGAGCTTTGTAAGAAATAGTGGTTTGAAAAACTATAATGAAACACGCTTTTATAGATAGCCAAACTCGAGGCCAAACTGAATAGAAGTGAAAATGAAATATTAATGAAACACGATTTCATGGATATCCAAACTAAAAAGAAGTTCGAAACAAAATGATAAAAGTGTGCTGATGAATATTTAACTGGAAAAATATTTTCTAGAAGAAAATGTATATAGCAAAACAACGTGTGCCAGGTATCAGCATCAGCTATTGTAATAAATAGTAGTTTGAAAAACTAATGAAACACGTTTTTATAGATAGCCAAACTAAAAAGAAGTGAGTAGTAAATAAATGTAAAAATTAAGAGATATAGAGTGCCGAACTAAAAAGAAGTAGAGAATAAGTAGAATAGTTTGAAAATCTAAAGAATCCCGTTTTCATGGATAGCCGAACTAAAAAGAAGTATGAATAAAATAATGAAAGTTCTTTGATAAATATTTATGTAAAAACATTTTTTCTAGAAATAATATTATGGCAAAACAACGTTTGTCGAGTCAGCTAGTGTTAATATATGAATGTACATCGATGAAATTTTGAATAGAATCCGATCATAATTGCAAAACTCGTCCGCCATATTGGATCCGCCATCTCGAATTTCCAAATTTTGACAAAAGAATCATAATCTCCGACCCCGTAAACCCCCATGTATACCAATTTTGAATGAAATCGGATAACAATACTCATCCGCCATATTGGATCCGCCATCTTGAATTTTCGATTTAAAAAATAGATTACGACCGACTCTCATACCTACCGAATACTCACACAAAATTTCATACGAATCAGTCGAGCCGTTTCGGAGGAGTTCGACCACGAACACCGTGACCGGGACAGGAGAATTTTATACAGTGAGCGGCAATATTATGGAACAAATTCATTAAAAAGTCTTGATACAGTGTGGCTCAAAAATAAGTTACGATGATCAACTTAATTTTTTTAAATGGAAACACTTATTTTTCATTCAATTTTTGAATTCGGCGTAAAATTCTAAGTATGTTTCATGTATCGCATCATTGAAATTGAACAAAAAATGGTTTGAAAAAATGAAAATGATGATCGTAACTCTTTTTTGGGTCACAAATAGGTCGATTTTCAATTTTAAATAGCGATTTTTTTATTAATTGTGTAAAAATTATGATGTCACCAGTTTTGACACGGTGACGTCATCGTTGATATTTTTCAATTGAAATGTGGGTCTTGTAATACCTCATTGAAAGGTCTATCAATAATGTATTCAGCAGTACGATACTTAACTGTTCAATTTCAATGATGCGATACATGAAACATACTTAGAATTTTACGCCAAATTCGAAAATTAAATAAAAAATAAGTTTTTCCATTTAAATAAATTAAGTTGATCATCGTAACTTATTTTTGAGCCACCCTGTATAAATGAATCTACCGCAGGAGCGTATTCCCAAGAAACACAGGCCTGACTTTTAAATGAATTTGTTCCATGATATTGCCGCTCACTGTATACATATTAGATTATTGCTCATTCGATGTTCTAGAAAGTCTTGATAAAAAAAATGAATATTTTCGAAAGCTCGACAAAAAACGAAGAATATTGGTCACATTCGACTGCTTCCCACGAATAATCCCAATAATATCTAATATATAAAATTCTCCTGTCCCGGTCACGGTGTTAGTGGTCGAACTCCTCCGAAATGGCTCGACCGATTCGTATGTTATTTTTTGTGCGTATCCGGTAGGTAATCGTAATCTATTTTTAAAATCGGAAATTCAAGATGGCGGATCCAATATGGCGGATCCAATATGACGGGCGAGTATTGTTATCCGATTTGATTCAAAATTGGTATTTGGGGGTTCTCGGGGTCAGCGATTATGATTCTTTCGTCAAATTTAGGAAATTCAAGAAGGCGGATCCAATATGGCGGACGAGTTTTGTAATTATGACCAGATTCCATTCAAAATTGGTATCTAGGAGTTTTCGAGGTCGAAGATTATGATTTCTTCATCAATATTAGGAAATTCAAAATTGCGGATCCAATATGGCGGACGAGTTTTGTAATTATGGTCAGATTCCATTTAAAATTGGTACCTGGGGGTTTTCGAGGTCAGAGATTATGATTTTTCATCAAACTTATATTCAAAGTTAGTATCTGAGGGTTTTCATGGTCTTAGATTATAGTTCGTTCGTCAAAATTTGGAAATTCAAAATGGCGGATCCAATATGGCGGACGAGTTTTGTAATTATGGTCAGATTCTATTCAAAATTGGTATCGGGTGGTATTCGGGGTCGGAGATAATGATTCTTTTGTCAAAATTTGGAAATTCAAGATGTCGGATCCAATATTACGGGCGAGTTTTGTAACTATGATCCGATTCCATTCAAAATTTGTATCTGGATGATTTTTGGGTCGGAGATTATGATTCTTTTATCAAAATGAGGAAATTGGAGATAGAGGATCCAATATAGCGGCGTAATTATGATCCGATTCTATTCAAAATCTGTATCTGGGGGTTTTCGGGGTCGGAGATTATGACTTAATTCTTTAAAATTGGGAAATTCAAGATGGCGGATCCAATATGGTGAAAGAACTTTGTAATAAATAGTAGTTTGAAAAACTATAATGAAACACACGTTTTTATAGATAGCCAAACTCGAGGACAAACTGAATAGAAGTAGAAAATTGATTGTATAGTTCAGAAAACGAGATAGATTGTCGAACTAAAAAGAAGTAGAAAATCAAAATATAGTAGTTTGAAATAATAATGAAACACGATTTCATGGATATCCAAACTGAAAAGAAGTTCAAAACAAAATAATAAAAGTGTGTTGATGAATATTTAACTAAAAAACTATTGTAATAAATAGTAGTTTCTAGAACTAATGAAACATGTTTTTATAGAGAGCCAAACTTAAAAGAAGTGAGTAGTAAATAAATGAAAAAATGAAGAGATATATATATAGAGTGCCGAACTAAAAAGAAGTAGAGAATAAGTAAAATAGTTTGAAAAACTAAAGAATCCCGTTTTCATAGATAGCCGAACTAAAAAGAATTATAAATAAAATAATGAAAGTTCTTTGATAAATATTTATGTGAAAACATTTTTTGTAGAAATAATGTTATGGCAAAACAACGTGTGCCGGGTCAGCTAGTAATCTATAGAACAGCCATGAAAACTTCCCCTTATCTATCTATCTATCTATCTCTCTGCATTCCAGGTTCATATTCCTACGTGGACCCCAGCCAACGAATCCGCACCGTCGAGTACACCGCCGACAAAAACGGCTTCCACCCCTCCCAAAATTTCCGCGCGCCGGACCTGCCTTCAGACACTCCCGTTGTCGCTGCCGCCAAGGCCAACCACCTGCGCCGGTTCGAAGCCATCGCGCACGCGCATCAAGCGGGACCAAATCGGGCAGTCGTGCCGGCCGAGACGAAGGCAGTGCAGGGGGCAAGAGAGAGGCATCTCGCGCTGTACGAGAAGATAGCGGAGGAGCATAGGAGGAGGGGCGCAGAGTTGGAGGCTATACAGAGGGCGGAGGATGCCCAGAAGGCGGAATTAGGGAATGGTTTATACATTTAATACGTCTTTTTTTTTCAATATTGTAAGAAAATCTCGTAATTTTTCAAAGGCGGTTCTTTGTGTTTTTTTTTCCAATTCCTTCAACCTCCTAATCAACACTTTTTCTCAGGTGTTTCATTAATATTGTAAGATTATCGAGTAATTTTTCTTAAGCACTCATTTGTGACTTATTTTTCAAGTGCGTTAAAATTTTGTGATATCAACACTTGTACTCAGGTGTTTCGTTGATATTGTGAAAATATCTGGTAATTTTTCGGAAGCACTCATTTTTTTTTTTAGTGAGTCAACTTTGCAATCAACACTTTTTCTACGGTGTTTTCATAATAGTGTAAAAAATATGGAGTGATTTTTCATAAGCTGTTTTTTGGGTTCTATTACCAGGTAGGTTACCTTTCTGATCAACACTTTTTCTCAGGTGTCTCATTAATATTGTAAGATGATCCAGTAACTCTTCTAAAGCACTCATTTGTGTATTTTAACATCGAGTAATTTTTTAAAGGCATTTATTTGTGTTTTTTTTTAATACTGTCAACCTCCTAATCAACACTTTTTCTCAGGTGTTTCATTAATATTGTAAGATTATCGAGTAATTTTTCTTAAGCACTCATTTGTGTCTTATTTTTCAAGTGCGTTAAAATTTTGTGATATCAACACTTTTTCTCAGGTGTTTCGTTGAAATTGTGAAAATATCTGGTAATTTTTCGGAAGCACTCATTTTTTTTGTGAGTTAACTTTGCAATCAACACTTTTCATACGGTGTTTTCATATCAGTGTAAAAAATATGGTGTGATTTTTCATAAGCTGTTTTTTGGGTTTTATTTTCAGGTAGGTTACCTTTCTAATCAACACTTTTTCTCAGGTGTCTCATTAATATTGTAAGATGATCCAGTAACTCTTCTAAAGCACTCATTTGTGTATTTCAACATCGAGTAATTTTTTAAAGTAGTTGTTTTCTGTTGAATATTCAGAATGATGTGTGCATATACAAATATTTTTATCTGAAAGAGAATGCCAATTCTCAATTTCAGAAGTTTTTATACTTTATTTTCAAACTCTTATCGTGTGTGTTCAATAGATATAATTCAATGTTCGTCGTGGCATATAGCCAGGAAAGTAGTTGTTTTCTATTGAATCAACTGAGAAAGAGTAAATATTCCCATCACATAGAGAATGCGAATTCTCAATGTATTGCTTTATATAAATATATATCCATTTTTGTATGTTCATAATTTATCTGAGAATATTCCTTTTCAGCATTTATTTGTTTTTTTCAATACTGTCAACCTCTTAATCAACACTTTTTCTCAGGTGTTTCATTAATATTGTAAGATTATCGAGTAATTTTTCTTAAGCACTCATTTATGTCTTATTTTTCAAGTGCGTTAAAATTTTGTGATATCAACACTTGTTCTCAGGTGTTTCGTTGATATTGTGAAAATATCTAGTAATTTTTCGGAAGCACTAATTTTTTTTTGAGTGAGTTAACTTTGCAATCAACACTTTTTCTACAATGTTTTCATATTAGTGTAAAAAATATGGTGTGATTTTTCATAAGCTGTTTTTTGCGTTTTATTTTCAGGTAGGTTACCTTTCTTATGAACACTTTTTCTCAGGTGTCTCATTAATATTGTAAGATGATCCAGGAACTCTTCTTCTAAAGCACTCATTTGTGAATTTTTATTTTTCAAGTGCGTTAAGTTTGTAATCAACACTTTTCTCAGGTGTTTCGTTAATATTGTAAGAAAATCCATGTTCCAAAGCACCAATTTGTGTTTGTTCAAGTGTGTTAATTTTGTAATCAACACTTTTTATCAAGTGTTTAATTAATATTGTGAAACAATCGAAATTTTACGAAAACACTTATGTTTTTTCAAGTGAGTTAATTCTGCAATTAATACTTTTTCCCAGGAGTTTCATTGGTACGGTGAAAAAATTGAGTGATTTTTCAAAAGCACGCTTTTGGTATTTTTTTCTTATTTAAGTGCGTTAACAACAACAATTTTTCTCAGGGGTTTCATTGATATTGTGAGAACATTGAGTAATTTTTTGTAAGCACTCATTCTTGTATTTTTTCAAGTGCGTTAACTCTGTTATCAACACTTTTCCTCAGATGTTTCGTTAATATTGTGAAAAAATTACCGAGCTACAGAGATTTTTGATCAACTAAATTTGAACTAAGAGATGACTATATATCACAACTCATGCCGAGGACAAGATTCGATTGGTTATTAGGAAATATACATTTGAATGATAATGCTTTGCAGCCCAAACATGGAGATCTTGGCTACGACAAGCTATACAAAGTACGACCGCTTTTGAATGAATTGTCCGAAAATTTTACCAAATTCTACAAACCATCAAGGAATATCTCTGTTGATGAATCAATGATTACATTCAAGGGACGGTCTTCCTTACGCCAATACATGCCTAACAAGCCGATAAAGCGTGGGTACAAAGTTTGGGTGCGTGCCTCAGAAAGTGGATATACAGGGTCTTTCAGACTTAAATGTACATATGATACCTGTAGATAGAGGACACTTCGGTGGTTCCAAATCACCCCCTATCGATATGTCTACCGTCTTTTATAACTGAGATACAGGACGTTATCTTGATATTGGCATAATCTTCATCTGGTTATAATTTCTGAACCACTTTGTATAATCTATTCAATATTCATACTTGGTGGACATATTTCACTTATATTACCCATGAAAACCAAATGAAAATCCGGATCAGAATCCAGGTCCGTCTTGAGGAAAAACCGAAAACTTCTTTTATCTCAAAAACAACACTCTGTATGGCAAAATTTTATTGATCGGTTTTGATATTTGGAAAGAGCGGGAAAAAATGAATGAATAGTGACCTACTTTTTACGAGTGCGCATCCAATTTGAAAGATGGTTTATTATCATGTTTTGAAATATTCAGCTCCATTTCGAGGCATTTTTATTGAATTCATAATTCAAAACACAATTTTTATACAGAAAAATAACAGTCTCCAAAGTTCAACATCATTAGAATCAAACAGGTGAACTATCGATATTGTTTGATTGACAGAATAATTTGACGATGATTTTAAAAACTTTCGAGGACTCATTTTATACTTTACTATTTATTCATAAGCTGCGGTAAAGTAGGCTGTGCAGAAAAAATGAAAATTCTGACAGTTCATAATCACTATAGTTGCGATATTATTGGTAAAGTTATTGTAGGCACAATTATGAACACTTTGAAATGTAACAACCCAATACAAGCACCAGAAATAATTATCTCAACATTACCAATAATATCACACTAGTGATTATGACCTGTCAGATTTTTTTGCACAGCCTACTTACCGCAGCTCGTGAATTAGTGGAGAATAAAATGAGCCCTCAAAAATGTATGATACCATAGACAAATGATTGTGTCACAACAAATCTATCGATAGTTCACCTAATTTGACTATAATGATGTTGAACTTTGAAGACTGTTATTTTATTGTATTAAAATTGAATTTTGGATTATAAGTTCAATAAAAATGCCTCGAAATGGAGCTGAATATTCCAAAACTTGATAATAAAACATCTGTCAAACTAGATGCGCACTCGTAAAAAGTAGGTCACTTATTTAATTTTTTTCCGCTCTTTCCAAATATCAAAACAGACCTACAAAATTTTGCCATACAAGGTGTTGTTTTTGAGATAAAAGAAGTTTTCTGTTTTTCCTCAAGACGGACCTGGATTCTGATCCATATTTTTATATGGTTTCGATGGGTAATATAAGTGGAATATTTCTACCAAGTATGGATAAATTATACAAAGTGGTTCAAAAGTTATAACCACATGAAGATTTTGCCAAAATCAAGATAACGTCCTGTATCTCACTTATAAAAGACGGTAGACATATCAATGGGTGGTGAATTGGAACCACCGAAGTTTCCCCTATCTACAGGTATCATTTGTACATTTAAATCTGAAACACCCTGTATAGATCAATTCCAAATCTACACTGGAAAAGTTGGTGATAAATCAGAGACAAATTCAGGTTCTATACCTTTTCAACTTCAATTTCGGAAAAAGTAATTTCAGAAATGGTATACTCGATTTCAGAATCAGTGAGATGAATTTCAGAAAAAGTCCATTCAATTTCAGAAATGGTAAGTTGTATTTCAGAATTGGTAGGTTCAATTTCAGAAAAAAAATCCTTATATTTGTTCGAAATGTTTCAAATTGTATGTGAGATTAACAAACCATATTTACAATATTCAACTTGTCAAAAACAATAAGGAATACGCATGATTTTTTGTTTAATCGAAATTATATTCCTTCTTCCTTATAATAACATTGGATATCATTTATTAATCTCAAATTTGCTTGTGACTCTGAAAAATTTCATTTAAATGAGGCTAAATATGAAGTCACAGGAAAACGGGTTAGTGGCCATCACTAATATTATGACGTCATAGTATTAGGCCGCACAGCCATAGACTAGCGCGACAGAATGACAAGATTCAGTTTGAAAAAAAAAAGAAGAAGAGGTATGAGAAGAAAACAGTTTTAAACGCCAGAAATTTGAAATTTGAAAATGGAAAATGATAATGTTTATACCAAATACTGTTTAGTGCCGCAATGCCTTTCATCAACAAAAGTATCACCAGGAAAAATATTCCTTTCATTGCCAGTGGGATCGAGTGATAAAAATAAAGAGAAAAGAAAATTATGGTTGCAAGCCATAAATAAAAATGATTTATCCGAGAAAACCAGAGGATTTGTTTGTGAAGACCATTTCGAAGTGAGTATACGTTCAAGTATGTCCTAGTGAAACCCATTATACAGGGTGTTTCCTAATTGAATGTCAATATTTGGGGACGCAATTCTTGGGCCCATTCTAAAGAGAAAGTTTCATATGAACGTATGACCTAAACATCCTAACTTTTGAGATACAGGGTGGTGAAGTTCTCAAAAATTAATAGTTTTTTATTAATATCTGTAATACCACTTCAGATATTCTGATGAAATTTGGCATACATGTACTATGTATCAAGAGGCATCAGTTAGCGTACCACATTTTTTGTTGTTGCCACCAGTGGCGTTCGTATGGAATTTCACATACCTATTTTGGCAGACATTGATGGTACGCCACTGATTAATCTCCAAATTGAAATCATTCCTGAAATTCCCGATCATTTCTAAGCAAATTTGATCACTACAATTTTTTCAATCTGATGCACGGTTTTCGCTTAAAAATAAAAAGCTTTTCACTACATGATTATAGTAATATTGTTAATATGATAATATCACAATGCAGAGAAATAGTTTTTATTTTTAAGATCAAATTTCAGAAATACAATTCATAGTTCATGAACTTTGTATTCGTATTTGGTATTTTCGAATTATAACTTCTCATTGTAGTAGGCTATATTAATTTCCGAGAATTTTACCACCCTGTATCTCCAAAGTTGGGACGTTTAGGTCATACGTTCATATGAAACTTTCTTCTTAAAATGGGCCCAAGAATCGCCTCCTCAAATATTGACATTCAATTAGGAAACACCCTGTATATCAGTGATTATGTTCCTCATCTTTTTAGGAGAATAATATAATATGTGATTTCGTTTTCAGCTTGAAGAAGATATGGAAAACTATATGAGATATAAATTGATAGGTGGTAATATATATATTTGAAACAACATGCAAAAAGAAGTCCTGTTTGATCATTCTTATTGTAGATATTTGCTTATTATTCAGTTATTATTATTCAGAATATTGAGATCATATAATTGAGATAGATTATAGTTATAGAAACTACAAGCTCAGATAATCATAACCTCACTTTCTCTTCTTATATTATTTTCAATCTTTCGGACATGAATGTTTGACATGACAAATAAAAACAGCCACATCCAGTCGGAAATCATCGCTGCAGTTCGGCTGTTGGTCGGAAAGTTGCAAATATTATGATTTTCAATCAGAAATTATTGAATATTCGGTGCTTAATAATGTTTTTCGGATGTATAATTCGACATCTATACATATGAGTAATGGAACAAAAATATATTCCAGTGTAAAATTTTCACACGCGTATACCCTATTCAATAACATAATTATAATCTCAATTTAATCCACAGATGCCTTCCATCCGAATCGCTGGAAGATAATAGCGTTGCACATGATTATGAGAATGCAAACACATTTGAGGTGTTATCATTTTCATTGAATGATCTGCACATTCCTTAAGACATCGCAGTCTGAATTCTATCTGGTTGAGCAAGCTGTTCAGATCTCCAGCTATGACCCTTTGGCGATGCTCTTGCAAGAAGCTCTTCACTTCTGACTTGAAGGCACCCCATGTATGTTCAATCTGATTCAACATAGGGCTCTCAAACACCGTTCATGCACTGTAAACAATCTTCTCTTTTGCAATTAAAAACATTTCAAACATATAAAAGGATTTCATCTTCTGAAATTGAACCTACCAATATGAATTCTGAAATACAACTTACCATTTCTGAAATTGAATGGACTTTTTCTGAAATTCATCTCACCGATTCTGAAATTGAGTTTACCATTTCTGAAATCGAACTAACCAATTCTGAAATCGAGATTACTTTTTCCGAAATATAACTCACCGATTCAGAAATTGAAGTTGAAAAGGTATAGAGTGGTAACAGATTTGACAAGATCACTAGTTGATCGGCACCATACTGTCTATTTTGATAATTACTTTACGTCTCTGCCACTTTTGAGAACGATGAAATCAAAGAAAATTTTTACTTGCGGTACTTAGAGCGAAGCGTATAAGAATACCAGTCGATTTGAAAGTAGATAAGGAAATGAAAAGGGGCGAAAGCGACTGGCGAATAACTGATGATGGCATAAGTTTCTTGAAATGGAAGGATACAAGAATAGTTACCATTGTAAGTCATTTCCATAATCCTGATATTATAGGAACTGTTGATCGCAAAAAAAAGAATGGAGAAATAGAAACAATCACGTGTTCAAACATTATCAAAGACTATAATGCTAATATGGGGTATGTTGACAAAGCAGACCTGCTCAAGACAACTTACCAAATCGACAGGAAAAGTAGGAAGTGGTGGCCCAGGATTTTGTGGCATTTAGCAATATGATCCTCACAGATTTCCGATTGTGTATTGTTACTGGGCTAGTTGGAGCAGCTACTGAAAATCCTCGTAGAGGTAGGCCTAGTGGAGAAATGTCTGTGAGTCACTTCAAGCCAAATGTTCCTCTGGAGAAAAGGTGGGATCGGGATGCTCATATTCCAATACATTCCACTTCTAGGAGATGTGCGTTATGTAGTTCGAGAGCAGATCAGCACCGTACTAGATGGTCATGTACTATGTGCAAAGTAGGCCTTTGCCTCAACGACAAAAAAAATTGCTTCGAAAAGCTCCATAGCAAAAACTAATCAAGTGGAAACTTCCACAAGAATTTTGAATATGATAATACTGAATTTATGTTTATGAATAAAACTCAAACTTTTTTGATCGACGTCTTTTATTTGCTTTGTGGTATCGTGGTGACACCACTTGCTAACTCATTAACGAATGAATAAAAACACATAAATCAGTTGAATTGTTGAAAATTTTAACAAAACTTCATGGAATATTGAACGTAATCAATTTTTATTTCATTTTGGAAAATTCTGCCTTGAAAGGGTTAAACAAAATTTTGAACTTTTTTCCAACCGAATGTTGAGGTCAGGACCGGAGCATGGACTGGGTTGCAACTCTCCAAGGCACTTTTTCCTGGTTACTTGGAATTTATTGAATGATTATTATAATAATTTTCTACTTTACTATTATTATTATCACCATTATGAAAATGTGTCTCAGAACTAAAATTTTATTTTCATATATACAGGTTGAGTTGAATCAATTGATTAGGGCACTATATTAGTCAATTCGAATTGAATGTTATCATTTATTGGTACCTACTTATTATACGGTAGATTACAATAAATAAACTTAGTGGGTCTCTTGAATGGGATACCGACTTAGAAGATCGACACCCCCTGTGTAGCGGGCCAACACTCTAATAGGCACTCCAAGAGATAAAAAAATACAAATATTACATTCAAATGATTTTACACCAGAGTGCACTCTTGCCCGTGACCAGTTGAATCAAATCTGTAGCTGGATTTCTAGATTACATTCTAATGATTTTTCACTGATGTGTAATCATCGGGTTACATCACGATGTAGAAAATGCTTCAGTGATTTTGAAGAAAATTGACATTTGTATCTGTCTGTTGTTTCCCCAAACAATTAAATTTGACTTATTCTTTGAATCAGATGAAAAATGGTGGAAGAACAGTTTGCAGCAAATAGCAGAGCCAGGACACATCTTTGGATTACTCAGTCTTCCAGAAGTGAGGTGCTTCATGAGTGTCATTAAATGGTTGAGTATCCACATTATTGATCTCACTGTCAATAAAATAATTGTCTTCTTGCTTTATTCCCAGCAACGTGTCAGGAGAATCAAATTGTAGTTCGTCATAATCAAGTTCTATATTTCATTCTTTTTTAATAACACCAATGTCTGCTAAAGTGACAGGATCATCGACATACTCATCTTCAGATTTCACGAATCTTTCACTAGTATCGAATTCTTCAATTGGTTTATCCTCATTGTGTTTCAATGAATGTCGAGCTAAAACAGCCTTCCTACTATATTTCTTGGGACAAATGTTACATTTGTATGGTTTCTCTTCAGTGTGTGATCGTATATGTACAGTGTGTCCAGTTTTCGATGCTTTTGTGCGATATCTCAGTTGTCTTTGGAGATAGAGAGCTGCGGTTTTCGCATTACTGTCTTACTTTCTTGTGAAACGGACAATGCCGCAAACAGAATTGTTACAGCTCTCCATGTTCTTGAGATACAGGGCGAAATTGAAAATTCTCACTTTTTGAGCACCACCCGTATCTTGGTTAGTATCCAACTTATTGGCGAGGTGAGAACGGAACCTTGTATAACTTTTTACGCATAATACAGTGGCGTACTCATTCTGTTTCCGTAATGGCTCATTTTCAGAAATTGAAGCCAACATTTTCTTTTTCAAATGGGACACCCTGTATATTTCTTCACATTTCGATTCAGATTTTTTTTGGCTTTCCGAAAATATATAATAGTTGACATTTTTCTATATTATTGATGTTTTAATTCAAAGATATTCTTTTACTATGCGTTTTCGCAAGTAGGCCGTTGTGACTCGGTAGAAAACAAAGGTGTTTATAGCTGTCAATAGTTGTTAACATGAACGCTCATCAAGTTTTCATGCTATACTGTGTTTGTGTATCCCTCTGGCTCAGTTGAATAATATATATTTTCAACAAGACTGCCCACAATTCTCAAATAAAACGACAATTTCTAGAAATTAATTTTTTTCAACGATGGACAATGGATAGCCACTAATGGACCTATAAGATGGCCTCCAAGATCACCAGATCTATCAGTTTTAGATTTCTTTTTATGGGATTTTCTGAAAGACAAGATTTACAACAACATCGTTTAATGGAAGAACTTAGAGCAGCCACGCATTCTGCTTTCCGATATTTGCGGGGCCGTCCATTTATACTTCAAAATGCTCTTAAAAGAATCAGAAAAGTTTGTGAAATTGCTATAAGCGAAAACGGTCATCATTTTGAACAATATTTATGATAATTGGAAAAGACTTTATGAACATGTTGATAGTCAAATTTTGAATTAAAATATTAATAATAAAAAAAGTGTGTGACTATTGAATATTTCCGGAGAGCTTTTGAAAATCTGAATTGAACTATATATGTATGTTCCATTTGAAAACACAGTATAGCATGTAAACTTGATGAGCGTTCATGTCAACATCTATTGACAGCTATAAACAACTTTGTTTTCTACCGAGTCACAACGGCCTACTTGCGAAAACGCATAGTAAAAGAATATCTTTGAATTAAAACATCAATAATATAGAAAAATGTCAACTATTATATATTTCCGGAAAGCCAAAAAAAAATCTGAATCGAAATGTGAATAAATATACAGGGTGTCCCATTTGAAAAAGAAAATGTTGGCTTCAATTTCTGAAAATGAGCCATTACGGAAACAGAATGAGTACGCCACTGTATTATGCGTAAAAAGTTATACAAGGTTCCGTTCTCACCTCGCCAATAAGTTGGATACTAACCAAGATACGGGAGGTGCTCAAAAAGTGAGAATTTTCAATTTCGCCCTGTATCTCAAGAACATGGAGAGCTGTCACAATTCTGTTTGCGGCATTGTCCGTTTCACAAAAAAGTAAGACAGTAATGCGAAAACCGCAACTCTCTATCTCCAAAGACAACTGAGATATCGCACAAAAGCATCGAAAACTGGACACACTGTACAGTCAACTCTCCTTTTTGGCGGAATTTTGCTCTACAAGTAACACATTCGAATGATTTTTCACCAGAGTGCACTCTTGCATGTGTCCAGTTGAATCAAATCTGGAGCAGTATTTCTAGATAACATTCTGATGATTTTTCACTAATGTGTAATCATATAGGTTTACATCACAATGTAGAAAAATGCTTCAGTGATTTTGAAGAAAATTGACATTTGTATCTGTCTGTTGTTTCCCGAACAATAAAATTTGACTTCTATTTTTGGAATCAGATGGTGGAAGAACAGTTTGCAGCAAATAGCAGAGCCAGGACACATCTTTGAATTACTCAGTCTTCCAGAAGTGAGGTGCTTCATGAGTGTCATTAAATGGTTGAGTATCCACATTATTGATCTCACTGTCAATAAAATAATTGTCTTCTTGCTTTATTCCCAGCAACCTGTCAGGAGAATCAAATTGTAGTTCATCATAATCAAGTTCTATCTTGCATTCTTTTTTAATAACACCAATGTCTGCTAAAGTGACAGGATCATCGACATACTCATCTTCAGATTTCACGAATCTTTCACTAGTATCGAATTCTTCAATAGATTTATCCTCATTGTGTTTTAATAAATGTCGAGTTAGAACAGATTTTTTACAATATTTCTTGGGACAAATGTTACATTTGTATGGTTTCTCTTTAGTGTGTGTTCGTACATGTACAGTCAACTGCCCTTTTTGGCGGAATTTTGCTTTACAAATATCACATTCAAATGGTTTTTCACCAGTATGCACTAACTGGTGCCGATTCAAATCAATTCTAGAAATGAATGTCTTGAAGCAAATATCACACTTGAAAGGCTTAAGCCCAGAGTGAATTCTTAGGTGTACAGTCAAGCTATTCTTTTTGCCAAATTTTTTATCACACAGTTCACATTCGAATGGTTTTTCGCCAGTGTGCACTCTTAAGTGTGCAGTTAAATCAAATTTGGCATTGAATTTCTTGAAGCAGATATCACATTCAAAAGGTTTTTCTCCAGTGTGGACTCGTAGATGAACAGTCAACTGACCTTTCTGGCTGAATTTATTTTTGCAAAAATGGCATTCAAATGGTTTTTCACCAGTATGTACTCTTTCATGTACCATTAAATCAGTTCTGGAATTGAATTTCATGGAGCAATTATTGCATTCAAATGGTTTCTCACCAGTGTGTGACCTGAAGTGTATAGTTAACTGTCCTTTTTGGCTGAATTTCCCCTTACAAATATGACACTCAAATGGTTTTTCACCAGTGTGCACTCTTTCATGTTTCCTTAAATCAAATCTGTAATTGAATTTCCTCAAGCAAATATTACATTCAAATGGTTTTTCACCAGTGTGGACTCGTAAATGAATGATCAAGTTATTTCTTTTGATGAACTTCTTATCACAGAAGTCGCATTTGAATGAGTTGTCATCAGAGTGCACTCTTAGGTGAACAGTTAAATTAAATTTAGAATCAAATTTCACTGAGCAAATATTACATTCAAATGGTTTTTCACCAGTGTGGGATCTTGAGTGTACAGTTAACTGACCTTTTTGGCTGAATCTTTCATTACAAATATCACATTCAAAAGACTTTTCTCCAGTATCCATTATGGAACATACACAAATATTGATATCTTTTAGTGAAATAGAATATTAATTATATAACAAACCAGGCAGATATGAAACTCCTAAGCTCAGATGTTAGTACAAATTTCTAAGCAACCTTGAAAAAACGTACAGCATGTAATATTGGAACAAAAGTATGAAATATTCCAAAATATTGGACAAATAGACAATTTGAACTATCAACTACTTACATGAAAATACTACCTGAATTAATAATTTAAATGGAAACTCATTCATAATTTCTTTCAACAACTAGAATTTTTAATGGTATTTAAAGGGTGAAGCCATTGAAACAGCTTTTTTGAAAATTTTGATCCTCGATATTTCACTCCTTTGTAATTAACTCACTATTGCTAAAAATGCTAATGCATTACTTCATGCAATTGCCAAGGTCATCGTCCATTTCACTCTTCTATCAGAATCTATGATCATCAGTCATGGCTCCAAGATGATGCGGACTTATGATCAATTTCATTCTCCGTTGATGTCCTGCGTCCATGCAGAGGTCAATACTGTAAATTTCTATACATTTCTATATTTTTGACGCGGATGCTTCAGAATAAGTCAGTTGTTGCTACCTGGAAATATGAGAATAAAATGGATCAGTAATAAGGAAAATTTTCTCAAACGCGTCGAGTTGTCCTGATTGACAGCACACCGAATCAGTTGAGTTTCTGCTCAAACAAATCATTTTATGAAAAGACAATAATGATACAAAATTAATGATTGTCTTAAAATAGAAAAATGGGGTCACTAGTGCTCACATAAAAAACAGGGAGAGCCGTTTATCAATACCATTTGCAGTCAGGATAAAGCATTTAAGTACAGAACTATGGGATTCTTGCGGTGATCGTTGAGAGGTGCACATCGTTGACCTATTCCTAGCTTGATCCTAACCTAAGAAAAGTAGATATTAACAAGTAAGTGTATAGTAGTCTGGGTTGTCTGATCTTCTTTAAATAAGCTTTGGAAGATATTCAACTTTGTGTAACATCTTCACATTTTTGATTCTTGAGATATCACCAATTGTTATCTGGTGAATGAACTTAGTAGTTCCTAACATGGTGGATAACTCCCCCGGGAGACCGGGGGGAGGTGATTTGACTTTGGATCATGACACAAAGATTTTCAAAGACCTGATAGAGAGATCTCCATATACGAAGGAGGCAGTAAATAACTTATTTATTTTTGCAAATAACTGTCATTATAACCCACAAAAATTTAATGAATTAATAACAAGTACCTATTATTATTAAACAGGATTTCGTACAGGAATGTGGGGGAATCTTAAAAGATGGATATTTTCTGAATAATGAAAGGGATCTGAAGGTCAAATTGCCTCCGAGAGTTAACATTCTTGCAGATCTAGCTCGAGATCTAGTTATGAAAAAGCAAACAATGAAGCAGAATAAAGAAATATCGACAAAAAAGATGACAATACCATGATAAAGAAATCTAAATTGAGTGATAAGGAACAAAATGAAAATGAAAATATGGATATTATGAATGATTTGCGGGACTCTGATAACATTCTGAATGTATCTTCTCAAAATATAGATATTATGAAATTTGAATACTTGGACCATGGGCCATATAGTATATACTTAGAATCTACAGATGGAAATGTTGGATATCTCCCAAACTTGGCAGTTGGAAAAAATTTTCATCAAAACTCTACATATAATCCAAATTCGATTGAAAGAAGGGGGGAAAATAGATTGATGATTACTTTCAAAAAAATTGAGGAAGCTAATAAATTACTTGAAGATAACCATTTCCTATCAATAAATAAATTTCGAACTACAATACCTAACAATTTAATTACATCAAAAGCTATTATCAAAGATATTGACACAATATTTTCTGAAGATGAATTAAAGAGTAATATGAAGACTATGATAATAGAATAATCATTCATGTGAGAAGATTGAAATAGAAAGTAAGAAACAATGGAGAAATTGAATATAAAAATGTCCCAGTTATTTTAGTTACATTTCGAGGAAAGTTGATCCCAAATATGGTATTTATGTACTCTTGCAGTTTTGAAACTCAGAACTATTATGCACCTGTCATGCAGTGCCACAACTACCTAAGGTATGGTCATACAAAGGCGCAATGTAAGGGTAAAATCAGATGCCCTAAATGTGCAGAGAACCATGCTTTGAATAGTTCTGTGGTGAAGAACATTTAACAAACGAACCTAATTAACCTTTCAAAAACAGACAATGTCCGGAATTTCATAGACAGAGGAGAATCAAAGAGCTTATAGGAGAAAGGAATATATCCTTCTTCGAAGCATCGGAATTGGTTCCCAATATTAACAATAGTGGACATGGAAATAACGTAAATCAGCATAACTTCAATGTGAATAACTTTCCACAGTTACCAAGCACTAATGCAATCTTGGCGCAAACACAAAATAACCTTACCCCACGTGTTCATACCCCTCAGGGATATAACAAAGCTACAAAAAGTAACAACTACACTATCGTAAAGTCAAAACAATATAGTAATAACCACGATAATAGAAATGTCAAAAGAGGGTATGGAAGTGAACATAGGGAACTATTAATAATTCCTGATGGCCAAGTCAAAGTCAATCCAACAAGAATTCCATCAATCATTCCACTCCCTGGTCAGGCCTCTGGCTCTGATCCAGTTATGAGCCCAAAAGAATATAAACAGAAAATTAGAGATGACATCAGTGATATCTACTTCAAACACCTAACAACTTTTCTTGAATTAATTAAGGAATTTATTCCACCACATAGTTCTACATCATCACCGCTTTTTGAATTAATTGAGGAGACTGGAGAATGTCAGAATTAAAATTAATAAATTGGAATATTCGAAGCTATAATGCCAACAAAGCAAACCTATTAGACTTAATAGATAATATTAGACCAGATATTGTTTGTTTATCCGAAATTTGGTTAAAACCAAATATGTATATATATATACCATGTCAATAAAAGGATTCAAATCAATTTCACATAACAGATAGGATGGAGAGGGAGGGACATGTATATTGATGAAGGAAACGATTGAATTTGACTTTCAAATTCCAAACAGGGTAAATATAGTGGAAGTGAAAGTAGGGGATACGGATATATTCTCTATATATATATCCCTCCGGATAAAACAGTAGTAGATGACATTTTTTGGAGAAACTGTATAAAAAATAAAAATTTTATCCCAAGTGGAAATTTCAAATGCCACCACACAAACTGGAGGAATTCAAATAATAATAGAGGGGGAAATGTATTGAATAGTTTAGTTGATGACGGATACATGACCATAATTAGTGATTTTCAACCCACTATTATTTCTCTTCAATCAAAAAGTGTTATTGATTTGATTGTAACATTCCTAAATTTGTATAATGGAGTAGAAGTTAAAACATTAGAGGACACTTCCCAGCCAACCATCGTGTGACATCAACATCTGTGTGATGTAACAACCTTGCATAAATGCAATATCCCGTTAACACATCTTATCGACGTAGATTCGATATCAACGTCGCAAGGTGTCATCGCAACCAGGAAACTATGTAATGTGGCAGCGACTTCTTCAAACAACATCTCTTCGACGTTAACTAAATAATTCACATTGATATCCTCATGAGATATCTTTGTGACCTGTGAGTGTGATGCAGACATGCGCAAAACGAACGCACACGCCAGACGCCTTGTTGAGCTGTGCATGGCCATGTCAGTCAGTCAGTCAGTCAGTCACTCAGTGAGTCCGACTCCGTACAAACTATTTCCTTCCAAATTCTCTGTTGAAATATCTCAGATAATTTATAGCACATATTATAGCAGCTTCAAATTGGAGGTATACAATCATTTAGGAACGACGGTGAGTTCAATCACAATAGGTAATATTGTAATTATCTCTGAGATAGGAATATTGCAATCTAAAACAAGGTGGATGAAAGATCCCAAGATAATGAAAGTGTATTTGATATGAATCATTTATGAATAATGTATATTTGAATTGCTATATTTATGTGTCATGTTTTACTTCAAGATAACTAATTAGGGTGATTGTCATGATAAGTTTTGTATCATCTGTTTTTACTTTCGGAAAATAAACATTTCCTTCGTAAAGTTGAACAATTATCATTATTATATATCCCACACGGCGACCACATCATCGATGTCGCAGTGTGATGTATTTGTAATATGAAATGTACACTTGTATGTGACCTGGTAGTGATTTTTCATGTGATGTCGCATTTCATGTCTGAACGACGTCACAGTGATGTTGCTTGAGTCGGACATTTTCACATCGCCACGTTGTATCGGTAACATGTTTGTGACTTCAAATGCGATATCGCATGTCACAAAGTGATGTGGCGTATACATCACTTATACATCTCATGGTTGGCTGGGTTACGGGTCCGACCATTTTCCTATTGAAGCCAGTATACAATTTAACAATCATGTTACTACTGACATGGACATAGGATAATAATGAGACAATTTTCAATCATAAAAAAATTGAATGGAACAAGTATTACCAATGTATTGAAATGTCCACCATTAACTCATACAATGACCACATAACGGCAATTAATCTTGGAATAATTGTAGCTGCCCCAAAAATAAACGTGAATAATAATAGATATACAAATTTAATGAAGCCCCCTTGGTGGGATCAGGAATGTTCAGAAATTGTTAAAAAAAGAAAGGAAAAATTTGAAGCATATAAGGAGTCATCTAATCAAGAAAACTTTATAGATCTGAAAAAAGAGAAAGCTAAATCTAGATATTTTCTCAAGTGAGATGCGTTCTGGATAAAGTCAAAGACTCTGCACCCGGTAAAGACAAAATTACATATAAGATGATTAGATATTTGCCAAAAAAATGCGTTAACATGGCTGGTATCATTCTATAATGAGATTTGGTTAAATAATCGGGAAATCCCAGAGGAATGGAAAGATGTAGTGTTGATTCCTATCCTGAAACCAGGAAAAGACCCTAATAACCACAATAATTATAGGCCAATCGCCCTATCATCATGTTTGAAAAAAAATTTTGACCACTTAACCAAGTTTAGGCTCGAATGGTGGACTGAAGATTATAACATATTACCCGATAATCTATTTGGTTTCAGGAAAGGGATGGGTACAACGGAAGCACTATTCAATTTATATGTCGATATCCAAATCAATAGTATCAAAAATCTGCATAGTAGCAACATTTCTGGACATTGAATCAGCTTATGACAATGTCATACCTGAGATCCTAGTCCAAAGTCTCAAAGATCTGGAAGTGAATAATAATATTATCATTATGTTTAAGCTCATCAGTGAAAAGAATATATATGTTAGGGATAAGAATAATAAAATATGGGGTCCGAGAAAATCTTACAAAGGATTATTGCAAGGGTCAGTGTTGAGTCCTATTCTATTCAACCTATATTCTGTTACACTATGGGATGCAATTCATCTACATTGCAGTTATATTCAGTACGCTGATGATATTACTCTATTCAAGTCCCATAAGACTCATATAGTTGCAAGACATCATATTGAGAGAGCGATAAAGTCAATGGAAGAATGGCTGGATGTACACTGGTTGAGTATATCAGCCGAAAAATCCAAATGTATGGTATTTTCAAAGACACATCAGAATCAAATATTAAATATCGAATTTAATAACGTTACTATAGCTCAAGTAGAGCATCATAAAATTATCGGTTTAACCTTTGATAGGGACCTTACGTGGACAAAACATGTTACGGAAATAATAAATAAGTGTAATAGTATACTAAATATAATTAAATATCTAGTAAGGGTAAGTTGGGGTTCAGATCCAAAAATTATCATACATCATACTCTAATTTTATCAAGAATTAAATATGGGTTGATAATGTATGGAAACACTAGCAAGAATAATGTAAAATCAATATCTGGTATGCAGCTGAAATCGCTCAGACTGTATATGGGCATTATGAGATCCTCCCTATCTAATACAGTATTGGTGGAGACCAATGAGTATTCCATTGATTTGAAACAAAAAATTATATTACCTTTAATTTTATGTTGAACCATTATGCCATCAGGTCGAGCCCAATTAAAAAATGATGGAATTTGAAGAAGTGGTGTCTAGGACAAATAGGAATAATTACCCCCGTTTAACCAGATAAGGGCGGTAAATAGGAATTCTCTTTAAGAACTACCTGTAGACAGTTATTACGAGAAATATGATATTTTGGAAGACATTGACATAGAGAAAAAGGAAGAAGTCTGTATACGAACAAAATCTGGAACAAAATTTATTCATATAAGTAATGAAAGATGGCCAAATTATAAGCATATCTATACTGATGGGTCTAAGACAGTGGACAAAGTTTCATTTGGGATATATATCTTCCATAAAGATTTGTCAAAGGGGGGATTATCCACACAAAATCTTCAATCTTGACTGCTGAATAAACAGCAATTTATTTTGCACTCATCTATATAGCTGGAGAGCCGGATAGCTATATTTTTTTTTTCAGGCTCCATAAGTTCTCTAATGGGACTGCAAAACAATCATATAAAAATGAATAATAACAACTTATTCTTGTAAATTGAACAGTTTTGGTCAGAACAAAAACGGTTTTTTAATCAAGTTAGCCTGGATCCCTGGACACAGGAATATAGAGGGTAATGAAAAAGCAGATCAGATCGCAAAAAACGCAAATATTCCATATTCCATATAGAATTAACCAAGTATTAAACATAGACCTGATTCCTCATATCAGAGAAAGTAGGTACTAAAAATAAATTTCAAAATTTTTGGGACCTCTCTTCAATGAATAAAGGTAGAAGGAGAGATACAACCGAGAATGGTTCAAGGAATGTTAAATGGTTTCCCGCAGATCATTCACAGCCATTGTAAGAATAAGAATAGGGCATTGCTCTTTGCTGTTTCATCTTAAGATTAAAATTCAGGAGTCTAACTTATGGTCTGAAGAAGATTATTTAGAATATTCGAAACTACGGAAAGAAACTAAATCAGGGGGTAAAAATGATATCAAAAATTATAGAGGCATTTCCAAAATTTCGTGTATCCCAAAAGTGTATGAATCTATACTTACGGACTCGCTTACGGATGAGCTATTTGAAACTTCTCATATTATATCAGAACAACAACATGGTTTCTTTAAAGGTCGATCAACCGCTACCAATCTAGGTGTTTTCCAGAATACGGTGTGTAATAAACTTGAGAGGGGTTACCAGGTGGATGTTATTTATACAGATCTTGCTAAAGCTTTCGACTCAGTAAATCATTAGCTGTTAATTGCTAAGTTGGAGGGATTAGGTGTGGTTGTCAGCTTTTTGGCATTGATAAAGTCTTATTTGAGCAGTAGAACACAGTACGTAAAAATTTCTAACAGTACATCAAATCCAATCTATGTGACTTCTGGAGTCCCCCAAGGGTCCCACATTGGTCCTATACTGGTCTTATTATTCATAAATGATGTCATTGATCTATTTCAAAATTCCACAGTATCACTCTATGCTGACGATCTCAAATTTTATAAAGAAGTAACTTGTTTGAATGACTGCCAGATTATCCAACAAGACTTGGAGAAGTTTTGTAACTTTTGTGAACTAAATTTATTGGATATAAATGTTGATAAATGCAAGGTGATGCGTTTTTATAGAATACAAAATCCAATTGTATGTGATTATTTTATTGATAATGTCAATTTACAGTCTGTTGAATATATAAGTGATTTAGGTGTTGTGTTTGACAAAGACCTTAGTTTCAACCATCACATAAATAGTATTTGCAATAAGGCCTTGAGAGTGTTTGGATTTGTGGAAAAACACACTCAAAATATATCCAATATTGAATCGATAAAAACATTATATCTATCGTTGGTACAGGGTGATTCGCCATAAATGTCCCCCTCTCTAGCTCAGTTAATTTTGAACCGTTTTCAACGTTTTGAATATCATCTGAAATGATTTTTGATAGAGTTTTTTCCGCCACATCAGAAAATACAACGTGCTCGGAACAAACGATCTACAGGGTACTATTTGTTTTTTTTAATGGAACAACCTATTATTCATTGTATTTTCAGATTCTCCCTGGAGAGCTGATTTCATCAATGTATCACACTTGGGGTATAGCGAAAATGATTACAGAGATATAGGGTCTTCAAAATCGAGATTTTTCAACTTTAGAATTTTTCTGTGACGAAACTGTTCATTATCGGTCAAAACGGCTTTCATGTCCGTATCTCAACTTTTTATTTACTATCTACTGAAATTAAATAAATGGAACAGATACAGGGTGATCAGAATTCTGAATCTTGAACCACACTGTATATGTTCCAATTAAATGTCAGTAGATAGTAAATCAAAAGTTGAGATAGGGACATTGTAGCCGTTTTCACTAATAATGAATAGTTTCGACACAAACTGATCCTAAAGTTGAAAAATCTCGATTTTGAACACCCTATATCTCTGTAATCATTCCCGCTAGACCCCAAGTGTGATACATTGATGAAATCAGCTCTTCAGGGAGAATATAAAAATGCCATGAAATACAGTGTGTTCCATTTGAAAAAATCAAGTAGTACTCTGTAGATCGTTTGTTCCGAGCACCCTGTAATTTCTGATGCAACGGGACAGAAATTTCTGAAAAATATTTTAGATGATTTTTCAAATTTTTAAATCGGTTCAAAAATAAGTAAGCTAGAGGGGGGACATTTATGATGAATCACCCTGTACGTAGTGTTCTGTTCGCTTTACAAAATTCATAATCTATAAAATGAGAATGTCTTTTCATGGATTTGATGCTACTATGAGGCTCACAATAGTTAACATTCAAACTTGCTCTGATCTTGTTTCTGCACAAAATTTTTAATAACTCCATCGATTGCTCTGATATCATGAACAAATTGTTCATAAACGCTACTCCTAGGAATACAAGAAATAGGCAGTTTTTCTATTTGCAAAATCACCGAACTAATTATGGCAGCACTGAATTCACATCTAAACTTCAGAAAAATTACAATGATCATTTTGCTTCCCTTGATATTTTCAATATTTCATTGAGTCGCCTTAAATCACAAGCATATCACAAGCTGCGGTCTGAATTTGAATTTGTACATACATAGTTTTATGTGTTTTTTTTGTATCCTATATTTCTATAGTTTTTATGATTTTTAACTTGTTGAATGTTTATTGTTATATAACTTATATTTTATACTTTATGTACCATTTGGAATTATATATTATTCTGTGGTGTACTTTGATGAATAAATAAATAAAAAGTGCAGAGGATAGCAAGATGTGACATCTCTCCAAAAAGAGATTATTGGACATTGAAGCAAGAGAAATGAATTCTGCTGGGAAATCAGTGGAATTGGTGTGGATACCAAGCCACACAGGTATATATGGTAATGAGAGAGCAGACGCATTGGCCAAAGCAGGAAGTAATCTCCAGGTCATTCAACGAGTTCACGAGTTCAAACATGGTACCAGGATATTCAAATTCTTCTGAAACAGCAAGCTTGGAGTAAATGGATGAATACATACACGAGTTGAGTAGATATAAAGGAAGAAAATACACTCCTTCCATAAACACATCATTGAGAGTTCCCTGGTTTGAATCATTTCCTTCCCTATATCAAGAAGTGACATAACAACATTATGCATAATGAGAAGCGGGCTTTGTCTCACTACTATCCACCTAAACAGAATTGAAGTTAAAGACTCTCCATTATGTAAATGTGGCCTCACTCAAGATCTGGAACTTCCTTTTCAACTGCTCAAATAACCAGTACAATATAAATATCAGTTACTGTCCAGGAATTACCCTAGCAAGGGAGGAGAAATGGCCCTCCCTCACTTCACAACATTCTATTTGAAAATCTATCTGTTAAAAAGTGGAAGCTAATTTCTCAATTTTTCAGTAATTCGGGCCTTGAACTTTAAAAATGAAAAACTAATAGTGAACTTTTAGTGCAGCTTTTTAGACTAGAGATAATTGCTTTGCTTAGTAACATGCATGATGGACTGCAGTAGAGTTGGCTGATAGTGCTTGTAGAGCATTATATAAATAAATGCAATGTTTTAATTTCAGCAGGATCCTCTAGGGGTATGGGATGTCCCAGATCCATTTCACGGTGGGCCCCAATAAAGAGGTCAACAAATCAAATACTGTGCATACTTGGCCAGATAGTTCTGGTAACTAAGGCCATCCAAATTGAAAAGAAGAAGAAGAAGCCTTTCATTATCTCCCAAGAAGCAATTTTTTGTCTCAGTAGTAGTATGGTGGGAAGGCTACAGCCAGGCAAGTAGGCCCTCATGGGCACTTTTTGCCAACCACTGCCAACCCCTGCTCTCCACATATCTACACATCCTTTTGCTAGTTGTTCTTTCTGAACCTCCCTGACCTTCTGATGAAAGTCGGGATACCTCTCCACTCTAATTCGACTGAATATCGTCCTATGTGTTAAGTATTATTATCAGTACCTAGTTGTAAACTTGTAGAATAGGTTGCTGAAATATATCACACTGATTTCGGGGCACCCTGTATAATATTTGTTCCAGAGCACAAATTGTGCAGACCTGTATAAACCAAAGATCTGATGAAAACTAAAAACTTAAGTTGAAGACAAAATGTGTTTTCCTATTAAAACAACAAATACATTTCAGGTAAGTTTAATAAATTACAACAGGCATTCATAGAAAAAAGGGTGGTCTCACCTTATCATACCTAAACTCCTACTTAAACTCCACAAAATTATCAACAATATAGATTAGTATATTATTATAGCAAATTATTATTATTATTATTTTAGCACTTTCCCTTTATCAAAGTAAATATAAACAAAACAACAATGTCACTTCTTGTTGTCACCAATGTCAACAATACAAATACGTCTACTGCGAAAGTCGTCACACGTCACACCGTCACTGTCACACGAACTTTAGTTCTGTGCACGTCAGTCTCGAATCTCGATCTCGAATTCAATTCTACCTGAATTGGTTCACTGCGCCATAGATGCAATGCATAGATCTAAATACACACTTTAGATCTATGTGCAATGCAACCAATGAACTAAATATAATTGAATTTATTGAATGATGGATTGAATGCAACAAATAATCAGTGTGGTGAGGATAATTCCTCTACAGGGTGTCCCAGAACAACGTACCATAAATTCAACAGGGTGAACTAGAGACTGAAATAGGCCGATTAAAGTCAACGTAGCATACGGAAATGCAACATTGAGCCGTGAGAGGAAATTGAAGAATAATTTCATTATTTCATTTCCAGATTTTCTTGAATCCCTATTTCGAAATCCTCCAAAGGTACCTATATACTGGGCTGAAATACGTAGGGCAATTTACTATCGTGAATGTGCATGAAAAACTTGTCATATTAATTCAATCAATATACAGGAAGATAGGCGCATTTTGCATTCTCTTTGATGAAAATTTATATAACTATTTTGGAATAGGTAGGCCACTGACCACTTTTGGATATTGATGAATGAGAAAATTAATTATCTTACTAATCTTTGGTAGATGTCCATATTGCTCAAAGTGAGTGAAATATATTTCAAAGCAAGCATTCCTCCCTTCCTTTGAATTATCTTACTGTTTCTTCACTGCAGTTTTTTTATACTTTCACTTGTAGGCCGTTCAGGGTGGTGAGCGCCTGCGTGCAGGATTTTTTGTGCACCCCTAATGTTATGATTTTAATATCAAAAGATACCTCCTATATACATCGTAATTTTTTTATGATTTCTTCATTACAATAAATTATCAATCCAGGAATTAGCAATCGAAACGGCAAAAGGATTGCTTCCAGAAAAATCAAAACACGTCAATAAGTATTTGGCGTATGATAATTTCATTTCTTAGAAAGAAAAAAAAAACAATGCGAGAAGCTTGAAAAGCCATGGAAAATAAACAGGAAATTATCAAATTCTCCCTCCCATAAGTCACTTGAGAGGAATTACAGGTGTCCTTTGAAAAGGACAGTGGCAAAATGGGCTCTGCTATCATCTAGCACATATTTTTTTCAATATCGAAAATTAACCAGCATCGATATATCAGTAGGTAAGTAAGTATATTTAACTCTATACTTGATTCATGATATGAAAATACAATTCTTCTACAAACGTCAAAAAATGACAAGGTTCGCGCATTGATAACAAATTGCGAAGTGTCACTTTTTTTCAGTTTCCTACGTCACCATGATACCTTGCACGATGATGGAAGTAAGATATGGTGCGCGAATTCGGCCATTATTACGTATTGAAAATTTCAGAAAAATCAATCGATCGCCTACTATGATTTCTCTACGTCACAACGAGCGAGACGTTAATTCTATATTTCCCTGCTAGATGGTGATGCTTCTATTCCTGCTGAGACGAGTGGAAATGGAATGGCAAATGGCATTTTATATAGGTACGCGGAACATATGTAACATGTATGTAACAGTGGGATTATCCAACTCTAAATTCGGAAAATCTGCGACAATTTCAAAACTAACAGATGTCATGATTGTGCAATGTCGCCATCTATTAGAAGATCGACGGAACCATTGCTCTCGCTGTTCTCGAGAGGTCGAGTAAAATTTCTGAAACAAAAGCGCATCAGTAATTACACCATTTCTTACTTCCATCATTCCTTGCACGAAACAATGCGCGAAGTAGAACAGTGCGTGAAGTACATACTTCGCGCATTGTTATGTAAAATATATGAGATATTTATATTTAAACTTTATGGTCCTCAATCGAGCAAATATCCTCGAAATCTTTTATTTTTGAATGTTCATCGTGCGTACCTATAGAGAGGATAGGAGGAGGCCTTTTAAGGCAGTTGAACACTATATTCATATCAAGCTAAGCATATTTTTACTTGAGAACTATATTTTTTGATGTTTGTACAAAAAATGTTGTTTGCAACTCGAGCGCGAAATACTTTGGTCATCTCGACTATTTTTTACAAAAAAATTGCTCTTTTTTATGAAAGAAAATACAGCGAATTTGCTTGTCTTGGTAAACAAAACAAGGTGATCTACTCCATCGTACTTGGAGAAGGAATAGGGCTTCTTTTGGAAGTTTAGAAGTTCTTCCTTCCAATTTCTTCTTGAAGGATTCTATGATAATCCTACGATAATGAAACGTCGGAAACTTAGATGATCTCGTATTACAAATCCAAATTTATGAAGACGCATTGACTTTTGTTCTGCCATATCAACAAAGTGACTGAAGAGAGGAAAATACCACTTTTGCCTCGAATGGCACATCTACAATATAAGCTAATATTTTGATCTGCTCGATCAACTCCTCTCATTTTTTCATTACATATAGTTTTATTATGTGTGGCTGTGGGACCAGAATAATTTTCTTATCTTTCTTGGAGAATCGTTTGACCTGGATAGTTGGAAAAACAGTTGCATGGTTTGAAGCGATGTTCAGAATACTGTTGTCATGCCACTTACACACGATTATCTCATTATCTACTGATGAAGCATAGTCAAAATTTCCTCGAGGCTGTTTCTTCATTTCATTCGAGGACATAATTTGGCAACTCTTTGGTAATCGATTTTCTCGTATAGTTCCAGTACCCTTCACGCCTCTAGATTTCAATTCAGAAAGCAGTGGCAAAGAAGTAAATAAATTTTCAAAAAAAAAATGGTAATTATTATTAGTTTCAGAAGCCTTCAAAGCATCTACAAACTCAAGGACAACACTTGCACCTATTCCAAGAGCCTTATATTCATCTGACAGTTTAGTGTTTGAGCCTTGAACCACTCAACATATCCTAGTCGGTTAGTTCCAGTCCATATTTTATACCCCCAGCTAAGGGGGCTAATGGTCAATTATAGCCACCTTACCCCCAGCGAATGGGTTTCCCTCGAATGAATTGTTTCGTTGGATGTCTTCCATAGTAGGGCACCATGGACTCGTCTACACTGTGATGCTCGGCTGGTGGAGCCATATCCATGAACTTATTCTTATTCAATAGATTGATCAAGGGGCGAAGTTTTGCAAACCTGTCATCAGCAGCAAGATAATTTGCATTGTCGCAACAATGTAGATTTTGCATTATGTGCCGAAATCTGTTTCTTGCCATTGCGTGACAGACCAGTATGAGGCGAGTTTTCTCAATACATTTCTCGTCGTGGAAGACAATTGTAACCACTCAGTAATAGTTTCCCAATAAAACAAAGCATTTCATCAGTTGTTACATCAGCATCACGATTTTGACTACTGGCGTACAAATTAGTGTGAGTTGAGTGACAAGCAAGTTCATCACTTCATCTTCAAAAAATGAGGCGACTGTTGTTGTTTTGGTCCACAAACTACATCCCAAGCAGGTAAATCAGACGTGATGTCATTTTTGGTCTATGAGAATTCATTTTTATCTTTCGCTGGTTTGAACATTTTTTTTCGCTTCACTAAACGAGACAATGGAAGATCATCTTCAATATCGGTTTTCCTATCAGAGTCAATATTGTCAAAATTCACCTCAGCGTCAGCTCTAAAGCTGTGTCCTCCAGGTGCAGGGTTACTTATTTCCACGTTACTCTCATATCTCCACTGTCATCTGTTACGTAATTGTTATGTGGTGGAAAAATGATAATTTCAGCTGGAATTAGGTCATCATTATTATCCAAGTTCTCATCAGCCACTTCCAAAAGTTCGTTGAGAGTCATAGAGGTCTCTTCCAGAGATCACTTGAAAGGAAGATGAAATAATGTTAGGTGTACTCGAAAACATTTGAAACAATGTATAGAAATAGAGTATATTCTTCAACGAGCGTATAATGATGATAGCTATTATTCCCGAGGATATGAGGAATTATCCGAGAGAATAATAGCTATTATACGCGAGTAGAACACTATACTTTCTCTACGACTATACGTTAGTCAGAAATTTAATGTAATCTAATTATTATTAATGAAAATAATATACTTGATGTATGAACTTTAATGATATGATAAATACAATTGACAAGAATCTTTAATATTCAACGGTCTCAATGATGAAACAACACAATAATTATTAGGTCAGTAAATTATGTTTCTCGTACTTAGTGACTAAATTTTTAGTGATATTCTCACAATTCGTAAAATTTAATGTCGGTGTTGCATTTAAATCAACACTGACATTTTTATTCATATTATTGCTAGTTGATGTTTTTTGTGTGAAGGAACTGTTATTTGATGATGATGAACATTGTTCGATTCAATGAAGAATTCGAATCTGCCGTTTTTTTATTCAACATGGAATCTTCTCTAGAAATCCTTCTGCCACCGATGTGCTCTTCCAGCCACCATGTCTTTTCAATGCTGTTATACCTCCACCTGCATTGACAAGCAAAGCAATGCCCGGTGTACATCTCGGGATATTTGGTAGCTTCAAAAATGTAACAATTTGTTTTCCCATTGCTGCAAACTTATTAATTCCAATTTTCTAAAGAGTACATTCTCCTTTTTGATAATTCATGAAAAAATTGGAAATCACAACATTTGCTGCTCGTATATCAATGTACTTTTTACAAAATTGATAAAATTTCCCGGTTACAGTGAACCTCCTTACAATTTTTATTTTGGTATCAGGAATATAGTTATCATCCATGCAGATCCGAGATCTTGAATATCTTCAATATTCATAGAGTACATTTCTATGGAACGGCAATAAGCCTCCATTATATCCTCCAGATATCAAAGTTAAAACTTAAAAGACTCTATAAGTCAATCTGACATTCGCGAAAGTCAAGCCGTGACGTGAGCCGTAAAATGAAGCAGATCCTTCTTGAGAAATTTGTTTGGTATAGATTTGCTGGTTTTTCATTAGTCTAACCTTTTCAGTTGCTGTGGATTCTGAAAATTCTGAATCTGTGATTGGTCGAGTGCCGTTGAATAATGAGTTGGGATCCACGGTGTCTTGGAATCATCTTCATTCATCAATTGCTAACCTGTATGTAATCAATGAATCAAAGAATACGATAGTCGTAGAGAAAGGTTATTCTTTATTTTCTTGAGCCATTATAAGAAAATTATATGTTGTGGAATCATCTAATTTTAGCAGTGCATTTTGCCACTGTCCTTTTGAAAGAACACACATGAAAACACGATTCTAAATAAAAACCCATAACCTATATCAAGGTGATAATGGTTATTTGAGAGATACCCATTGTTTATTCATACAATTTTCTGAGTTGTTATTTTATTGTGGAATTATTTGAAGATATATCTTACCTGGAAGAATTAATGTTTTTCGGAAATTCGGCACCAAAATATGAAATCACCTGTTTACAGAACACCAATCGCGGAGAATGAACGCTAGGCACCACACGAGCCGGCAAGTAAGAATGGATTACTGAAAAAGTAGTGCAGTCTATCGGGGAGTAGCCCAAGTATTGCCCTACAGGGGCCTATTTTACGACGGCTTTTAAAAGGACACTGGCAGAATATCATATTACTTTTTTTTTCGAGTTTTGGATTCATCTGGGTTAAAGAACTGAAAAAAACTTCAATCAATTATTCAGGGTATGTCACGACGAGCTTACACTATATTTATATCGAGAATATCCAGTCGGGAGAAATCCATGAAAATGTGCATATGCTTATATTTTAGAATACGCTCTCTTCATTCAAAATATTTTCGACAATGCAGTGTTACCGTACCAACATTGATATTTCAAACGGAACACCCTGTATTTTATCCATTTTTTTAATTCTTCCTGAAGAGCTGATTTTATAGATGTATCACACTTGGGGGTCTATCGAAAAAGATTACAGAGATATAGGGTGGTTCTATTTTCAGAATTCTGATCACCCTGTATCTGTTCCGATTCAATATCAGTAAATAGTAGATCAAAAGTTGAGATAGGGACATGTGTGCCTTTTTCGCCGATAATAAATAGTTTCGACACAAACAAATCCTGAAGTTGAAAAATCTCGACTTTGAACACCCTATATCTTTGAAATCATTTCCGATAGATCCAAAGTGTGTGTATCGATGATATCAGCTCTTCGGGGAGACTCTAAAGATGTAATAAAATAGGTATTATACAGGGTGTCTGTAAAAGGTCTTTACAAAAACATACCACATATTCCCTCTAGACCAAAATAAGTCGATTTTAGTAAAATTACCTCAGTACAAAGTTGCATCGTTTGGGCTCCAGAGGGCCTTGAAGTTACTATTGAAGTTAGGGATTTTATCTTGATAAAAACACAGTGGCTGCTTAGTAATTGCAAGGAATAATCACTTTATTATTCATTTCTGAAACGACGCCATTAAAAACTTGTCTCATTAATTTATTTCAACCTAACTGTCAAATTATTGACATATTACATTTTCATGTTTCAACACCAAGGTTTGTATATCTCACAGAACATTAACATTAGACAAAGTATCAACTCATCATGGAACGGCGAAACACTGAGATAAATTCACAATTACAGTTACAATTTTTGAATCGTTTTTCCCATATGAATTCAAAACGGCATATGCGATTTTGCTTAAATTTTGGTATATTGATAGAGTTTTATGTGGCAAAAAAAAATGTTGTTGAAATTTTGTCCGATAATAATACATAGGCGTAGAACTTGATTTTTGCAATAATTGCACCTTTAAAAATTCTACGCCAATGGAAGAAAAGGAGTTCGAGTATGAAATTCAGATTGAGATAGATAGATAGATAGATATTTTATTTGTCTTTTAGGTGCATTCATAAGAATACAAATAAGATACGTCACATTTACATAAGTTATGAATATTACAAAAACTAGTGGCTAAGACTAGAGATTTACAGATGAAGTTAAAAATTAAAAATTACAAACTAAAAAAAAAGTGTGCATACAAACATACGAGAACAATATGATGTATAATCAATGATAAAAACTGAGTAAAATGTAGTGTAAAAAGTAATTTATAAAAGATAATGCACCAGGAATAATATACCCCATGGTTATTTATTTTGTTGTGGATGTTAGGGCCGCTATATATTCTCCAGTAGTATAAAATACATTGGAGGTCAAATATGAGTGCATGTGTTTTTTGAAACTTTTGACACTCAGAGCTTTGACGTAAGTGGGTAGTATATTGTAAAGATTTACATTGAGAGAGTTTCTACTTGATTTTTGTAATCTGAATTTAGATGGTCTTATCAATTGAGAGCCTCTAGTGTTGTAAGTATGGAAATCAGCATTCTTTTCATGATTATTCTTGTTTTTATGTATTTCTAAAATAGATTGATAGATATATATGGATGGTAAAGTCATGATACTGAGTTCCAGGAAAAGTGGTCTACAGGAATCGGTAAACCCTGACCCACAGATTATCCTCACTGCTTTTTTTTGTAACAAGAAAACTTCGTTAGCTTTCATGCTATTTCCCCACAGTAATATACCATATGAGATTCGTGAATGGAAGAAAGCATAATAAGCTGATAATAGAACCTGCAAACTAATGATAGTCTTCAGTTTACGGAGTAAAAATAAGTATTTTGAAATATTTGTACACAGCTGCTCTGTGTGACCTGACCAGTTTAATCTGTCGTCCAGTGTAACACCTAACAGTTTGACGGTATCACCAAATGCTGTTGAGTTGTTCATAGAAAATAATATATGTTGTGTTTTACTTTTATTCAATTTAAGATTATTACTTTTAAACCAAGTTTCCGCTTTAGCTTGAGCCAGATTTATATTTGCTAACGAACCAATTGTATTTTCACTGGAGCTGGTGAGAGTTGTATCGTCCGCAAATGCAATACATCCATAAGGGCACATATATGAAAATAGGTCATTTACATAGATAATGAATAGGAGAGGGCCCAGTACAGAGCCTTGTGGAACCCCACATGCTATTAATTCAAAATCAGATACGTTATTTGAGTCTATTACAACACATTGTTGTCTATTTGTTAAATAGGATGAAAAAAGGGAGAGGGGTACTCCTCTAATACCATACTCCTCGAGTTTTCTGATGAGAATGGAATGGGACACACAATCGAAAGCTTTGGTCAGGTCACACAGAGCAGCTGCAGTATGATGACCCTTTTCGAAACCCTCAATGATATCATCAACTACCTTCCTCAGAGCATGCACTGTTGATGTCGACTTCCTAAATCCGAATTGATTTGGGTTCAACAAGTTGTTTCTATGGAAATAATTATACAGACGATTTTTTAAAATAATCTCGAATATTTTACCGAAAAGTGGAACTATCGAAATTGGGCGGAAGTTTTCAATATTTGTGACATCACCTTTTTTGTAAATGGGAAGAACTCTGGATATTTTGAGAGCATCAGGAAATCGACCTTCCCCAATGCAGGCGTTGAAAAGTGTAGTTAAAGGTTCAATCAAGTACATAGCTGTTTCTTTTATTATTTTACTATTCAGATTATAAACATCAAGCGAATTTGTATTCTTCAGCTCGAAAATTGCATTGGCAACCTCTACATTAGAAATGGGCTCCATAAAGAAGGATCCTGGACTGTTCGGCTTATCCATATAAGAGAGTGGAATAGAACTAGCACTTTTATGTGAAAGCTCATTTGTTATATTCATACCCACAGAAGAAAAATATGAGTTGAATTCTTGTGGAGTAAAATTTGCGTTATGATTGGTGACAGTTGTGTTATTCATTTCAAACTTGATGAGGTTCCAACTATCTCGGATTTTATTGTCAGAGTTCAATATAAAATTGTCATATGCATTTCTTTTTGCTAACAAAACCATTTTTTGATACTCACTATTTAAAGTTATGAAGGCTTCCTTATGTACAGGGTCGTTGCGCAACTCATTTACTTTAAAAAAGATACTCTTGATAAGATTCGATTGCTCTCATGGTTTTGACGAAATTTGCATTTTAGTAATTTTAGAACATAAACAATAATTATTGAAATACAAACTTTGTCAAGACCATGAGAGCAAATCGAGTGTTATCAAGGGAACTTTGTTGTAGTAAATGAGTACCCAAATTTCATACTCACACCCCTTTTCTGCCATTGGCGTAGAATTTTTAAAGGTGCAATTATTCAAAAAATCAAGTGCTACGCCTTTGTATTATTATTAATTTTCTTCGACGTATAAATCTTTGTATGCGTGAAAATTGTGAACATTTTGAACAATTTTTGTAAAATCTCTATTTATTTTGATTATGTTGTAAATAAATATTTTCGTGAAACCTATACACTCTAAATTATTAAAACAGAAATTTAGCGAAAACCATGAGAGTAATCGAGTCTTATCAGGAGTACCTTTTTTAAAGTAAATGAGTTGCGCAATCTAAATTTCATACTCAAACTCCTTTTATTCCATTGGCGTAGAATTGTTAAGGGTGCAATTATGAAGGAAAATCGAGTTCTACGCCTATGGATTAATATCGGACAAAAATTCAGCACATTTTTCTGCCACATAAAACTCTATCAATATACCAAATTCCAGCAAAATTGCATATGCCGTTTTAAATTCATATTGGAAAAACGATTTAAAGATTGTAACTTCAAGGCCCTCTGGAGCCCAAACGATGCAACTTTGTTCTGAGGTAATTTTACTTAAATCGACTTCTTTTGATCTAAGGAATATGTGGTATGTTTTTGTAAAGACCTTTTACAGACACCCTCTTGAAGATGTACAAATAACAAAGTTGTTGCTACTGCTGAATTCATAGATTTCTTCCGACTGATTCTCGATATAGAGATAGTGTAAGCTCGTCGGGACATGGAAGAGAATAATTGATCTAGACTTAAAAATAGACCTTGTTCAATAAAATTTAGGAACCGCGGTGTTTCCTGAACATTTTGTGATTTAGAAAAATAGTTCAACACATATAGAGATTTATTTAGAAGTAGGTAGGTACGTATCATAGAACAATATATACATATAATATGGATACCATCACATAATCAATAATGAAGACATAATATTATGTTCTTATAGTAGGTGGGCCCTGAATTTAACATCACTTTCAAATTGAATATAAAATTTCCATACAGCCAACTGAAACAAATAAACATAATATACCTATATATACATGCAAGGTGTCCCTCAATTAGCAGTCCTTGACCAAGGAAAATACAGGGTGAGTCATGAGGAACTGTACATACTCTACCACGAATAGAGGCCCCTGAGGGGAATACCGAATGTCCATAAGAAGGTGTCTTCTTCACTTTTTTTTTCAATATATAGGGTGAATTATATGAGATTTGGCAAAAATATATTTTGGTCATACCTTTCCAACAGCTGATTTTTTCATGGAGGAAATTAATACTTTGCAACCCATAAATTTTACGAATAAAAGTGAAACTTACATTTTCAATGCTTCAGCTCATTGGAAATCAACATGTTATTTTATTTTCAGGCCTGCAATTAGTCATTCAATTTTTTTTGTGGAGGATAATAATCATCATCCTGTAGATCGTTTTCGAATCAGTGGATGAGGGTATCTGTGAAAATTTTGATGGCCATCGCTAATAGTTATTTATGCAACAAGTGCAAAAAGTGAATGTTTATTGCACTCGACGTGAAATTGACCGACGAGGCAAATTTTCTCTTATCTTTGGACGTTTTTGGGAACGAATCTGCTCCTGTTTTCAACATAAAAAATGGATTTTTTGTATGGCAAATTCGTATTTGACTTGACAGTTCTCAGTGATAATTGGTGACGTTGGTAATCAAATGAGTTACAGGATGTTTTCATTAATTAATCCTGAACTTACCATTTTCATTTTAAGATTTCAGTAAGAACAAAGGAACATAAATACAATATAAAGAAAAGACACATGGACAAATCGAAACTAGCTGAACATATCCTTACTGAAGATGGACAACATATGGCAGAGTGGAATGATATTAAAATCATTGGAAAAGAAGATAACAACCAAAAGAGAAAAATCAAGGAATCTGCTTGCATTCTTCTGAACGGAGACAATAACATTGCTTCCTGTTCAGTTGATATAGATTGAACATGGTATTCACTACTGAAATCTGAAAATGGTAAATTCAAGATTGATTTATGAAAACATCCCATAACTCATTTGATTGCCAATGTCATCAATTGTCACTGAGAACTCAAGTGTCAAGACAAATACTAATTTGCTAATCAAATATCCATTTTTTAACGTTCAAAGCTAAGTGAATATTTGATATTTTTTCTATATACCTTTATTTCTCTTCTCCAAACCTTTTTCAATACAAATGGTCACTGATAAGCTAGTGAATTTCAGTGACATTTTGGGGCAAATCATCTGATTTGTCTTCACAACACATATATTGAAATAGTATTCATATTTTCATTTTATAGAAACAAGAAGAAAAAATCCCAAAAAAATCTGGAATAATGAATGTACCACCTCCTCGATTAACCTACAGACAGTATTTGATGAAAAACATCTTCAAGGTAGATTCTTGAAAAGGCCGTGGAATCAACTGCCAAAGAAAACAACGCAACACTAATTTCGTCACACCCCAAAATTTTGCCTCTGTTGAAATATGAATAACTTTTTTTCTGTTTTGAACGATTCGAATTCGGATCACACTGTTCCTTAGCCCAGTCCTTCAGCTATAATCTCATAATTCCTTAAAATGAAAGGATATTCACATAAAATTGCTTCAGGGTGTTACCTGAAACTGTGCAAAATTTCGGAAATTTCAAAAGTATAATAAATGAAGAAAACCTTTTTTTCAACTTTGACAGTAGAGATGTTCTGTAACCGCATCTGAGAGCAGAGTGAGAGGGAGAAGATTTTCAGTCATGTGACCTCTGGAGCAAACAAATAAATAATATAAAAGAACACTCCTGGGGACTGGGGAGTCTACTACTGCTACTGCAATGCCAATAAAAATTGGATCAATATGTTTTCTTTTTCTATTATGGCACGCCTTTTTCTGTGTAAACTATACTATATCTTATTCGATCACATTTGGCTTTAATATTTGAGTAGTTTATCTATGACTCATACAAATAATTGTGCTGCTTATACTGAACAAATGAACTCAATTCAGACTCAAACCTAACCAGAAACCAGTGCTCCAACTTCAGTCATTCAACATGAAGCTGTCAAAGTTGAAATATATCTGATTCCTCTGAATTAATAATCCGAGCAAAACGATTTCATCTTTTTTCTGGCTGTCAAATTACAGAACGCTCCAAATAAATTGTGTCTTGCTCTAAATGACATTGAAAAACGGCTCCGGAGGTAAACAAGCAAATAAATGTGTTTGCAGAACATCTCTAGTAGAGGCATGTAGATGATCTCATTATCATGGGACAGTTCTCGAATTGCCTCCTTATCTCTTTTATTTACAGAGTGATCTCGAAAAATTTACTTTTTGGTCTTGGTCATAACGTTTTTCCTCGTCAACCGATTTTGAAGCATGAACTTCAGATGAAGAGATATGGAGATTAGAATTGACTCAAGATGAACATTATACAGTGTGTCTCACTTCTAATGGATGCACCCCTGTATCTTTTGTAATTGTTGAGTTAGGACTCTGAAATTTGCAAGAGCGGTAGATATACTAAAAATACACAATATGACCAAGTGGAGTCGTCTCCAGTGATATACACTGCTCGCCAACAGCCATGAGACCACCCACAAAAATGATATAAGGAGGCAAGATAGGTTGAAAATCACTTCGGACTCAAAATCGCTTCCTCCTGCAAATTTCAGAACACTATCTCAATAATTACGTGAGATACGGGGGTGCTTCTATCAGGAGTGAGACAAAATCAAATTTTCCTGAAATGTAAATTTTTCCAGGAAAAATATGTATAGTCAGTGACGTCCTGATATCGAATCCAGAGTGATTTTCAACCTATCTTGACGCCTAATAACATTTTCCGGGAATTTGGATGGTTGGCTAGCAGTGTTTATCACTGGAGATCTCCACTTGGTCATAGAGTTTGTTTTCAGTATATCTCCCGCTTCTGTGAGTTTCAGAATCTCTTCATCTGAAGTTTCAGCTTCAAAATGAGATTTTAAAAATGGATTGACAAAGAAAAAAGTTATGACTGCAAAACCAGAAAGTAAATTTTTTGAGATCACTGTAAATAAAAGAGATATGAAGACAATTTGAAAATTGTGCCTAGGTTATGAGATCATCTTCATGTCTCTGCTGTCGAAGTTGAAAAAAAAAGTTTCTGTTCATTTGGGATCCTTTTGAAAATTCCGAAATTTTTCACAGTTTCAGGTGACACTCTGTAGCGATTGTATATGAAGAAGTACGAGATTATAGCTCAAAGACTGGGCTAGCGAAGAGTGTAATCCGAATTCAAATTGTTGGAAGCAGAAAAAAGTTATTCATATTTTAACAGTGACAACATTTTAGGGTGCGACTAAATTAGTGTTGTGTAGTTTAGTACACTCCAATATAGACCAGGGTCGATAATTTTTGAAACAAAAAAAAAATAGTAGGATGAAACCCATCGAGGAAGGACGAGAATATATAAAAAAATGGAAGGAAATAGATATTTACGTAATCAGTTAGGAAACGCGTTAATTTGTGTAACGATGGGATTTTGCGGGACGAGCGAAGCGAGATCCCGCAACATCACAGAGTTACACAAAATGGCGTTTCCTAACGTGTCACGTACAATATTTTTTCTAATTTTGACGAAACATTTCGCATGAACAAAAATAATGACCAGTTTTACATGAGTTCTGCCGACTCTTGTTGTGTGAAATGAATGAATGAAATGAACATTACATCACCAGTTATGTAAAATTTTACTTTACGCAACTGGTTACGTAAAGTAAGACGTTTCAAAACTTCCGTCAGTTTTGAAAAGTGTCACATTACATGTAAAAATTAGAAAAAATCAATTTACGGGCGATCTGAAGTAGGGAAGTGGAAGGGGGTGAGTTTTAAGGGTGAAAAACGGTGTATCTCGATTTCCGGCAAAACCACAAGTCCTATGGAGAAATATTAAATGACAAAGTTGTAGGTAATAAAGAGACCTACAACTTTTGTAATCACACTTTTTTCACATAACCTCAAAATTTATGTGAAACATTCGAATAATCAAGTTTTTGGTTTTTTATTTTTATCTTAAGCAAAAAAAATTCTTCACGAAATATGGTGAAAACTTACCTTTTTATGTCCTGAAGACACTGTAATTTTTTTGATTTGAAATATTCATTTTTTCACCTTATTTTGACTTAATATCGAAAAAACACCCTAATTTTCAATCGAAAATTCTCACGTCAAAATATCAGCTTTTTAAAACAACTCGGGGCGTTTTTTATTTGTTAAAATCTCTTCTTTCTTTCTTCTTATGTTTTTCAAGTAATTGAAGTGAAAATTTTACAAAATAGCTCAAAATTATACATAGTGATTAAAAAAAAATTCGGATTCGTGTTTTTTTCTTTTCTTTGCGTTTTCTGAGAACATTTACCATAGTGATGTATATATTTTCTCACATCAGGAAGAAGAGATTTCAACGAACAAAAAACGCCTCGTTTTTTTAAAAAGCTGATATTTTGACGCGAGAATTTTCGATTGAAATTTAGGGTGTTTTTTCGATATTAAGTCAATATAAGGTGAAAAAATGAATATTTCATATCAAAAAAATTACAGTGTCGTAAGGACATGAAAAGGCAGGTTTTGACCAAATTTCGTGAAAAAAGTTTATTTTTCGCATAAGATGAAAATAAAAAAACAAAAACTTGATTATTTGAATTTTTCACATAAATTTTCAGGTTATGTGAAAAAAGTGTGATTACAAAAGTTGTAGTTCTCTTTATTACCTACAACTTTGCTATTCAACTTTCTTCCATAGGGCTCATAGTTTTGCTGGAAATCAAGATAAACCGTTTTTTACCCTTGAAAACCCACTCCCACCACTTCCCGACCGCAGATCGCCGGTAATTTATTTTCCCTTTCATTTTTCTTATATTTTCTTTCTTTTTCAATGAGTTTCATCCTACTATGATTTTTCTTCACATTTTACCGTTTGCAAAGGCTTCAGCACTGGTCTAATAATGGGACACCTTCTTTAAATATCACCTGGTAAATGAATAATAACTTCACTTCTTCAACAGCCTGGTCATATCCTTATTTTGTTTGTTAATCGTTAAATCAGCCCTTTC
>OU896717.1:677574-715572 GCA_918026855.4 Phaedon cochleariae | reverse complement strand
GTTTCAATGAAACCGGGAGTCCCAGTTATGTCGTCGAGGTACTCATTCCCATAAGCAACAACTGCTCTACAAAATCGCTTTATTCGAAGGATTGTAGAAAAGAAAGTTATACATTTTTACTTTTATCTCGTTTTCTGTTGGATTTTTATTAAGTTTTTGTGTAATCGACTTCGTTATGTAACACATTAGTGACCTCCTGTTATATGGTTTCACGGAAGTGGTGAATAACTTTTTATCGAATGGAATATCCTGTATTATATCAATCATTGCATTTTCGAATTCTGTATAATTTTCCGAATCCAGTGGTACCATACATGAGTGACATCTCAAACTTCAACATTGATTTTGATTTCATTTTTAATTTTCCATCTGAGTGTGCCGTGACTGTTCTAATCGAGTCTGATGTACTCATAACGACAGGTGTAATGCTGAAAAAAAATTGAATCCTGTCAAAAATGTAAAATGTCTTGATTCATCACCAATTCAACTTCATCAAAATAATTTGGTGTATACCGTTGTTATGCTAACGTCGATCCTGTATTCAGAATTCCTCCACGCAAAATGCGTGATGAAGGTAGTGACGTCTTGATTAATCCACGTTAATTTCGCATGAGCATTCCGTTATATGATCAATCCACGCTGATATTATATATTGTTTTATTATGAAAATGCATTAATTATGATGGTGTGAGAAACAAGGTATTTCCTGAAGTATATATACAGGTTATTCGACAAAAAACACCCAAAGCCATATAGCGCCGCTATTTATTATTCGATTTCGAAAAACCAAAAGAAATGAGTTGTCATGTACTTCAAGGTGACACCAATAAGTTTTTTTCCAATTTCAATTGTGAATATCTACTGTCAACTTTTTTTGTCAAACGGCATCTTTTTTTTCTCAGATTTTCTTCTTGATGCTACGCCGACGAGAAATTGATTGTTTAATAATAATTGATTTTCCTATTGAATCATTAAACGTGGCAGAAAATGTCTCAGAATCAACTATGATGATGAACTGTCAATCATTATGACAAACAGCACCCGATTATAATAATTTGTTTTCAATAAATCATTTTCTTAGCATTGATGTGTTCAATTTATGGATGACGGACTTACGTTAAATGACTCAATGAAAAATGTAATGACTATTTTACGCATCACATAATCTGACCAATTACAAGCCACAGTCAACGTGTGCTTATCTCGAAAACATTAGCTATCTTTCAATCTTGATTGGTCTATCAGCGTTGATGTTTTCAACGATGTAAGATGTAGACATATATATGTGTATTTTATTTTATTTTTTTATCGCTTGGAGCGCACGAAAGGGAATCCCTATAATGTTCAAAGAACATCGTGCGTTCCTACACTGATAAAAATAGGTGGAATAAAACAGTATATTATCTGTAAAATAATGCAGAATATTTACTGGATTTTCGCAGAATCCAGTAATTTCACCTGAAATAGGTATTTGTCCCATGTTATATAGTACTTTTCTGGTATTTATTAGGTTTTTTTAATTTTACCATTTAAATTTCAGTTCGTTACTGAATAATCAATTGTAATACTGTCATTTCACTATGCGAATCCCAATTACACTGCTTTTTTCCTTGGGAATAACGTGAAACTACAAGAGTTCAGTAAAATTCAGGTACCTATACTGGAATTATGCACGTGACGTCTAGGCCTATGCCCGCGCGCCTAACAGAGGACGCCAAAAAACCACAAACGGATAACCTCAAATAAATTAGTTGTTGATGTCGGTGACACGGTGACGAGTGTGTTAAATGTTCATCGCAGTTCAAAGTGTTTTTTTAAGGTAAAACAATTATTTCATTCAAACAACTATAGATCAATACTGCAACAGTGACTAACTAACATTGTGTTTTTTTTCGATTTTCTACAAATTTTGTATCACTACAATTTTCTGTTTCACTAATAAATACTTGATCAACCTCAACATTTCGTAGAGATCATCCATAGGTCTCAGTTTTTTTATTCTTGCTATTAAGAATTGGCAGCTCTATATATAATATCTGATGTACTGCTCCAAGAAATTAACACACCACCTAATATGTATTTTAAACGTATGAGGGGTGCCGTAAATTTTTGGAGCAGTATGAAAATCAAATGATCACTAGAAATTGAGAAATATATGATTTTCACTACTTTGATTATAGAAAACTTCAGAAATTTTCATGGGTAGGTATTTGATACAGCTTGATATAAGCCCGTCCCGATGTTGATTATACAAATTTGAATTTTCAGATGGAGAAAAACAATGTATACACGATTTGGTCCCAGAATCGACTCCAGAAAACATTGATATGTATAGATCCTAATGATGAAGACCAGTATGCCACATTAATTCTCAAAGGTAAGATTACGCATCATGCATAGGGTGGGTTCGATGAGTTATTACACATCAGTTCTGAATAAAAATTGAAATAGGAGCTGTGATTTTATGAATAACAAACAAGATACATTTCCGTTCAAAATTCTAAAGTTTCCTAATTTTTCAGCCTCAGCAAAGATGGGCATAAATGGGTCCACATTAGTTTTGGAAAGTAATGGGACTACCGTGGACGATGATGTATTGATCCATGTACGCAATGAAATTTTGATCATGTTGGAGAAAGAACAAACATGGACTCCTCGTAATCTTCTATCATCACTCTCGACTACAAGTCAAGGTAGTGGCTCTTTGGTGGTTTCCCTTCCATCCACCGATACAGTTATTGCAGAGAACTCCGAGGAATATGCCAATCAATTTCTCAATATGGACTTCGAAAGTGCAGCTAATTTTGAAAAATCTTCAACTTTTGGTCCTCAAGTTCTGCAAGAAAACGTTCAAAATATTGAAATACATCAAATTATCGACTGCAATAGCGAAAATTTCTGGTTGGAGTTGGAAGTTCCTTTCGACAAATTGAGCCACAAAGAAAGGGAGGAATTATCTAAAGGTGTTCGAAATAGCAGGACAAGAAAAAAACTTGTACATTTGTTCGTTATGTTGAATAAATGTTTCCCTTGGAATTGGCTTTTCTATTACAAAAATCTCAACCTTCCAAATATAGAATTAACAGTACAAAAGTACATTGTACATTACCTAATAAACCAATGAAAAAGTACCTGGTAAAAAAACAGAGCTAAATCACACGTGAAAAGTCCTATAGAATATATCCAGAATAATGAAAATAACTATGTGAAAATACAATATATTCACCTGAAAATCGCAATGTAATAAAGCGGTTCATATTATGTATTATTATAGAAAATAATCAAAATAACCATGTGAAAATACCGAATATTTGCCTAAGAATCGTGAAGTGATAAAGCAGTATATATTATGTATTATCTTTACGGTACAGGGACTGTAAATGAATTTCACAGATTTGACTGTGAAATTCCGGTAAATAACGTTGGTCATAAAATAACCAACGTTATTTACTGGAATTTTACATATCTGTTTTTATAGTGTAGGGAGGATAGGGACAGGAGGTAGGTATTGGATGTGAAAAGCGAAGCAAAGTCTGTTAGTTTGGAGATTACTGAAAACAGGGCAATGGGCCTGTAGTTGTTGGGCAGGTTCTTGTTCCCTTTTCTGGGGATTGGTTGGACTTTAGCTGTCTTCCAGCATGATGGTAAAATACCCGACCTGTACGAGACGGTAAACAACTCGCAGAGAATCGGTGTTAATTCTGGTCTGGTGCACATTTTTTGAGGATAATGGGTGGAATTCCATCAGGACCGTTAGCCTTATTCGTTTTGAGACCAAGCAAAATTCGTCTGATAGTGCGTTGACGGAAGACGATTTCGGGCATTCGACTCCCAACGGGTGGAATGTCTGGCGGCACTTTCTCTTGGGAATCTGAAGTAGAGTTAGCTGCGAACATCTCTGCAAACATATTTGCTTTCTCCTGCGATGTTGTTGCTAATGTGCCGTCGGATTTGGACAGTTTGGAAATGAACTATTAGTGAAATTTCTTCCGACCGCTTTAGCAAGGGACCTGCAGTTATTCCTGGCATCAACGTATCCTGCTCTAGTCGCGAGTTTAGGGTTTTGCGCCAGCGATGGTAGACTGTTTGTTTCAAGGCAACAGTTTTTGTTGAACCAGGGTTTCGATGGTGATGATCTTTTCGAAGAATGAGGTATGTATGTGTCCATTTCGAGCATGATGATCTCGGATATTTCCGCAGCACACTGTGAAGGGTCCTCAGAGTCAAAGCATACTCTATGCCAAGGAAACTCGGAGAAAAACATGCGGAGACCGTCCCAATCTCCTGAATTGTAATGCCATATAAGACGTGGGGGTGCCGGAGCAGTTGATGGAATGAAAAATGGGCAGGTTGTGGAGATGACTGTGGCCAGAATTGCCAAGTGGAGCTCGTTATTGTCATCGGGAATTCGTGTGGGTTCTTTGATAAGCTGCTCTAAGCCGTGAGTGATGGCGAAAGTTTCGGATTGTCGCCCAGCTTCATTCGTTCTGTTAGAGTGTACGAGCCAAGCAGTGTTGTGTACATTGTAATTGCCCATGATGATGATTTCTGCTGCTGGATGGTTCTGTTGAATTTGGTCAAGCTTCAGAGACAAGAATTCGAAGAGCTCTTCATAGGATGGAAAATTTGGTGATAAGTAGAGAAAACAAAGATATTTGTTCTGTTTCAAACTTATTTGGTTCAAAAGTTTGTTCTCGTTGACATGAGAGATTCGTTTTAGAGTAGAGGCAGAGACCTCCCTTGAATCTGAAACGTGTGTGGAGTTCGTACCCAGGTCGTATTGGTGGATGAATTGACCTGTGTCTCAGTAAGAGCCAATATGTCTGGATTTTCAATTTGAAGGTGTCGATGGACGTCGTTGATGTTCTGTATATCTTCTCGTAATTCTGTCTTTTATTGTTATCTCAATTGTGTAGCCTACCTCGGAACATCAAGTTTGTCAACTGATTTTGCTCGAGTCGAATTATTATACATCAATGGATCAAAACAAAATATGTAGTAAAAAAGTGAATTGAAAAATACCTATACTCTCTACGCAAAATAGCGTGGATCATTCATAAGGGAATGCTTCACGGGAAATTAGCGTGGATTGATCGTAAGGGATAGGCGAGTGGACTAATTTTTTTTTTATTTCTCAAATGGAATCATTACTCTAACACCTTCCGATTTCATAATTTTTCAGAATGTTTCGGTCGATTTTAAGGTGCTTGAATCATCAATAATCCCACGGTAATTTTCAAACGGATAGAAATTTACCGCAAGTACAAACTGATGTCACGATTTCCTAAGTAGGGGCAGACCCTATCACAGTTGCCATGTGTTGAAATACGATTGGAAACTTCAGAAATATTATTTTTCTGCAACCGACACAAAAGTCGTCCATTATGATACCAAAATTAGCTCTTAAATTGACGTTTCTATCACTGACACAAAAATAGGTATGTTGCTAGGCAACATATTTAGTTCCTTGGAGCTAAAGTTGAATTTTAGTTCCTAGGAGCTAAAGTTGAACTTTAGCTCCTAAGAACTAAAAAGGATCTACTGGACGTCATCAAGAATAAACAACATTGTGACGGTTGATTATATGGGTTGAGACGCATACCTGATTTGTTTCCGATTTCAGCAGATTAGGCATTTCATACCCATGCTGGAGATATAAATACACCTTATTATAGTTTAGTATTGGAATTATAAACATCTCAGTTAAGTATTTTTGTTTTGATCAAGGAAGCCTTCAAGATTCAAATACTTGCTTGATCTGTATTTCATTCGTTATTCTCGGGATGGATAACTTGTTTTTGAATAATCACGGCAAGCAATAGTTTTTTTGTCTCAAACAACGATATTGTTTAGCTTCATTTGATTATCAAGTCGAACACAGTGTAGGAACACAGTGTAGTATGGAGAGGAATAAATAATCACTATCATCATTTTTGATATGCTCACTAACCTAACATTTTCCACGTCTTGTTCCTATAGCTGTCACTGGCGCGGTATTTGCCATTAGAGCACCTGGTCCATACACAAATATGTCACTCTGTGGTTGTATTTATATTGAAACTACAATTCGAACATCCTAGAAAACCTAACCTGCTGTTAATGCAGGTAGAATATTCTCACCACATGGATTATTTGTCAATATTTGTTGCATTGCATACATATGGCACGGCATTGGTTGTTACTTCTCATGTTTATTCGAGTTAATTCTTTCGGTTGCAGGGAAAATAGCATGTTTCATTCGGAGCAAAAGTGACTTTGTTTGACTTGCAAATTTTGCTTTCGCTTGGTTTCGCTCGGCCTCGCAAATGCAAAATTTGCTTGTCAAACAAAGAGTAACTTTTGATCCTAATAAAACAATCTACTATTATTCAAACATTAATAAATTCGCAATTATGTATTGGTAATATTCCTATTCAGCAATACAAAATCAATTGTCTCAAAATGTTCCCTTATGATCTGTGGCTAATTGCTTATTGCTTATTTTGTGTATTTGTGTAAATAGTAATTATATTAATTCACACTAGAGGACATTTGGAGCGGTGAACGTGACAACACCACGACCACGACTTGTGAGCGTAGTCTTGTCCCTTCTAAGCATTCAACACAATGTTGCCAAGTCTCCAACATTTACATGAAATTTTGTTATGGAGTATTAGAAATATTTGGACATGCTGGTTGCTCGAAAGAGACAAGAATGAACTTTTATACAACGACAGTACTTTCACATCTTCTTGATAACTTGATTATAATTGTTGACTTGACAACCTTGCTTCGTGAGTGGGAATGGAAGATAATCTGACCAATTACGAAACAGCATAAAAGCTGACGTCACCATTTATTTGACGTATAAAAATTAATTTAGGTTCCTAACGACACAGTGGAGTAATTGAATGCCAATAATTCATTTTCAGTCCACTCGCCCATTGCTCCACGCGAAATCAGCGTGAGCTAATCACAAGAGAATGCTTCACGCCAAATTAGCTTGAATTAATCAAGAGGGAAAGATCCACGCGAAACGTTAATGTCACTACCTTTATGACGCATTTCGCTTGGAGCTATTCTGAAAACAAGATCTACGTTAGCGTGGTTCTAGACACGGCCTATCAACAGACACTCATGGCTGAAACAGAGATGTATAGAAATTTAACTGGTGCGCTTACTCCCTATTGAAGGGCGTTTGCAAGTTTCTCGATGGCGCCTACTCTGATAAACCTTTGATAAACATACTTGACGTGGGTAAATCTCGCTAAGCTCATCCTGGTTACAATCCATATTTACAGGAAACATATTACCGACCGATAAATATTTGGATACGAATATGATTTGGATCAGAGCACTGAACTGATTCCTGATCAAAGGATCGAAACGTCAATATGTCAAAAATATTCTTGAGCTGAAAAAATGGTTATTTTTGAGATTGGGGTCAAGTGTTCGTTAGGGACGTGTTCCGTAGTTTCTTAATTTTGTGTATAATACCTAATTCACCATAGAAAATAGAAAATCTCTGTTCTACAACAGTATTAGTTCAGTGATTTGAAATATTAGCGTGAACTGATGATTTTCGATATTGGTCTATTTCAATAGTTGATACATTCTTTGTTCTGGTTCTTCAAAGAGGAAATTCATCAGATTTCATGCTTTAAATAGGTTCATGTCATGAAAGAAGTGAAGCTTATTAAAATCGGCTACAAAAAAGATTTCTTGCTTCTATTTCAAATTGAAATTTGAATGAACATGTTGAGCACTGAGAAAACCAACAGATCAATGAAAATATCTTCCAATTTGATTTGAATTCTTGGTGCATTCGCAAGTAGTCCCTATATGATTAGTTGTTAGTTGAATTCGTACTTACTTTTGGTACAGAAAACATACGGAGTTGCGGATTTTTATACGATCCGCATATACAGTCTGTCCAAGAACAGCATGGGGATCTCGGAAACGGTAGGAGATACGAAGTCGCTTAAATGGGGAAAAAGTTGCGCATTCGGAGGCTCATATCAAGAGCCTTCGAAAATTTTGAAAAGTATTTTTAGTTTTTTAGTTATATCGAAAAAAGTGAATTTTTGGAATTTCTATTTTATTTTTTTTCTCCGTTATTATCAGAGATACAGAAAAACTGAAAATACTTTTTCATTGCAACTTTTGATGAGGTTTAACGTGGTGATACCGATTTTTTTATGCGACGTTTCGTATTCGTGGAACCATCATCAACTTTTGTTTTTTAAATACGGTCCTGATAATTTTTTCACATATTCTGAAAGGTTTTTTATTCTGAATTCAACAATGTACTATACAAGGTGATTCGAATGTGTTTCGACCTATTTCTATCCATCATCAATGTTTTTTCGAACTTGCAAAAGAAAAAAGCCATCAGTTCCACTTATTTCTTATCATTTAGTGTCAAACTTGATGGATTAGTTATTCAATACTGAAAAGTGAATAAAAAATATTTCACTACATCATTCGATCAATACAGCGTTTAAAATTGTTGATGAATTCTTCCACGAATTACTTTAACAACTTAACTTTGACAATACCTACAGAGGCATTCATAACAAATGTTCAAAATGATAACCATTATTTTCTGAACAAAGATATCCTCTTCTCACAGTTGTTTCTAAGACATTGCTAAGCATTTATGGGGTTATTCTATTGAATGCTTCGAAGACACTGTCCCTTAGTTCTTCTTCATCCTCAAAGTTATTTGCGTGTACAAAGTTCGAAATATCCCCTAAGAAAAAATCCAGCTGTGTCAAATCAGGCGACCGCGCCGGCCAAGGGATAAAAACGCACGGACTTCTCTGGAATTATGTACCGGAGCGCCATCTTGTTGAAACCAACAGAGTTCTAAACTTCCGCAATCGGTAAATCATCCAGAGCTTCCTCAAGATGATTCTCAAGCGAATTTCTATAACGTTCGGAAGTCTGTGTTTCATGGTAAATAGAAGGAACAATAATTCGTGTACCAAATATTGCAACCCACATATTAAAGCCGAAACGGTGTTGGTGTCTCGCTGTAATGTATAAATGTTCATTTTCTCGTGAACAATAATGTGTATTTTTTCTTTCGAAGCTACCATGATTAGTGACCATGCTTTCATCAGTCCAGATGATTGTTCGAAAGAAATCTGCAAAATTTTAACATTTCCTGGTATACCACTCACAGGATGTCTTGCGCCTTTCGTCATCTCCTGGTTTTAGCGCTTGACATATTCTGAATTTGTATGGATGGAATTTTTGTTTCCGCAAAATGAAATGGGTTGTTGATTGAAACCAGTTGATGAGGTATTAGTGTGTTGACTAATTTTCCTTCAAAAAGAGTGGAACTGATGGCATTTCTCCTTTGGAGTTTCGAAAAAACATTGATGATGGATGGAAATAGGTCGAAACACAAATGAACCACCTTGTATAATACATGGTTGAATTCAAAATTAAAAAACCTTTTAGAATCTGTGAAAAAATTATCAGGACCGTATTTAAAAAACAAAAGTTGATGATGGTTTCACGAATACGAAACGTCGCATGAAAAAATCGGTATCACCACGTTGACCGTCATCAAAAGTTGCTATGAAAAAGTATTCTCAGTTTTGCTGTATCTCTAATAATAACGGAGAAAAAAAATAAAATAGAAATTCCAAAAATTCACTTTTTTCGATATAACTCAAAAACTAAAAATAATTTTCAAAATTTTCGAAGGCTCTTGATAAGAGCCTCCGAATGCGCAACTTTTTCCCCATTTAACCGATTTCTTATCTCTTACCGTTTTCGAGATCCCCATGCTGTTCAACCTTATCTTGGACAGACTGTATTGCAGCAACGCCAGTTCATGATGAAATATAAAAACTAAACACTGAACCAAACAAACAACAAACCTACTAACCAACAATTAAAGAATTAAACACTAATGAACAAAAGTTACAATTACAGGATTAAAACACTAAACATTTTATATCTCGTACGAATTTTCCGAATTTTCGAATCTAAATCGCTGAATACGAATTGACAGATGTCACTGACGGAATTCGACAACAGAACAATGATGGAAATAGATTCATCCGTGACAGAACCAAGGTTTTGAACGATTTTCCAATTATGGCGCCTCTATCGTCAAATACCTCAACCCCACGTCCAAAACTCGCTTGCAATTGTTCCATATCGAGAGTTAGTCCGACGAAACAATTGAGGAGTGAGCCCACCAGTTAAATTTCTATACATCTCTGCTGAAACCATTCTGAAAACAAACAATGAAACGTTCGGGTACATTCGAATCCTCCGACGGTGCTCTCCCTAGAATCCCATTCTCGAAATCGGATGAAAGTATTTACCTAACCTAAACCTAAACACAGTCAGTCGACTGTTTACGTTTACGGTGCGTGGATTTGCACCGCTGGCTAGATGCGCTAGAAGGTTTCTCTGTGCCCGTCTCCCGTCCCATCGTTGGTCATTAATAAACCATTAGGCCGGACCGAAAGTTGATTTTTTAATGGGAAAAACTATCATTCGCCGTCGCGTTATCAGCGGCGACAAGTGTTCGTCGGGATTTTGAGTTGATTTATTCGGATCCGTGTGCTCGGACAGAAATGTCGAGGATATTTTTCGAGTGGCGTGTCGAAAGAGGTTTCAGAGCCAACCGGGTGGGTGATTCGTAAAATCGTAAAGTGTATGTGTGTGTGTGGTATGGCTTTTGCTTTTGGGTTTCGGGAGTGATTAATTAGGTATCCCGGAGCCGTGAGTGGTGCCAGAAGTTGGCGTTTTTTCGGGGAAAATGTTGCTTTTGCCTGGATTGCGCGCTGACCCCATTTAAAGTGGATTGTACTATACACTTACATTGTACATTTTCGGACTCTGGTTTGAAACCTGTGAGTAGTTTTATTCACTTCCTTCCCCATGTCATTCATTTTTTCAATCAAACTGTACATAACCTCGCTATACAGAGCGATGAAACCTGTGAGTAGTTTTATCACAGTATAGAGAATAGTGGTTTCATTGGTAAAACTGCATTTATCATGCGATGGTTTTTTTTTTCGAACATTTTTTTTGGTACTTACGTATTTTTGTCTGAAAAAGACGAATTTGATATTGAAAATGTGAACAAACCACTATTTATCGAGATATTTCAAGAAAAAGTTCGAAATTTCGCCTTCTTTTCCCCTTGTGTTGGATGCATTTACATTACAGGTACTTGCTCTTCTTATTTTGTTATTAGACACTTTATATACTCATGATGTACTTCAATGACACATTTTTATATTGAAAATTCAAGAGGAAGTATTATTTTTATGGCGAGTTTTTCATATTTAGTGAACAAGCATACCAGATGAAGGCAATTTAATCAATAGTCAATCCAAATACGAGATGTCAAATGTCAACAGATTGTTTCGAACACCTTTTGAATGACATTACACACACCATTATTTTAAATGATATTTCTAGTTGACTCATCTGAAGACAGGCGGAAAAGAAGGTGAAATTTGTTACTTTATGGTGATAATTATATCTTGATAAATAATGGTTTGTTCACATTTTCATTATCAAATTCGTGTTTTTCAGACAAAAATACGTGAGTACCAAAAAATAATTCCGAAAAAAAAAACCATCGCATGATAAATGCAGTTTTACCGTTTCATTCACTTCTTTCCCCATGTCATTAATTTTTTTAATCAATCTGTACATTACTTCGCTATACAGAGCGAATACCGAGGCGAATACAGAATAAAGGGTAAAACTTTTTTTTTTTTTTTTTTTCGTTATTTTGGTACTCACTCAAACACCATTTCTCGAGATATTTCGAGAGATATTTCAAGACGAAGTCCGCAATTTCGCCCTCTTTTTCCCCTTGTGTTGGATGCATTTACAGCTACATGCTCTTCTTATTTTGTCAGTGGACACTTTTTCACTTATGATGTACTTCAATGACACATTTTTATTTAGAAAATTCAACCAGGAAATATGATTTTTATGGCGAGTTTTTCATATTTAGTGAACAAGCATACCAGATGAAGGCCATTTAATCAATAGTCAATCCAAATACGAGATGTCAAATGTCAACAGATTGCTTTTTAATAACATTACACACGCCATTATTCCAAATGATATTCTTCCTTCTTTTTACGAAATATGAATAAATCACAAGAAAATCATACTTCTAGTTGACTCAATATAATAAAAAAATGTGTCGTACATTGTGATATGTACAAATTGTGCAATGATGAAAAAAGAAGGGCAAATTGTTCTGAATGCGATCCAGAAGACAGGCGGAAAAAAAGGTGAAATTTGTAACTCTATAGTGAAATACCTTGATGAATAATGATTTGTTCACATTTTCATAATCAAATTCGTGTTTTTCAGACAAAAATACGTAAGTACCAAAAAAAATGTTCGAAACAAAACCGTAGCATGATAAATGTAGTTTTACCTTAGATTCTCAATAGGCGCACCCTGTATATTACCTATTTATTTTTAGAAGTCTTCGTTATTTGTCGAATCCAATAATACCTTCAAATTGATATTTTATTTTTGTCAGAACACCCATTTCATTGTTCGATCTAGAGCGCCATCAAGTCCCTAAAATTATTGTGAAACGATACGTTTTCTTACTCGAAAAGTCGAAACTCATGGTACCATAATGGTAGTGTGAGGTCGACTATGAGGTCATTCGAAAGTACCATTGATGAGGTAACCATCCATACAAGCATCCATATTAATTCCTTTTGTGTTTTATACCAATTCTAACATTTGAAACTATGGGCTTTGAGCCTTCCACCTTCAGGAGCTCTATTGGTTGGATGAAATATTGACCACGAGATTGACCATCAGATATATGTAAGATAAGTCACTTCTATTATCAAGGCGATCAACTCAATAAGGTATTCAGCTCGGTATTCAGTGACTAACTGACAGTTACAGATTATAAAAACGTCATCAACTTTTGATTTGTGTTTCATAGCCATCTTGAAGAATTATTGAAATATTCATCCGAGAAGATACCTTCAAACTTGTTTTACTATATCATTGTGTTCATATTGGTGATGCACAAAGAAGTTGATATGAATGGATATCCTCGCAGGGGCCTTATAATAGTAGGTATTTATGTATCAAGTGCTTAAAGTAGGCTTTTATGGACCCAGTGTGTAAGTAAGAGCCCGATCGACCTAGGTCCATAAAATCAACTAAATACTCCCGAAATACATACAACATTTTTGGCACGCCGACCGACTGAGACATTCATTTACCCTCAATCGAGGGGTAAATCTCCAGGAAAAATGTGTACACCAGACTTCCAATAACCAAAGACTTCCAAAGACTCCCAAAGACTTTCAAAGACACCCAAAGACTCCCAAAGACTTTCAAAGACTCCCAAAGACTTCCAAAGACATCCAAAGACTTCCAAAGACTTTCAAAGACATCCAAAGAATTCCAAAGACTTACAAATACTTCCAACGGAGTGTACACCAGACTTCCAAGGAGATTTACCCCTCGGGTAAATCTCCAGGAAAAATGTGTACACCAGACTTCCAATTAACATAGACTTCCAAAGACTTCCAAATACTTTCAAAGACCCCCAGAGACTTCCAAAGACTTCCAAAAACATCCAAAGACTACCAAAGACTTCCAAAGACATCCAAAGACTCCCAAAGACTTCCAAAGACATCCAAAGAATTCCAAAGAATTCCAAAGACTTCCAACGGAGTGTACACCAGACTCCAAGGAGATTTACACATCTTTTCTGTCTTTTCCATTATTCAAAAATTTTTGTAGCTAATCAGCTAATTAGCAATAGATACTGACAAAAGACAGCTCAAATAATTGAAGCGTCTATCTACACAACCGCCGCGGCGGTTGGATAATGATACCTCGAATGATACATAAACAACCGCCGGCGGTTTCTTATTTTCATATGGAAGGTCGCCGTGATATCTAAAACCGCCTGTGCCCAGACGATAGTATCCTCGGTACTATTTGGAAAAATGAAGTTTGGAGTAAAAGAACTGGGAAAAAACTTTCGTTTTACTCAGTACGTTCTTCCAGACACAACTATTCATTAATCGAAAATACGATAGTGTAGCACTATTTTGATTAATGCAAATGTAATTTCAGTAAGTTAATCACTCTAGAATGTGAAGATTTAAAAAGGGTGTTCTGATAAATCGAAATGGTCCGGAACTTTCATTGTTCCTTCAAAAACGATAGATAAGTAGAAATAAAGTGACAGACAGAATCTCGAACACAAGGGACAAGAAAATTATATTTCCAATCTACTGAAAACACCCGTGAAAACATGACATTTAAAAAATGATATATTCGCCATAAAAATCGTTAAAATACGCCGTCACTGGAATTATTATTTTGAAACTAATTACACCAAAAGAAGCTTCATGTTAGTTACTTTTGAAACCATATAGAACGATCTCGAAAACGAAACTACCTCGGAAACTACCAAATTTAATTAAAATTGTCAAAAAGACCCAAAAAGACCTTTTAGTCATTAATAAACAACGATTTTACATTGAAACATTAATTCAATTTGGGTTTGGAACGAGGTTTGGAACATATCTGTTTCGTTTACGGCCACTCTAACGGAGATTATAAGATTGCTCCCTGTTTAGTTGATACCGAGGTTGATACAGAAATAGAACGAAATAGTACCTCGGATATAACATGGTATTCAACTGTTTACCGCTGTTCACGCCCAAAAACTAAGTATGAAAATAGTACCTCTATTCGAAATTAATAATTAGAACAACAACCTGTAACTCACACATTTTTCTTCTGTTACTGAGAATGATAAAATGATAAAAATAATAAATTTAATAAAATGGTAAAATTTCAGTATACCGGATGACACAGATTCATGATAACACTCTTTTCTCCTTTGTTTTTCTAGCTATATTTCTGAAATTTGGAACATCGAATATGCTCACTAGAGGGCACTTTTCCACATTTTAGGAATTTAGGTATACAGGGTGTCCCGTAAAGACCACGTTAAACCTAGGGAGAATGTAGATCAAAGGATAACCCACCTTCTATGACAAAATTCCCATTATAACAGTCTTACCGTTTTCGAGATTTTTCTTGTTGAAAATATTGAATTTTTGCCCCTTTCAATAGTTTTCTCTGTACGGTTGGTACAACAATTTCAATGCACATTTCACGAAAACTGTAGAACAAAGAGAATATGATCTGAATTTTATGGAAAATATAGTCACACTCTGCCCAAACTCCATCTTTTTCCATCCAATCAACGAACTTGAGGTTGTTGAATTAATAAATAAATTGAAAAATTCTAAATCCACCGGATATGACCAGATCTCAAACAATCTTCTAAAAAAATGCATGGAAGAACTAGTCTACCCCCTGACATATCTGATAAATCTTTCCGTGGAACAAGGAGTGTTCCCTGAAAAATTAAAATCGGCAATCGTTACCCCAATCTTCAAAAAAGGAGACTCAAACAGCTATGAGAACTATAGAGGAGTGAGTCTTCTTTCTAGTATATCCAAGTTATACGAACTGAATATTAAAAATCAGTTAATATCATTTTTCCTTAGAAATGAACTTCTTTCGACAAACCAACATGGTTTCATGCAAGATAAAAGCACGGAAACAGCTCTGTATGATTTCATAGAGAACGTAGTAACAGCCTTGGATAACAAACTACAAATCTGTGGTTTGTTCATCGATTTTTCCAGGGCATTTGACTGCGTTGATCACTATGTGCTAATCCAGAAATTGCATCGTTATGGGGTCCGTGGAATTGCCCAAGATTGGATAAGGTCCTATTTAGAGAATAGGTCACAAACAGTGATAATCCAAGGTGTTCACAGTCAGTCATTGGCGTGCAAACAAGGAGTTCCTCAGGGATCCATACTCGGACCATTACTTTTTCTCATTTATGCGAACGACTTGATACTATATCTAAATAGTCTTTCGAAGGTACATATAGTTGCATATGCAGACGATACAAATGTTCTGGTCAATGATCATAATAAATCAGCACTTGTAGAAACAACAGAATCCATATATGAGAGAATAATGGAATGGGCTGATAAAAATCATTTAGCACTAAATATCAACAAAACAGCATTAGTAAAATTCTCAATGCATAACACAACTGAAACTCTGAAAATATATGAGGATAACCAAATAGAGGTGACATCCAACCCAGAAACAAAAATGCTAGGTCTAATTATAGATCATAAGCTCAATTGGAGTCCTCATATAGATTCATTATGTGATAAACTACGAAAGAATTGTTATGCACTGAGATTTATGTCGAATCATTGTGGAATAGAGGTCCTGCTAAATCTGTATTATGCAACTATTGGCTGTCACCTGCGCTATATGGAATCCTAAATTGGGGTATGAGCTCTTCTGTTGAAAGAGTATTCATTCTACAAAAACGCGCGGTCAGAATAATTGCTAATTTAGGATGGCGACAATCATGCAGAAACTCATTTAGAGAGCTGGGAATACTCACAGTTGCTGGTCTGTATATATATGAGATATGTCTCTACGTTTATAAGAATAGAGATAAATTTAGGGCAAACCAACAAGACCACCCTTATCCAACGAGAGCAAGAGGTTTGCTGATAGCAAACCCTCACCGAACCTCCCTTTATCAGAGGAGTCACCTCTACCTTGGACCCAAACTATTTAACAAGCTAGATGTTTCTATTAAGGATTCAAAGAATATCTCCATATTCAAAAGACAATTAAAAAAATATCTCATAGAAAGAAACTGCTACACCGTTGACGAGTTTTAGTAACTCACGATAATCAATAAATCACCCATCTGTATATGTCCAAATTAATAGGTGTCAAGTTTTGTCGTTTTATATAAAATGTTTGTTTTTTTCTTCTATATCTATATTTATCTCCTATACTCTCTTATTTATACACAGACGTATTCCTTGTTACTGTACGTAAATGTTTATTGTAACGCTTTCATACGGTTTAACAAGTGAAATAAATATTATTATTATTATTATTATTATTACAATTTTACACCTTTTTGGTTCATTTTTTCAGTAAATATTGCTGAAGAATGATTTCAACGTATACATTAAAAACATTCTCCGAACATTTTGAAGGAGGGCTGTGAGAAATATTTCCATTGAAAACTTTGGTAGTGGATATTTTCAAAAGAGAAAAAACTCGAAAACGTCAAGAGTTTTATAATGGGAATTTTGCCATATGCAGGTGGGGGGACACCCTGTATATAAATATTATAGGTTCATGTAAGATACGGGGGTGGATGAATGCACATTTCTCACTGATGGAAGTATCCCCATCGAGATCCCCATGCACTAAATGGTTTTATGGCCCTGTACCTGACAAACTAATCTTGACTAATGCCTTTTGAAATAAGTATTATATATGCGGTTTTCTGTCTGTGAAACCAATTAGTCGCAGCCACAGATACCTAGAAAATTTTGACACAAAAACAACAGTTTTACGATTACAGGAATTTCAATTCTACAAGGTCGAGTACCTCACCTAAAACTCCTACAAGATACCAAGCTTCTGTTATTGCCTATTGAAAATATTTCGTTGCGGTTCATTACCGATCAAGAATTTCGTCATTATTTCCATAAGAAGATATACTGTCAGATGTACAGGGAGTTCCAAAAATAGTCGGCAGACGATCAAATAATTCACCTCGGCTCATACTCTAACCATAATAGACATAATTCACGAAATAAATATAGGGTTATTCTATACAAATAGAGAAAGGAAAGCATCATCCTGCCGAGACATCTCTCCGAGGATCTTTTGCTTTTTTTCATCCACAGACGCCACACACATCACTAAACTATATACCAAGATGCAAAAGTATTGATGTCGCCTTTGATGTGCCATACCTCAAAATTCGTGACCTTGAATTACACGGAGGAAAATGTATCGTTGATTTTCACAAATCACCCCTCTGAGAAAATCGGAGAAAATGCGCTTGCTTTGATTAAGGTATATAGGGAATACTTGAGTAACTCATCTTGAAATCCCATTTTCTTTCATATTATGGTTTCAAACGAAATAGTAGATATATCATTTGAAAGAGTTGTTTTCCGCAATTTTTCAATGCGACATTTTATTGAGAATCGCCCACGCCCATATAATATGGTACGAAATGGGACCATCGATGGGGCATAATCAAGACTTATCTCGACTTCTAGATAGCTGTTACACAAATTTGGAAATCTTCTAATGTGTGGCCTTTATGTTGATATTCACCTAGGATAAGTCGGTTTTTGATTCTTCTATAATTATTATGAAACTGAAACTCGAAACTATACAGGGTGATTCACATAAGAACCGACATAGAGCAGGGGCATGTAGGGGGTCCCAAAATATGGCAATTTAACGTAACTTACCTCTATACCAAGTTGCTTCCCCAATGAGATATATTAGGCTTTGAAAGTGAAGTTATAAATTTTGAAAAAAATCAATATCTCCTTTATTCTTGAACTTAAAGCAACCAAATTTGGTACACCTCGTGGATGTATTTAGGGCGTTACTTGACAGTAACTAGAGTTCAATTGAAATTTGTAAAGGGGGTATACCGGGTGGCGCACCATTAATATTCAACATAATTTTGTTAACACTTGATGGATTTCAAAAATCTTTGCTTTGTTTTGTGGGCAATTCAATTCTAAAACTTTTCTTACTCTAGTAATTTTTCGAAAAACCTCATCATTTTCATCAAACACTCGAATAACTGAAAACGCGCGCTCTAGGTGTGTTATTTAATATCATCGAAAATTCAAAAGTTGGCTATGAAAATAAACGTCAAACTTGACAATGAGGCAAGTGAGTTGTTCAATTAAGTAATTGTTGTTTGAGTGTTTTTAAAATGAACGGGAAGTTTTCTTTTAGCGAGCAAGTTGACATGCTGTTAGTGCTATGCCTATAACTCCTTAGGGAAGCAACTTGGTAAGTTGCGTCAAATTGCCATATTTTGGGACCCCCTACATGCCCCTGCCCTATGTCGGTTGTTATGTGAATCACCCTGTATTATAGTGGATCTAAAAGGCTAATAATCAATCTTATATAGTGACTATATTGATTATTACCCTCTTGAAGACTTTTATGTTAACCTCTTGTCTGACAATTTTGATATAAATAACATATAGGTGTAAGTGAATGTTGCTGACAGCAATCAACGGTTTTCATGAATAGATTTTGTAAAACCTCTTTCAATGAATAACGATTCCGCGTATCACTGATGAATATGCATACCATGTGAAGAATTACATTTCCGGCATTGAAATTGAAAGTAAGCATAATTTGATAGGTATATAAACATTTGAGTAGACATCCTGAACTATAATCTATATTATTTGCTATGCTCATCAGGATATAAATTCCTGATCCATAAATGTTTTTCATATTTTTCATTGCTGATTGTAATTCGATAAATATAGGAAACAGGTTCTAGAATCTAGATTCTAGTTCAACGACAAAAATTGTTCCTGAAGTTATTGAGTTTGTTATTTTGAATAATCGTGAATGAAAATGTATAGGTAAATAATAACCGAACATGTGATGTTTTCTTTTTATTCAGTTCTCACTATACCTTATCAGATATCTCGAGACGAATTGAAACATTCTGAACTGACTAGTTTATAAGTCTCCGTTTTATACTCGGTATATTATACGAGTTTTATCTCGAGTTTTATGGTATATAGATTAATTGAAGTTACGGTAATTTTATTATTCACTTAATTAAAACGGGTACAATGAAGATACATGCAAGTTAATATACATCAATTTGAAAATTGTTCAGGGGTCCAATTTGAATTTAACAAAAGTTAGGGGTGGTTTGTAATGGATTGCTCGACACATGAGTGATTTGATTTAATTATTTTGGAGAACTTTTCCTCCCATAAATCCCGCAATTTCGTCAATATTTTTTGTATGTATCTGCGGTCCTAACAGCTCTGGGACACCCGGTATAGTTAGGTACTTGTCATTCGCAGTTATTATTGATATTGATAATAAGTCACATGAAGAATCAAATTCTGTTGGAAAATTAAATACACCGAGATAGTACCAAAGAAACTAGCAAAGCCACTTTCGAATTTCTACATGACACACATCTCATAATTTTAGGCTCATTTTAGGCTAATTTATTACCCCATTCCCGAATTTTTTGCTTCTCCCTATCATAGAAAAATCTGTGGCTTTGCTAGCTTCGACCAAACCCAGCAAAGCCATTTTTGAAAAACAATATTTTTTGAGTATCTGGTATAGTGAAAATGTAGTGCTCATAATTTTAGGCTCATTTTAGGCTAATTTATTACCCTATTCCCAATATTCTTGCTCCTCTCTATCATAGAAAAATCTGTGGCTTTGCTAGCTTCGGCCGAACTCAGCAGAGCAATTTTTGAAAACATAGATTTTTCACCGATTTGATATATTGAGATTAAATGGCTAATTTTAGGCTAATTAATTACCCTATTTTCTAATTTTTTGCTCAACGTTCCAAACAGAAAAAATACAAGACAATTTGTCGAAATACGCGTCATTCACTGTACAGGGTGGCCAACTAAGAATCCAGAGTTCGATACCTCTATTGTCTTGAGAGATACAAAAAAAAGTTTCGCATTCAAATTAAAGTGATAACCGAGCTTCACATTTCAAAATTTCTTTGAAATATACAGGGTGTTCCGTAAGGTCACAGCACATCGAAGCTTTGTTTTTTTCATTAGAACATCACCCCATATTCTATTTCATTTTTGAATTCTCCCTGGAGATCTGATTTCAACGACCCATGATACTTAGGGTCTAGCAGTGAAAGTTACTGACATATAGGGTGTGCAAAATCAAGATTTTCCAAGTTCAGGATTTTTCTCTGTCGAAACTGTTCATTATTCGTCAAAACCGAGGTCAAAACGGTTCACATGTCCCTGTCTCAACTTTTCACTCACTATCAATTGGGTGCAATTGACATTTAATTAAAACAAATTATAAAATTAGATTTTTTTACCACCTTGTATCAATTTCAATTGAACACCAATTGATAGTGAGTGAAAAGTTGAGATAGGAAAATGTAAACCGTTTTGACGAATAATGAACAGTTTCGACAGAAAAAAATCCTGAACTTGGAGAATCTCGATTTTGAACACCCTATATGTCAGTAACTTTCACTGCTAGACCCTAAGTATGATGGGTCGTTGAAATCAGATCTTCAGGGAGAATTCAAAAATGAAATGAAATATAGGTTGTTCATATGAAACAAACATAAATTTGATATGCTGTTACCTCATGGAACACCTTGTTTATTCCAGAATAATTTTGAAATGTGCAGCTCGGTTATTACTTCAATTTTGATACATGACTTCTTTTTGTATCTCTCAAGAGAACAGAGAAATCGAACTCTGGAGTCTTAGTTGGCCACCCTGTACATTATGTATTTCTATCAAAAACAGCTTAGTTATAGGATTAGTTTTAGGTAAGGTTTGAGTGGAAGAACAGTTTCTTCCTACCTGGTAGAGAGAAAACTGAACTCTCACCTTTTATTTGCCTTTTACAAAATACTTACTCATGTACTCTCATGTATTGGTGAATAATAAACGTATTATTATTATTATTATATTTATTATATTTTATGAAGATTCCATAAGTTATAGTGCCATCAACATATGTTTGGTTTCCTATACTACAAACATGCATTTATAGACAAATTATTGATCATTAATAGAGGTCATTAACGATCAATTTCATGAACAATAAACATTATCGTTGATACGAGGTCGACGGAAATAGTATATTGTTGAACGAGCACGGAATGATAGTGATTTCCTACGAGAATGTAGGATATGTGCTGCATATCATTCGAGTAGGAAATTAGCAATCCGTGCAAGTTATACACTATAACACAAAGTACAAAGTACCTCATCGAACACTTGTGTTATAGTCGTAGAAAAAAGCTGTTGCTAAACGACCTAGTGAATTAATCAATCCAGATATCAAGATCAATACTCTTCGCGTATGCATGACCGGCAAATGATCGACGATGATCGGACGTCTTCGGAACTGCTGGAGTGAAATGCTTGGTCCGGCTAGACGCTTGTATGGAAGGCAGCAATGACCTTATTTCACGAGCCATCCTGTATTATTCATGAAACATTATATTTGCAAGTGTAGAATTCATAAGGATCAACTATTCGAATAATAAAACATTCAAATGTCCCAGTTAATGGATATGGTAATGGTAATTACTTGATTAGTAATAATTTGCCGTAATTTAGCCTATACAAATGTATGTATGGGTGGATAATATTCCTATTTAGTGTTTCGTAATTTGATTTTCCATATACCGTTGAAGCTATTGTTGTATTGATTATGTTAATAATGATTGTTGTTTTGCTCTCTCACCGATTGATCTACACCCTGTGTATTCATTTACAAGGTGGTCCGGTTTTTTGTAACTGGACTCTGACAATTGAATTAATACATAGGAAAGTTTACTAGATATTGATTGTGAAAATCTATTTCAACAAAATAGTATATTTTAACATTTCGAAAAATGTTCCTTTTCCATTTCATTTATTTCTGTAAAATACATTCATATTTTCTTATAACGGCACAACTGTTCAAACTCATAATTGCTGAAGAATACTACAGATTCATTTTTGATTTCACATACCAAAAACAGCAGAATATCTTGAATTTTTAGTTCGACGAAACATGTCAAAATTATTATTAGTATTATCACATGAACTTTTCTTCTTCAAATGAGATGGGTATTTTATTTTCCAAAAATCATATCTAGATACTGAAAAATATTTTTTTCTCTTTAAAGTTTCGAAGAGAATTCAAGAGAAAAATTGTCATTTTCATTTGGAAAAATTGCTATACATATATATGCATACATATATATGAAAGCATATCGAAAGCATTTGACCGTGTTTGGCACGAAGGACTCCTCCACAAACTACCATCATACGGCTTACCACCTCAGCTATGCCATCTCTTATCGAGTTTTCTTTCAGGCAGGCTTCATGTAGTGGTGGACGGTGTATCGTCTGATACAATTGGCATCAATTCCGGCGTTCCACAAGGATCAATTTTGGCACCAACATTATTCCTGCTTCATATCAATGATCTGTTGGGAGTAACAACTTGCCCCATCCACAGCTTTGCAGATGATAGTACCCTCCATACTGCTTTCTCTTCCAGAATTCCCATTTCTTCCCAGGAAACTAAGACCTCACAGCGCAGGCAGGTCAATGCTGTCAATGAAGATCTTGCTGAAATCACAGCCTGGGGAACAAACAACCTAGTTGAATTCAACGCCACCAAAACTCAAGCCTGCATTTTCTCTAGAAAGGCGGAACTCAGTATGCCCGATATTGTAATGTCTGGCTCCACAATCCCCACCAAGCCCACTATATCTATGCTCGGTATTTCCATCAGCAACACTCTTTCATGGGATAATCATGTCAGATCCATCGCAAAAGCTGCTTCCCAAAAACTCGGATTCTTGTTCCGTGCGAAAAGCTACTTTACACCTCAACAGCTTCTCATGATCTACAAAGCGCAGATACGGCCTGTTCTAGAATACTGTTCCCACATATGGGGTTCAGCACCAAAACATACGCTGATGCTCTTAGATTCCATCCAGAGAAGAGCCATTCGCTTGGTGGGTGACGCGGTGACGCCACACTCACTCACTCTTTGACATCATTAGAACACCGTAGAAAGGTCGGCGACCTTTCACTTTTCTATCGATACTTCCACGGGAAATGTTCTTCGGAAATCTCTGCTATCATCCCTTCACTAGCAATACCAATCAGACGAACTAGACAAGCCCAGTCAGCACATCCTTTCGTTGTCAACCTCGAAAGATGTCGAACAGCACTTTATCAAGACTCCTTCATCCATAGAACGGCTAGGCTCTGGAATTCATTGCCTGTGGAAGTGTTCCCAACAACATATAATCTCCAAAAGTTCAAAAAAAATTCCAATACCTACCTCCTGTCCCTATCCTCCCTAGGAACGCACGATGTTCTCTGAACATTATAGGGATTCCCTCTCGTGCGCTCCAAGCGATAAAAAAAAAAAAATATATACAGGGTGAGTCATAACTATTGGGACATAGGCTGAGGGCGTTTTTTTTTTGTTCCAAATACGGCGATTGGACATATGCTTCATTTAAATATTGCTTTGAAAAAAGATACAGGGCGTTCAAATTGTTTGTTTTGTTTTTTTGCGAATAATTTTTCTGTATATTCATCAAATGATGTGAAAATCGGCACAGAGGCATATATATGGCTAATTTCCGGTCAAACCGGAAGTGACAGAAAACAGTTGAACACATCGAATAATGCATATTTATGTACTATACTTATACACACCAAATTTCAGTTGTTTATCTGTATAAACAAAAAAGTTATAGAGCCGAAAATTCGACGTCACAATGTCGCCATTTTGGATTTCAGAAAAATTGTCTCCGGCGCCGCCATTTCAAAAACAAATGTCCACTTGTGTAATATTGTCATTGAAAAGAAAATTTGTTGCTTTGTCGAATTGCGTAAAAATATCTACCGGGCTCCATTCAAAATTATCGACCTTGGTCTATTTTCGGTAAAACCGGAAGTGATATTCAGTTTCTTTTTCATGGAAAAATATGTTTTGAGGAACTATACAGGGTGATCCACGGTGGATGGTCTATTAAAAGTATCTGGAGAACGAAAAGACAGAACATTCTGAAAATTGGGATCCTTCAATAATTGAGCATTCTCTATCCGTCTAAAATATTTCCATCGATACAGTGTTGCCACTTCTATTAGAAACAACTAGCAACTTTGTTATTCCCAATAGAACATCCTGTATACTTTATTGCATTTTTAGATTCTTCCTGAAGAGCTGATTTCATCAATACATCACACTTGGGGTCTAGCAAGAATGATTACAGAGATATAGGGTGTTCAAAATCGAGATTTTTCAATTTCAAGATTTTTTTGTGTCGAAACTATTCATTATCGATCAAAACGGCTCACATGTCCTTATCTTAACTTTTGATCCACCATCCACTGGAATTTAATTGGAAAAAATACAGGGTGCTTCAAGATTCAGAATTCTGATCACCCTGTATCTGTTCCAATTAAATGTCAGTAGATAGTGAATCGAAAGTTAAGATAGGGACAAGTAAACCGTTTTGATCGATAATGAATAATTTCGACACAAAAAAATCCTAACATTGAAAAATCTCGATTTTGAACACCGCATATATCTCTGTAATCATTTCCGCTGGACCCCAAGTGTGATACATTGATGAAATCAGCTCTTCAGGAAGAATCTAAAAATGCAATAAAATACAGGGTGTTCCATTTGAAATTAGAAAGTTGCTAATTGTTTCTGATAGAAGTGGCAACACTGTATCGATGAAAATATTTTAGACGGATAGAGAATGTTCAATTATCAAAACATCCCAATTTTCAGAATGTTCTGTCTTTTAGTGCTCCAGATACTTCTAATAGGCCATCCACCGTGGATCACCCTGTATATTTGATTCAAAAATGTCAAAAGTGTGACATGAAAACAGCGGAATGACGCCATCGCCAATTCTTTCGTTGTCACCCGGTATATAGACGCGTATAACATTTTTAAAAGCTACGAGCTATCTCCTATCGGTTTATTTACTCATTACTTTCAACATCGTTTTTACTTTTCAAAACACGGCTCAACATGAATTTCGCCATATTTAAAACCGTATCTGTCATGTAAATCACATTAGGAGTCATGAAAGTCTAATTGTCTCTCCTCCACGTCCAAATTGATGTATGGGATAAATGGTAGAAAGTGAGCAATTTTTTTTTATTGCGTCAGTGTTCATAACCTGCCATTCATACATTGGCCGTCTCCTGAATATTTTTCAAGTACTTAATAGCTTGATATCACACCTTTATTCTCATTTAGATAGTTATGTGGTCGACCCAATAAAATTTAATTTTCGTTGCCCATCATGGCATTGATCATCTTTTCAGGAGTAAATTGTACTACATATACAGGGTGTCCCTCCGGGAACAGCATCGATCAATATATACAGTGTGTCCCACTTACCATGCTCATCATGGGTATCTTTTTAATGGTGAGAGATACGAGGTCGGTTAAATGACACCAAATGTGGAGTTTGTCAAGGCCAACTATAATGTGAAAAAATATTTTGATAAAATCTATTCGTTCTTGTTTTATACGCAAAAATCAAATTTTGATCATTTTCATGTCTCCTCCGTAACTTCTTTATTTAGGAAAATATTCAAATAGGAATTTCACATTCTCATGGCAGTTTTTCAAAGTGATTTCGAAAAAAATATGAAATTTATACCAACTCTTTTGGGATTTGAGATATCAGCACTAACTTAAGTTTCTCAAATGTAGTTCATAGCTCACTATGACTTAGTTACAAATAACTTTTTTTTCTCTTACAGATGATTGTAACAGTAATAGTTTTGTGTTGATAACGACGGAGTTATCGTCATTTATACAAAAACAAAAAATTATTTGGACGCCGCCATCTTGAATTTATAAATTTTAACAAAAAAAATCATGATCTCCGACCTCAAAAACTCCCCCAAAAACCAATTTTGAATGAAATCGGACCAAATCTTGTCCGCCATCTTGGAGCATCCTTTTTTATTAATTTCAGCGAAAATTCCATAACTTCGATTAACTTGAAATTTGGCAGGTGTTCATAATTTCGGTGACAATTCATTATGGAATATTTGTTGAAATTAACAAAAAAAGGCTGCTCCAAGATGGCGGACAAGATTTGGTCCGATTTCATTCAAAATTGGTGAGTGGTGGTTTTTGAGGTCGGAGAGCATGATTGTTTTGTTAAAATTTATAAACTCAAGATGGCGGCGTCCAAATAATTTTTTGTTTTTGTATAAATGACGATAACTCCGTCGTTATCAACACAATACTATTACTGCGACATATCATCTGTAAGAGAAAAAAAAGTTATTTATTTGTAAAGTCATAGTGTGCTATGAGCTACATTTGAAAAAAGTTGGTGCTAATATCTCAAATTCTAGAAGAGTTGGTATAAATTTCATATTTTTTTCGAAATCATTTTGAAAAACTGCCATGAGAATGTGAAATTCCTATTTGAATATTTTCATAAATAAAGAAGTTACGGAGGAGACATGAAAATGATCAAAATCTGTTTTTTGCGTAAAAAACAAAAACGAATAGATTTTATCAAAATATTTTTTCACATTATAGTTGGCCTTGACAAACTCCACATTTGGTGTCATTTAACCGACCTCGTTTCTCTCACCGTTAAAAAGATACCCATGGTGAGCATGGTAAGTGGGACACACTGTAGAAAACCATAGGTGGGCCGAATTTGAAAATTTGAGAGTTCACTATTGTTGATGAGTGGCTATCCGGCTAAAATATTTTGAAGATTGTGAAGGACCCCAACTTCGTTATTTCAAATGGGACACCCTGTATATTATCAAGGTTTTAGATTTTACGCATGATTCTGAACATGTTTCATGTATAATGTCCTATACCCAAGTCTAACCGTTTTCGAAATATTTCAAATTTTAAGTTGAAAACTGCGTTTGCAGACCGAAAAATATTTTTTTTTATTTTTGGACATGATCATTAATTTTCGATTGTGTATCGATTTATTCATAGGAGAGGACCCAATTCAGTAGAATTTTGATATCAATTCGGCAAAAAGTCGGCAACCTTTCACTTTTCTATAGATACTTCCACGAGAAATGTTCCTCAGAAATCTCTGCTATTCCACCATCACTAGCAATACCAGTCAGACAAATTCGACAGGCCCAGTCAGCACATCCTCTCGTCGTTACCCTCGAAAAATATTGAACAACACCAAAACTCGTTCGTCTATAGAACGGCGAAGCTTCGGAATTCTTATTCCCAAGTATACTTATAACCTCCAAAAGTTCAAAAAATTCCAAGACTCACCTCCTCTCCATATCCTCCCTAGGTTCGCACGATGTCCCACGAACATTATAGGAATTTCCTTCCGTGCATTCCAAGAGATGAAGAAAACACCCTGTATAAAAACAGACCCGAAAAACTTTAGTTCAGTATTCTGACGAGTTTACGATCGTGTTGTAAAAACAATCACTGAATGTTTAATTAGGCATACGAATGAACATCTGCTTGATTCACAAAGGATGTTCCAATAGGCACGTTCTATAAATAATTTCGAGAAATCTTGATTGGATTATTAATTTCTTTTTATTTTTTCAGGTGCTGTTATAGCATTCAGTGAAAAGCCATACCGACAAGGGTAAGTTTTGTGTAATATTTCATTAGGCATATAGTTTTTGATATACCGCTTTTTCACGTTTTCCGTTTAGTCCAAATGAGTATTCTGTCAATTGAATGTAAGTCAAATTATCAAGTGTGATACATCGTTGAAGTTAGAATTGATAGCAATTCTCATATCAACAAAAAACATGTTGAAAAGGAATATTCTCAGATAAATTATGGACATACAAAAATGGATATATATTTATATGAAGCAATACATTGAGAATTCTCTATGTGATGAAAATATCTACTCTTTTTCAGTTCATTCAATAGAAAACAACTACTTTCCTGGCTATATGCCACGACGAACATTGAATTATATCTATTGAACACACACGATAAGAGTTTGAAAATAAAATATAAAAACTTCTGAAATTGAGAATTTGCATTCTCCTTCAGACAAAATATGTATATGCACACATCATTCTGAATATTCAACAGAAAACAACTACTTTCCTGGCTATTTGCCACATCGAACATTGAATTATATCTGATGAACATTCAAAAGGAGAACATGAAAAATAAAAAATAAAATCCTCCGAAATTGAGAATTGACATTCTTCTTCAAATCGGATGAATAATATGATGTATGTATAATGATATAGAAATATAACTTACCAATATATTCAGTATTGAAATGAAAATTGGAATGTATAGGAGAAGTATACTGGCATAAACTCTGATCTTGATGAGCTTGAAAACTTCCAAAAATAATCATTCATATCAGTGATATGGAAAATATTATCTCTCACACACAGGTTATATGACTTTATTGCAATGAAACCATTTCGGATTTCTGAATCCTCATCAGTAACCATGATGTCCACTTATTCTTACAGCCATTCTTCATGATATACACAATTTTCATCTTTCTATAATACAACTAAAACCGAGTAAAACTATAGCAAAATGACATCTGAGAAAATTTGTTGACATTCTATTCCTGTCATTTGGACGTTTTTGCTTTTGGGTGTATGATAAATTGACATTCATACCCAATCAGGGGGTTCAAACTTGAACGATGGAAACTTGTGATTTTTATAGACCTCTAATCGCAGATTCGTGATAGAGTCTCAATTCAGAATTTCTTTCCACGCCCTGTATGATGAATGTCAATTTATCATACACCCAAAAGAAAAAACATGTTTATACTGTGATTCGAAATGAAGTTGGGGTGGTTTTTTAGGTGTAGTTTGACAGAAGTTGACTTTGACACAATGGCTCCAAAGTCAATTGTTTTCCAAGCAGCATAACTGAGAGCTCGATTGAGATATTGGCTGAATGAAAAAATCTGGGGCACCTAGTATATTCAAAACTAAAGAAAACCGATAACACGACTATAAGATTATGTATTCCTCATTTATCTGAAATTGTATTAAAAAAACTTTTTGCCATGGCAATGTGTTAGAAACTGTGTTGCCATCATGGCAACGTGTTTAACTCTTTGAATGAATCACAGATTGTCAATTTGTGATTATCGATCATTTATCGTGGTACATATTAGTACGGACCCGTATATACGCTGAATTTTACTATAGTTTATAGGTATGCAAGTAGAAAATAGTATATTATGTAACAAGTGTTATAAAAGCCCTTTTAGTAACGAGTAGTTTAAGCACGAGCGGAGCAGAGCGGAGCGAGTGTTTAATAAACGTGTGTAGAAGAGTTTATAAACGCGTTACATACTATGATTTTTCTACGAACTCCGAAAATTACATCAACATACCTGCAATTCCTGCTAACCTACAAAATAATTTGAAAGGAATAGAAATTGAGAACATAATATATGCAACTGCATGCAACCAACGAGACAACGACAGAATTCTGATACAAAATTTGAAAATAACAGTTGACAGTCAATGCATAATTGACAGGGCAGACATGTCTCAAACATATACGTATTAATAAACAATACGGATCATAACGGGTGCCAGGATGAAGCCAAAAATATGAAACAAATGAATATCCATAAGGATTTGGTGGCATTTTGGTGGCATGATACGCATGCGCCATGCGCTATAATAGTAGTCATCAAAGACATGCGTTTCAGTGGACAATGACGTTTACTAGCCTTTCAATCAAAGCAGTATGTGTCTGATCGTTTCAAAACTTTTCCTTATGGATAGTCAATTGTCTTCAAAAATCGGCTTCATGTTTCGCTATGGAAACAGATAGAGATTATCCGTATTGATTATTAATACGTATATGGTCTCAAATTACTGAATCTGTGTTTAATGAACTGTGTTGCCATGGTAATGTGTTTAAGAAATCGTGTTGCCATGGTAACGTGTTTAATATTTCGAATAAATCACAGATCGTCAATTCGTGATTAATCGATCATTTAGCGTGGTATGTACATATCCGTACGCTATATGCAATTTTAGTTATGTGAGTAGAAAAAATGTAATTTTGATTCAAGTCGTCCTCTAAATATGATTTTATAATAGACCATAGATACTATTCATCCCGGTCCCGGCTAAATATTCATATTCTTATTCCGAGAACATTTCGGTTCTTTCTCGAATTCTTATAGGACGAAAGAAAAGGAAATATAATGCATTTATATCCCCCAGCAGCGGTATACAAATGGGCGTTCTACCGTGACAAAAGATGATAAATCTGTTCGAAAACAAAATAAGTATATTTACGACCCTCCGGTAATAAAGTTGCCAAAATGTTCAGCTCGGTTTGTACATCTGTAGTTTTTATTCCTACCTACCCGAACAGAAAAGTTGTTAAGTCCTTCGGTGTAAGGAGCGTGGCAAAAAGGGCCGCTTTATGTATTTATGACCCGGGTTATTACGTTTTATGTTTTATTGTGCTTTCGTTTGATTCTCCCGTGTGGTGCGAAATTTCCATCCGAAATCATATTTTCCCTTGGCTGTTTACTTTATATCTACAAAGTTTCGTGTTATGGTAATGCAATGACTTTCCCGACATCTTGTCGAATGGTTTCGCTGTAACGCTCTCTGTATATATAGTCGGTTAGGAATTAGAAAGATTTGGAATGTTGTTCATTTAGTTAATTGAATTTACTCTGTGATGGAAGAGTCACTATTTACCTTCTCAAAGGTAAATAAAAAGCTTGTTAGCGTATAAATATTCCACAGCATTTTTTAACTTTACCTATATGTGTATAATATGATTTTTGGAAATAAAATAGTTATCTCTAGTGAAGATCCATATTTATTCGAAGGATGATCTGAACAAAATAATAATAATAATTACTTTATTGAATTTGAAATAGGAATCCGAATTCACAAGTTAGATATAAATAATCTATGGTAAAAGTCCATGGTATCTCAAAGTGAAGTGAATAGATTCATAAGCAAGAGACACTAAGTCATCTCCACAAATTTATTATCTGAATTATCAGTGTCTGAACATGTTTCGGACTATCAATAGTCCATCATCAGCAGAAGCATATTTTTAAAAGACAATTTGTGGAAGTGAAAAAAAGGAGGCAACAATAATATTATACAATAGAATTTACATTGTTACAAATAATGAAGGGCAAAATGCCCATGGCCCAAAGGGCGGTTACCAACACTTGTTCATCCAAGTAATTAGACTTGTAGAAGTCCATGTTTGCTCAAAGTGAAGTAGAATTTTTAAATGGAGGAAGGAAAGTTATATCCACAACTTTAATAATGATGTAGTCAATCAACGGGACATGTTTCGGACTTATAAAAGTCCATCTTCAGCCGTATTTTAGAAGTTACTATAAGCAGAGGCATGTGAAAATATACAAATTGTTATAAAACCAAAAATTGACTTACATGGAGGTGAACATTATATGTTTTTTGAAGGAATAAACGGGTTTTCATTTAAAATGAAGGACCCCGTGCCCTAAGAACGCGCACTTGTAAAATCAAAGTCCCAGAAGGGAAACTTGACGAGCACACAAGGAGCTTTTAATAACCATTTTTGGTTGTAAAACAGGAAAAAGGGTCCCGTACCCTTGAGAGAGCGCACTTAAATACCAAAAATCAAATTAGAATTGAAAGGGCCAAAAGCCAAAAACGTGTTGAATCCAACTTAAGGTTAGAAACACGGAATTAATTAGATGAACCTTGACACAAGTCAAAGTCTTAATGACACGATATTATGACAAGTGGCATAGGACACAGAATTAAAGTAAACACTGGGATGAATGTGAATTCAACTAGTGGTAATACAGTTAGAAATAATTCCAACAGAAATGACAATGAGAAGATTTTGGGGGGGAAAGGAGGAAAATTCCAACGAGATGGTTAAATAGCAAATCTGAAATATAAGCAAATGAATAATGAAAATAGAAAGAGGAGACCAAAGCAGGTGCCAAGCAACATAAAACTAAATCTGGTTTTTGGTAAAATCTGAAGAATTGAAAATTTTAATAAAATCATGGTTTACCTGTTCATTAAGGGATGTGACAGAATTATTGTTCAAAGCAGAATTTATTTTAGAACAGATTCAATAAAGTACCTTTCTGACAAACATGTAAAATTTTCAGATCTTGATTCATGTCAAAATTATGTGCAGAATTTGGTATGTAGTTAGCAAAAGAACCTCGAAAAGAACTCTTAGTATTATATACTCATCTGAAATCGGAGGGGAGGTTTTGGATTTTTCCATGGCTTTGACATGCTCCAAGACTCTAGTAGAAATCCGTAGAAATCCTTCTCCACTTTCGCCAACATACTGTGTATTGCAATCAGAACAAGAAATGCTAAAGACACCGGATTTATGATTCAAAGGAACAAGAAATGCTAAAGACACCGGATTTATGATTCAAAGGAACGATTTCTGAGATATTATCAATAATATAAAAAGAAATATTTATATTATCCATAAAACGATGAAAAATAGTTTCAATATCAATGGAGACCGTACCCAAGAAAGAAATCGAGGCGAAACGGTTCCAAGGGTTGTCCAGAGGCAGTAAACTTCTATTAATAGATTTGTTGAGGTGTTTGCTGTATATTTTATTGATGACACGCGAAGGGAAACCATTATTATGACCAATCTGTTTGATAATGTTCAGTTCCTTGTTGAAAGCATTGGGGCTCATGGGAATGTTGAACAGTCTATGAAACAGAGTTAAACGAGGCAAAAGTATGTTGAATAGGATGACAAGAAGAGAAAGAGATGACTGAATCTGTGTGTGTAGGTTTACGGTAAATCGAAAAGTTGAAATGGTCATTGTCCATGTTGATATAAGCAAATCCAAAAAAGAAGTAAATTGTTTTAACTGCAACTTACATAGCTATACAACATCATCAACATACCTCCAGAAACAAATTTTTTGATTCAAGTTGAACTTATTTAGTTGACTTTCTTGGTTTTATAACAATTTGTATATTTTTACATGCCTTGCTTGTAGTAACTTCTAAAATACGACTGAAGATGGACTTTTATAAGCCCGAAACATGTCCTGTTGATTGACTACATCATTGTTAAAGTTGTGGAGATGACTTTGAACTTTCCTTCCTCCTTTTTTAAGTAATTTGAGTTTGAATCTCTCATTCAAATTCCAGAACAATTTCAGCGCGTGCCGAAATATCATGCAATTTATAAGTGTAAAGATCAATAATTATCTAGATAATTATAATGATGAATAAGTGTCAAAATATTTTTCAGTAGGTTATGAAATGTTTCAGTAGATCAATATGCAAATCAGGAGATCTACTGAAAATTCAGTAGAACTGGCAACCCTGCAGCGGACGAAAAGTGTTTGCGGACGAGAAGTTAGTGTTTGCGGACGAAAAGTACTTGCCTTCGGAAATAGTCGGTTTTTCGTTCGGAAATTGGAACGTAAAATGTGATTTTTTGTAGAGTCCGATGAAAAAATTGTATATTATTTCTTTGCTGAACTGTTCCTGAATCGGTTTGTAGCGAACACGAAAGAGAATTTCGGGCATTTCCCTATAGAGTTCGGACTAGATAATTATGTCAACTATATTTTTGCTATTTATACTACGAAAACTACGGATATAGATAACTTCAGTTCCAATATTGAACAATCGCTTCCTCTCTAATAACTTTTGAATGCGAAAATAACGGTCTATTACCGTTATAAGATATGTTTGTAATCACAGCACTCGAAAAGTCAGGAATTTATGAAATAAGTTGTAATGAAACTGTGGAAATACATATACCTATAGGCGAGCGAATAGGCCAAACTATAGGCTACCCATGAAAACATGTTTTAAGAAACATCTGGCACATTTGAAATATGCATGGTAGATTGGATATAAATTGAGTGTAGTTGAACAGGCAAGAAGTTGTTTTCTGTTTATACCGAGAAAGGATTATTATTTTCATCACATATATAGACAAAGCGAATTCTCAATGTGTTCCTTTCTACAGGGTGTTTCTTAAGTTCGTGTAAAAAATTCAGGAGCATGTTGCTGACTTCAAGATAAGAAGAAAAGTCGTATAAACATATCTCCGCAAGTTATTCGTTTCTGAGATACAGAGTGTCGAATTTTGATTGTTAATTCGGTTTTTTGTGAATACATTCCAAAATAATCGTGACATTCGTGTGAGATTCCCAACATTTCCCATATCTGTTGAACATCCAAAGAGAGAGAATAAAAAATGAAAATCATCTGAAATTGAGAATTGACATCATCTCTCAAATCGGATACAATAATATGATGTATTATGATATAAAAATATAACTAACCAATATGTTCAGTATTGAAATGAAAATTGATATGTATATGAGAAGTATACTTGTATAAACTTTGTTTTGGAACTTCCCAGAAAAAAAAAAACATTCGTATCAGTGATATGGAAATTATATCTCTTACAAACAGGTTATATTATGACTTCACTCGAATAAACACATTTCGGATATCAAATCCTCATCAGTTACCTGAAGTCCAGTAATTCTTTAAGCCATTTTTCATGATATACACAATTTTCATCTCCCTATCATAATTATATAACTAAAACTATAACGTATTGACATCTGAGAATTATGATTTGTTGACATATTCCTGTCATCTGGGCATTTGTTTTTGGATGTATATAATAAATTAATATTCATTATACAGGACGTGGAAAGAAATTCTAAATTGGGAAAAACTAATCACGAATCTACGATTGAGGTCTATAAAAGTTTTCATCGTTCAATATTTTCACCTAATCAAGGGGTTCAAACTTGAACGATGGAAACTTGCTATTTTTTTTATCGACCTCAATCGTAGATTTGTGATTAGGTTTTCTCAATTCAGAATTTCTTTCCTCGTCCTGTATAATGAATATCAATTATAATTTTCTTCAGAAATTCATGTACGAGACAAATTTCCCGCAAATTTTCATGCACGTGGGGGAGGGGGGGATTCGGCGAGGGATTCGGTAATAAAATTTTATACCGGAAACCGGAATTATATTTATAAAAATCATTCAGTGAATATTTTTTCTCTCTCTCCCCTAATAAAATAAAATGTATATATACATTGATATAAAAATAATTGATTTCATAGGATTTTCTTACTAGGTTTCGGAAAAATGAAAAATATTGTCAAAATTATTTCAATTTTGTCCAAAAAATTTGCTGGTTACGATATCAACAATGTCGAAATAAAGCATCTGATTGGTTGAAAATGGCTGGTATGACATTTTCGATAACATTTGAAGGAGTCGTGGTATTGCCTTCGATAATTATGCCAGAAATATAAATGCCAGTAAAATGTCTAATTACGAATTACGATCGCGTGCGCGTTCAAAAGAGAATTAGAAACTGAGCCGATCAGATATCTGCAATAATGCCAGTTCGAAATAACAGATTTCTAATGAATACCGATTACACGAGAAATGCGTGTGTAGGTTATAATTTTCTTTGAAAATTGACTATTAGAAAACCGTATATAATACATCTGAGGTGTGTTATCATTTATTATGTATTCGTGGGCATTATACGGGGATTACAGGGTGTTTAAAAAGTTGATTATATGCAGCACTCATAATAGCCAACAGCACAAGCTGAAGAAGTCTATAGAAAAGTCCATGAGGAAAAGAAAGTGATGGCCAGAATCATATTCTTAAGACCTGGTAGACATTACTAAGTAAATAGGTACATCATCTGAATCTACATCTCAACAGCTTCTCATGATCTACAAACCTCAGATACGGACAGTTTCAGAATACTGTTCGCATGTATGGGGATCAGCACCCAAACAACATGGCAGGTTCTGTCAGGAAGAGGAGGAAACAGCAGTACACATACTTTGCCACTGTGAGGGCTTGTCAAGACTAAGGTTCCTTACGCTGGGTGAGGAAAAACCAGAAGCCCAGAGATACACAGGGGATCTGAAAGCTAGCCTATGGAGTCTCATAGAGAAGACGGGGCTAGCCGAAGAACTCTAATCGATTTTGAGGGCAGACACAATAGATCTGAAAAGGTCGCGGTGTGGAGGCAGATAGCCCGAAGGCCCCATTCTAAATCTAATCTAATCTAATACGCTGATGCTATTGGATTCCATCCAGAGAAGGGCCATTCGCCTGGTGGGTGATGCCACACTCACTAAATCTTTGACTTCATTAGAACACCTTAGAAAAGTCGGCGACCTTTCACTTTTATTTTGAATATTCCACGGAAAATGTTCCACAGAAATCGGTGCTTTAATTCCATTACTAGCAATACCAGCCAGAAGAACTCGATAGGCCCAGTCAGCACATTCATTGTTGGACGAGTTTCATATGATATCTCTAAAGAAATTCAGAGAAAGCCGAGATATGTGTTTTGCATATAAAATCATACATGGACAAATATATCGTGCACCTTTATTTTCTCATATTATGCTATTTCATCTAGGTTTTGTAGCACATTTCATATTCCTATTTCCAATACAGTGCATCATTTTAATTTTCCCATATCTACTATATATCTAGAAGTGTTAATAACGTTATTTTTTCTAACGTTCAAACAATGCAATTCATAAAAGAGAGTCTCCGTTTTATTCAGAATTGATTCTATTATATATTGTGTAATAACCGAGGTAATTACCGAGGTAATTACTCATAATGCTGATTATATACACCTGTAAATGGGCTTCTGAGTCTGCTGGACGTATTCTTTAGTTTTTCAAACTATTCTACTTATTCTCTACTTCTTTTTAGTTCGGCACTCTATATCTCTTCATTTTTTCATTTATTTACTACTCACTTCTTTTTAGTTTGGCTATCTATAAAAACGTGTTTCATTAGTTTTTCAAACTACTATTTATCACAATAGCTGATGCTGATACCTGGCACACGTTTTGCTATATACATTTTCTTCTAGAAAATATTTTTTTTGCCTTGAACTTCTTATTAGTTTGGACATCCATGAAATTGTGTTTCATTAGTATTTCTAACTACTATTTTTATTTTCTACTTCTTTTTAGTTCGACAATCTATCTCGTTTTTTAAAGTATACTATCAATTTTCTACTTCAACTCAGTTTGGCCTCGAGTTTGGCTATCTATTAAAGCGTGTTTCAAACTACTATTTATTACAAAGCTCTTTCACCATATTGGATCCGCCATCTTGAATTTCCCAATTTCAAAGAATAAAATCATAATAAAACCCGCAGATACAAATTTTAAATAGACTCGGATCATAATTACAAAACTCTTCCGCCATATTGGATCCTCCATCTTCAATTTCCTAATTTCGATGAAAGAATCATAATCTCCGACCCCAAAACCACCCGATACCAATTTT